>HG992205.1:11715004-11974655 GCA_905220545.2 Melitaea athalia
ATTTTTTTTTCTACTTTGGATTCGATTCTAGATAACTGCTAGCTTTTAATTGAGCTAAATAATTTTTTCTTCTATTTCTACCATAGCAGTGCCCAGTAAAAAACCTAATGTTGTTAGGTAGTGTCTATATTAAATGAAAAAAAAAAAGATTCTAAATTCATTCAATAAATATTTGTAAGAAATCAATAAATAATGATTATATTATGATTTTTATCACAATAGAAAAATAAATGACTACAAAGTAGACAAAATATTAAAAATGAAACTGTATTTCAGAACATAATATATTAGGTAGGGAATAGGGGATCCCTAGTACATTTTTTTTCACCTGATCAGTATCAAAGCTAAATTTTTTGGGAGTGGCTACATTTTGATTGAGGCGAACAAAAAATTCCTCTTCGAAAAACTCTCGATTGTGGTAGCTAACGGAGATAGTAGGGGGTAGAGTAGCAGTGAGCGTAGGACCGGGATAACCGCACCACGCAATTTGTTGGGACATTATTACTATTAAATTTATATAGATAATCACTAACTAAAAGAAAAAAAAAAATCAGTTGGTTAGTAATAATTTTTTGATGACCTTACGAGGTCATCAACTTGATGACCTCGTAAGGTCATCAAAATTATTTTTTTTCTGATTTTTTTTTTGCTTTTAGTTAGTTAATATCTATATAATTTAATAGTAATATTGTCTTACAAATTGCGTGGTACGTTATCCCGGTCCTACGCACACTGCTGCTCTACCCCCTACTATCTCTGTTAGATACCACAATCGAGAGTTTTCGAAGAGGAATTTTTTGTTCACCTCATCAAAATGTAGCCACTCCCAAAAAATTAGCTTGATACTGATCAGGTGAAAAAAATGTACTAGGGATCCCTACCTATATCTATACTGATTAATATAATAAAGAGGTAAAGCTTATAACTTTGTTTGTTTGTAGGGGGTAATCTTCGCAAATACTGATCCGATCATAAAAATTCTTTCACTAACAGAAAGCTAGAGTGCGCATAACCCGAGCAAAAAATCAGATTTCAACCGCGCGCCCGTGAGTAATTGATGAAACAAAATATACACAAAGCCTCGTGTCAGAGTGCGATAGACGATATAGTTTTGAGCGCATTACTAATGTAAAAAAACGACAAAAATCTTATTTTATTTATAATTCCGAAACTAAAAGTAATTACATTAAATGCCTAGGCATTGACTTTACTCATATTTAAATGTAATTAATTATCAAATTTTTGTCTTAATGGTCATAGCCATATCGAGTATAAATAGAAAACGCATAAAAATTAGAGGATACTTCGTGATTATATTTTATCGAGGAAATTTCATTATTTTATGTTTTTGATTAGGCTATAATCTTGAAAATATCACGTAGTTTGTCATATATTTTTATTTTAAGATTTGGTCCGGAATTTTTCATTTAAAATCAAATAGCAGATTGATAATTTTGCTTTACGCGCCCTCTACTTTTATTTACTTTTTAAAGGGAACTGAGATTATTGTGTCAGAGATTTTTTTTAATTTTTAATTTAATTAGTGATTTCTTTTGTAATGCAAGAATTTCTTTTTTTTTTTATTAAATAAATAACTTTATGATTTAAAAATCTACTTACATTCAGTCAGTAGCTCGTTTCAAATTGTAGTAGTTCCTTTGACTAATTCTTCGCTAATGAGAATAGTACTCATAGATTATACACTTATATACTGGTAGTATTACGCCTCCGATTGGTTGTCTTTCGCCGCCTTTCGGCGACGTCAAAGGTGCCGACATGCGTGAAATGTGCAGTGGTTCATAAAGTCAATAAAAATGGGTTCGATTTTAGTTGAAAAATTCATATAAACATTATTTATAATTATCATATTATTTATGGAGATTTTAATTTATATCAAACAAAGTTATTTAATACTTTTGTTTATAGTACGTTAAAACTTATTTTAAGTAATACCTAAATGCTAAAATTATAAATTCATTAGCTAGGACACGGCACAGATTAGTAAATAGTACTACGTACAGATACTTCACTCAGTACAACATTTCCAATACCTACTGCTATAATAGTCTACTCCGTCGCGTCAGCAACCGCTGCATGCTAAAATGTGCATAAATGCTCAAGTGTACAGTTATGATTGCTTCGCACCGCGCGATCCCACAGCAATCACAGGGATGCCTCTTCGATAAAATTAAATTAACATAAGTTTTTGTGTCTATATTATTGAGAACTGTGAATATGTTCAGACTATAGGTGGTAGTTTAAAATTGTATGGTTTATAAAATATTTTTTATAAATAGGTGCTGACTGTGCAATACATCTAGATAAAACATAATTGTAGTAATCAAATCTCGATCAAATTTAAATTAGACTACATGACAAGCATTATCTTTCGATTACAACAAGAATTATCAAAATCGATAAACCCAGTAAAAAGTTATCCAGTTTAATACAACGTAGGCCGACGAAAAAATAGTCAAGTAAAACGCATTATTAGATATAACTCTAAAAATACTTGGGACCACATGACACGCAACACCTTTCAATTAAAACAAAATTCATCGAAATCGGCTCGGCCGGGTAGTAGGTAATTATAGCGCGCAAGTACATGGAGTGACGATAGCCTGGACACGGCAGAAAATATTTCGCAATTATAGAAATTTTAGAGGTATATTAATGTTAGACAATAAGACGTTTTCAACTGTAAAGTTATATTGGAATTTAAAAATATATTTTCTAGTAATGAAGCTACTTTAGGCAAAAGTAAACCGCTTTACGCGTGTTTGTTTACGTTCGCCGCTAACACGTGTATATGGTACGAGATCCCATCGCAAATTAGTGCATGTATCGCGGTTTTGCAAGAAACCAAATTTTTATGTATATTTATGATTAGGAGAATATATATCAACCAGGCTTCCTATCAAAATGTCGCCGATGGTATTTTTAAATAAATTTTTGGTAATTTTTTTTTAAATACGTTCATAACGAACATTTATGATTTCTATGTCAAATTAAAGCTAATTTTGAAGTGAAACTTCTTTAGGCGCATGGGGGTAAAATCTGAGCGACTGGTAACGCGGCAGCATCATGACTTTCAGAACTTTTTGTTTGTTTTTTTCAACTAGTTTTTTTTTTGTAGTTTCAATTCGACTTTAGTTTGTTTTTTAATTTTTTTTTATTTGGTTGCCAAAGAAGTTTCACTTCTGACATGTGTACTTTGTACTCACGCAATTTTTATTTTCTCTTTATTATTATATATATGGCTGCCTAATTAAATCTCTCCGCAAATAAGCATTTCTGGCTGTTGAAATTGGTAAATATTTAAACGCGTATTTTGCGTACGTGTCGTCGTCGTAACGAGAGATGGCGTTATTTTTGGTTCGAACCATCGTATATTGTATAGCATTGTGAGCTACCTCCATTATCTACTAGAGGGCATTGGAAATGTATTTTTTATAAAAAAATTTGATGATGATCTCTCGTTACGACCACGACACGTACGCAAATTAATACGCGTTTTCAATATTTACCATTTTCAACAGCCAGCAATGCTTATTTGGGTCAAGATTTAACTAGGCAGCCATATGCAATAATAAATATATAAAAAAATAGCTTTAATTTGACATATAAATCATAAATGTTCGTTATGAACGTATTTTTTAACAAAAATCGATTAACAAAAATTTAAAAAAGAATACTATCGGCGACTAGCCCGCTGGCGCAGTTTGTAGGGACCCTGCTTTCTGCTCTGGGGGTTGTGGGTTCGATTCCCACCCCGAGTCTGGGTGTAATATACATATTTATCTATATATTAATATATGTATTATTTATAAGTATTTTTATCGAAAAAAAAAATATGTAGCTAGACCAGTCGGCTGTTATCTATAACACAAGCATTAAGTTGCTTACTTTAGGAACAGACGACCGTGTGTGTTATGTGTAGATATTTATTTATAGATTATTTATAGACATTTTGATAGGCAGCCTGGTCGATATACATTTTCCTAATCATAAATATACAATATAAAAATTTGGTTTTTAGCAAATCTGCCATGCATGCACTAATTTGCTATGGGATCTAAGACCAATTATCGTCTTTGGCCGCCTTTCGGTGACATCAAAGGTGCCGACAAGCATGAAATGTGCAGTGATTCATGAAGTCAATAGAAATGGGATCGATTTTAGTTGGAAAATTCATGTAAATATTATTTATAATTATCATATAATTATGGAGAATTTTAAGTGTTTAATTTATGTCAAACAAATTGATTTAATACAAACTTTACCTTACAAAGTTATAAACTTTACCTCTTTATAATATTAATTAATATAGATATATTATTTATGTTCTGAAATACAGTTTCATTTTTAATATTTTGTCTACTTTGTAGTCATTTATTTTCTATTGTGATAAAATCATATATAATCATTATTTATTGATTTCTTACAAATATTTATTGAATGAATTTAGAATCTTTTTTTTTCATTTAATATAGACACTACCTAACAACATTAGGTTTTTACTGGGCACTACTATGGTAGAGATAGAAGAAAAATTATTTAGCACAATTAAAAGCTAGCACTTATCTAGAATCGATTCCAAAGTAGAAAAAAAATTATCTGTGATTTTTGAAGTTCTTATGGCGCGTTAGAGAAAAATTATGAGAGTAATGTTTACAATGCGCGTATGGATACGACATAGTTCAAGCATGCATGAATAGATGCCACTAGTTTTGCAGACAAGAAAGTAGTCTTTATCATTTCTAAGAGATGGTGTTGTGGACTATAACAAAAAAGTAGTCTTTATCATTTCTAAGAGATGGCGTTGTGGACTTATTGTCTAATTATTAAGTAATAGGTTTTTTTGGAAGTATTTTAATACTCTAGCTTGAAGTATAACTTCTTACGTGCGTACATAAGTATAACACGTGTGTACTTACACACACTTTTTTTTACATATATTGGAAGCACTTAATGAGCACTAAATTACTAATGCTAACACGTAGTTATGCTAAGCACTATGAGCGTTATAGCCGTCAGTACATTGCTAGCTTAATTATAAGCTAGCAGATATCTATGATCGATTCCAAAATCGAAAAAAAAGAAATATCTGTGATTCTTTTACATATATTGGAAGCACTTAATGAGCACTAAATTACTAACGCTAACACGTAGTTAGACTTAGCACTATGAGCGTTATAGCCGTCAGTACATTGCTAGCTTAAGTATAAGGTAGCAGATATCTTTAATCGATTCCAAAATCGAAAAAAAAGAAATATCTGTGATTCTTTTACATATATTGGAAGCACTTAATGAGGACTAAATTACTAACGCTAACAAGTAGTTAGACTTAGCACTATGAGCGTTATAGCCGTCAGTACATTGCTAGCTTAAGTATAAGCTAGCAGATATCTATAATCGATTCCAAAATCGAAAAAAAAGAAATATCTGTGATTCTTTTACATATATTGGAAGCACTTAATGAGCACTAAATTACTAATGCTAACACGTAGTTATGCTAAGCACTATGAGCGTTATAGCCGTCAGTACATTGCTAGCTTAATTATAAGCTAGCAGATATCTATAATCGATTCCAAAATCGAAAAAAAAAAGAAATATCTGTGATTCTTTTACATATATTGGAAGCACTTAATGAGCACTAAATTACTAATGCTAAACGTAGTTATACTTAGCACTATGAGCGTTATAGTCCAGTACATTGCTAGCTTAATTATAAGCTAGCATAAATCTATAATCGATTCCAAAATCGAAAAAAAAGAAATATCTGTGATTCTTTTACATATATTGGAAGCACTTAATGAGCACTAAATTACTAATGCTAACACGTAGTTATGCTAAGCACTATGAGCGTTATAGCCGTCAGTACATTGCTAGCTTAATTATAAGCTAGCAGATATCTATAATCGATTCCAAAATCGAAAAAAAAAGAAATATCTGTGATTCTTTTACATATATTGGAAGCCCTTAATGAGCACTAAATTACTAACGCTAACACGTAGTTAGACTTAGCACTATGAGCGTTATAGCCGTCAGTACATTGCTAGCTTAAGTATAAGCTAGCAGATATCTATAATCGATTCCAAAATCGAAAAAAAAAGAAATATCTGTGATTCTTTTACATATATTGGAAGCACTTAATGAGCACTAAATTACTAACGCTAACACGTAGTTAGACTTAGCACTATGAGCGTTATAGCCGTCAGTACATTGCTAGCTTAAGTATAAGCTAGCAGATATCTTTAATCTATTCCAAAATCGAAAAAAAAAAGAAATATCTGTGATTCTTTTACATATATTGGAAGCACTTAATGAGCACTAAATTATTTATGCTAACACGTAGTTCTGCTTAGCACTATGAGCGTTATAAGAGTTATAACCGGAAGTACATTGCTAGCTTACGTGAAAGCTGTCTTTTTTATAATTTATGATCATGCTACTTGGGCGTAAAATTTGATATTACAGCCATAAATTAGCTCTTAAAAAGCACTAAATTTTTAGCAAAAATTTTAGTGATTCTGCCCATTTGACTATTCTAGCTTTACAGCCATATTTTTCTATAATCAATAAAAAAAATTAAAAAAAAATTTTTCTCTGTGATTTTTGTACATATATTGGAAGCACTCAATGAGCACTAAATTATTAATGCTAACACCTAGGTCTGCTTAACACTATGAGCGTTATAGCCGGCTGTCCACTGCTAGCTTACGTGAAAGCTAGCAGTTTTATAATTTATGATCATGTTTCTTGGGCGTAAAATTTTATATTGGAGCACTAAATTAGCACTTAAAAAGCACTCAATATTTACCAAAAATTTAAGTGGTTCTGCCCATTTGACCATTCTAGCTTAACAGACGTGAATTGTAACAGTTTATTGGGGTCAAATGCCTCAGTTTTCGTATTCTCTTTAATATCAAAGTATTGCAAACACATCAAAATACATTATCTATAAGTATTACGATTACAACAGAAGCATTGATATTTTTTCTCAAGCGTAGGCGTCTTTATCTTGCATCAATTAAACGAAAAAAAAAAAACTTAGAACCGACCTTATTACCTTGCAATAAGAACCAAATATAATCGCATATGTAAATTTATATTAATCGTATGTTTAAAAGAATTCTCGACCTTAAGATAATATTAATAAAGTTGATGTTTGATTGGCTTATGTGTCTAAAGGTTATTCCTTTTAAGGCATAAGGCCGTTCCCTCGCGTGGGATCAATGATTCATATCATGTTCCAATCTCTATTATAAACTTTTTGGTTTGAAACTTTTTGTTTTGTTAATTGTATTTTTTAATTAATATTAACTAGGGTTTTAAACTAGTGATGCAACGGATAGCAGTTTGGCCGGATACCGGATAGCCGGATATCCGGCCAACCATGTGGCCGGATAGCCGGATATCCGGCCGCCGGATATCCGGCGGGACTTAGCTGTTTGGTGAAATTTAACAAAGTTTACCAAAATCTATCTTTCAGCACCTTGCAGCAGTGTGTACAGCGAAAGACTTTTTTCTGAAGCTGGCCTTTTTATCAAGAGAAGCGAAACCGCTTGCTACCTCTCAATGCAGAGAAATTAGTATTTATTTACAATAATTTGCCCTTAGTGCAGTATGAGTACCTACTAATTAATTCATTTTCTTTCTATTACATTCATTTACTATTGTGTGATTAAAAATTTAGAACTAAAACTAATTATATTTCTTAAGTGATACTAAGACTAACTAAATAAAGCAAATAATTACTTAAAAATATATATTTTTTGTCCAGGTTACAGGTATCGTATATCCGTTTCATCTTTACTTAAAATATATGTGACGTATACTGAACGACGCCGCGTTGGCGCAACGGTCACAGCACTGGATTGTGCTTGTTGCGCTGGCGGTTGCGGGTTCGAACCCCACACATGACAAACATTTGTATTGACCATGCAAATGCTTGCGGTGGTCTGGGCGTTTGTGCAGTCCTTGTGGGTCTCTCCACCGTGCCTCGAAGAGCACGTTAAGCCGTCGGTCCCGGTTGTTATCATGTATAGTTCGCGTCATGTATAAAGAACGCTGGCCTTCAAGTTGCGCAGAAACGATTTATGGGTCTAACCGATGGTATGAGGTAGGGGAGGGGCGTGTGTATCACTCGCGTTCGACGTCGACACAAAATCACTCGCGCACAAAAGTCTTAAATTACGAAATAGTTTTACATAGGGAAGTGAGAAAAATGATTTTTAATGTATAGTGTTTTATGAAGAGAGAGGCTGATAATAATGCAGTTAAGAATTTAAAATAATATTATATGAACGACACCCACGATGACTTAATGGAAGGAGTTTCATAACATTACTTGATTTTTTGTCATTATATTAAACATTCTACACTGAATCAAACATGTTTATAATTCTATTTAATGAAATTCTATCTATATTTTTTATTTTACCTACCAATAACGATTATACGAAGCCGTGAGCAAAAGGCTAATTCAAAAATAAAACAATACTCCTAGTACATTCGTGCGCGATGCGACCCATGCGCAAACTTACTCCCTCCAGTTTCTTTCAGCGTTCTTTTTAGATGACGCGAGTTATACACCTGATAGCGATCGTTACTCATAGTAGGGAATATATCTGCCAGCCCGCATTGGAGCAGCGTGGTAGTTTAAGCTCTGATCATTCTCCTACATAAGAAAAGGCCTATGCCCAACAGTGGGATAACACAGGCTGAAAAAAAAATGAATTACTATCCGGTATCCGGCCGGATACTGAAGTACTATCCGGTATCCGGCCGGATAGTGAAAACAAGGCCGGATAGGCCGGATACCGGATAGTTGCCGGATATCCGTTTCATCTCTATTTTAAATTTTATGTTATGTTGGGAATCAGAAACAACGTATGGACGAATAATTCTAAATACTTTATGCGTGTTTTTAACCGACTTCAAAACAAGGAGGTTCTTTATTCGACTATAATTTTGTGTGTGACTTTTAATGGGTGTATTGATTTTGATAATTCTATTTTTAATCGATGGGATAAGATGGAGAAGTCTCGTCTCGGAGGTCAAGACCCACTGGGGAAATTGGATTCTAAAAAAAAAAATACATCGCGTTGGGGGACCGCTCCGCGCTTATTTCGAGGTAATTTTATAAAAGTTTTCTTTTCTTACTTTTGTTTTTATATTCATCTATGTTGCTTTTGTTTTTTTTTTTTATATAACTAGGTTGGCAAACAAGCGTACGGCTCACCTGATGGTAAGACCGTAGCCTATAGACGTCTGCAACACCAGAAGCATCGCAAGCGCGTTGCCGACCCTATCCCCAATCACCCCCAGGAGCTCTGGTCAGCTTACTCACCAACAGTAACACAACACTGCTTGAAAACAGTATTATTTAGATGTGGTCTTCTGTAAGGTCGTTGAATTGTTAGGTTTGGAGCGGTCCCCCAACGCGATGTATTTTTTTTAGAATTATTAATTTATTAATACTCGTACATACTTAGATACTTTACGATTGAGTTTCTTTCATTATTTTTAACTTTTTAAAGGGAACTCAGGTTATTGTGTCGAAGTTTTTTTTAAATTATTTTTTTTTATCGAAAGTTGGTACTTTTTAGAATTACTTTTTAGAGTTCCATTTTGAATTAAAGTTATTAATATATTAATGAATACCTTAAGTATGAAAAGGCGTGGAATTGAATTAGGAAACCAATTATCAATTTACAAGATACATTATCCATGTCTACAACTAGAATCTTTTCAATTCGAATAACATTTATTACATACGGCGAAACCCTTACAGCGTAAAAACGAGCCCTCAGGGATCTTCTCGATAAATACGCTTAAGAGGAAAGGATACCAGCTCTTTCTCCATACAAACGTATTCGACTGTTTTCTCCCTGGATAATGACACTAGATCAAATATTTTTGTAAAATAAAACTTTTACCTGCCATGACCATGCCCCTACGTTTTGTTTTTTTTCATATTCTTATTATATTAGGTAGTAGGAGTCTTCAAAAACTAGAAATATTGCCTAATTTTTTGTACATTTTCAGACACTCATAAAAAAATAATAATTCATATTTACAAAAAAAAGAAAACGGAGCGGCATAGCTGAAGGCTTTGTTTATTTACCTAAAAAAAAATAAAAAAAAAGTTGGCATGTTTCGAGGAGAAAACAGGCGACTACGAAATGATGTTTTGGTCAATAATTATCTACCTAAAACGGTCTGAGCTGCAGTTGTCCCTTTCTTGCTGTTTGTGGGATAGGTCTGGGGGAGGGAAGGGTCAAAGCAGTACGTATACACGCCAGCGAAGTGATGCCTCATAGTCGATAATTATATAGATACACTAGTGATGTATTATTTTGTCGATATTTTCAAAAATTCGTATTAACAAAATTAAATAATCTCTCTTTTCATAAACTACAATAAAACCTTATTTGGATGCGGTTTTCATTGTAACATTGTGCAAACCTGGGCTAAGGGTAGGGGTAGGGTAGGGCTAGGGTTTCTCTAACAAATAAAAATGATAATTATGGTAAATAGTTTAAA
This sequence comes from Melitaea athalia, assembly GCA_905220545.2. Classification (NCBI taxonomy): domain Eukaryota; kingdom Metazoa; phylum Arthropoda; class Insecta; order Lepidoptera; family Nymphalidae; genus Melitaea; species Melitaea athalia. The sequence continues at coordinate 11,725,556 of HG992205.1, forward strand.
TAATTATGTTGTTTATGTTTTTGCTTTGACTATAATTTTGGCTAACGGTAGTCTTATTACTGAGGCAAAGGAAGGATACTGTAGAACGACTGACGGACAGACACTAGGAAGAGTAGGTTAACTAAATAAAGCTACAAAATTTCAAAATAAGAAGCATTATTTTATTCAGTTCAAGTAGGTAAAGAGTTATTTAATTATTTCCTTTCCTTTCCTTTAAGGCAATCATAGTAAAATTTTTCTAATATTGGTTCTATTAAATTCCAGAAAGCATCTTTCATTTTAACCGACTTTTAAAAAAGGAGGAGGTTCTCAATTTGACTGTATTTTTTTTAATGTATGTTCTCAGAACTTTTGACTGGGTGGACCGATTTCAAAATTGAAAGGTGTTGCGTGTCATATGGTCCCATTTTAATTTAATTGAGATCTCACAAGTACTTTTAGAGTTATCTATACATATAATAAAATGGTAGGAAAGTCAAAACTGTACATTGAATATTTTTTTAAAAGAATACTTGGAGTGTGATCTACAATCGATACCGAAGCCAAAAATATAGTTTTTAGAATTTTTGTCTGTTTGTCTGTTTGTCTGTATGTATGTCCGGGATAAACTCAAAAAGTACTGCATGGATTTACTTCAAATTTGGCACGAATATTATTAAGAAGTCGGGTCAGAACATAGGCTACATATTATCACGCTATCATCTACGGGGAACGAGCAGTGAACGCACGCAGACGACGTCGCGAGCAGCAGCTAGTATCTAATAATGCGCATTTACTTGACTACTTTTTCGTCGACCTACGTTGTATTATACCGCATAACTTTTTACTCGGTGTACCGATTTTGATGATTCTTATTTTAATCGAAAGCTAATACTTGTCATTTAGTCTTGTTTTTAAATTAGATCGAGATCTGATTACAACTTTTTGAGTAATCTTTAATAGCGCGTATTTACTTGACTATTGTTTCGTCTTATAACTTTCTATTACTTGTCGATGTAATTGAAGTCGGTTTTGTTTCGTTTGCGAGCAAACACAATTACCAATTTTTTGGTAAATGATTCCTTTAGGGCTCCACAAAATAAAATAGCAGTAACTTCGTTATAGCCTTTCCAATATTTTTTTAAATTAAATTCGGACTACTCTGTAATGAGTTATGCATGGTCAAACATATAAAAAAATATACGTGGCGACTTTAGGACCTCCTCTGTTTTTCTTCATCGGTTAAAAATTCTTTATCAACCACAAAATAATTAAATAAAAAATGAATAGGTGGTCCTGAAAATCTGTGTTAGGGTTTATCCCTAACTGAAGCCAAGGACTTATCTTTTTGTGAGACACACTGCCACCTTTATTAGTGACTATTATTTTTAATGTCTTTATTGTTAGTTCTGAGTTCAGTTGTTTCAATTTTTTTTATTATTATTATTATTTCTTTTTATTTATAGTTTGTTCTTCCACATTTAGTTTGATGTTTTTTTTTTGTAATAAGTATACTAATTTTTATCTTATGTTCATCATTTGTATTTCAGTGTGTTTCGCAAATAAAGCGCTTATTATTAGGTATTATTACGTAATTTGCCTAACTAAAAAGACATCAATAAAATAATCTATACTAATATAATAAAGTGGAAGAGTTTGTTTGTTTGTTTGTTTGTTTGAACGCGCTAATCTCAGGATCTACTGGTCCGATTTGAAAAATTCTTTCAGTGTTAGATAGCCCATTTATCGAGGAAGGCTATAGGCTATGTATCATCATGCTTAGACCAATAGAAGCGGAGTCCACGCCGACGAAGTCGTGCGCAGAAGCTAGTAATTTATAATATGTATATGTCACCAGCATCTCATTTGTTTTTTTATTACTATTTTTAAACATTTTTATATCGTCCCAATGCATGTGTTACGTATAACCGCGACAAACATGAGACATTACAACTTATATGTATACTATTATTATTATTATACTTATTTTGTTGCGTACGTATGTGTGTATGTACCTATGTATGATTGTTATGTATTCTTTTTTTGCTTATGTATTTATATTTATATACCACCTGCCCATCTGAAAAGCGATATCCATTTCATTATCAGGTTGTCTGGAAGAGATTGCTTTTTAGCAATAAGATCGCCTGGTTGTACAATTTGTGACTATAATTGCTTGTAATGTAAATTTTGTTCTTTATCTAAATGTACAACAAAGTATATTATTATTATTATACTAAGACAAACATATTAATTACTATGTATGTATGGCTACAATACATTTATCATGTACACTATATGTATGTATCTCAACACTCATTCTTACATACACCTCAACCATGTAATTACATACCTAATTCACAAATAAAATACCTAAGTATTTCAATAATTACTTACCAAAATACAGTTATGTAGATAACAATCCAATGAATTAACAAACAATAATTCAAAATAATAAGTACTAAGTAGTTTACGAAATCCAATAAAAGTAAGCCGAGTAACAGAAGAACGAAGCAGAAAAAATTAAATAAATAAAAATAAATAAATATGTAAAAATGCGGTCGTCTGTTCCTATGGTAAGCAACTTAATGCTTGTGTTACAGGTAATAGCCGACTGTTATAACTATATGTATATATGTATATTTTTATAAATATACATAGAAATAATACACATAAATGTGTATATAAATACAAATATTACACCCAGACTCGGGCAGGAAACGAACCCGCAACCCGCGGAACAGAAAGCAGGGCCACCACAAACTGCGCCAACGGGCTAATCAAATGAAACAAGTAAAATACAGAAAAATAGCATGACGCGAAGCGCGGGTGAAATGCACACGCACACTAACACCACGCCACTCACACATAGACAAAGCAGTGCGGGGCTTGCGGGAGGCGCGGTAGCGGCTAACAGCAATAGTCAGTGAAACAGGAATATTTTATTCAAATACCTATTTTTCAAAAGTCTATTCAGTATCCTTTCCTCTTAATGTATAAAACTTTTATTACATATATTTGACACGTTATAATATTGAAATAGGTATTATTGGTTCTACGCCTGACTGCTGTACAGTACACGACGTCTAATAAAAATTTTATGCAACGCCACAGGCTTCATATATTATACATCGAACTATAAAACTTTTAATTTATTTGACTACACGTTATGCCAAGTAATTTGCCTTTCAACCGAATTCAAAAAAGGAGGATGTTTCTCAATTCGACCGTATATATTTTTTATGTGTTCGCGGACTTGATGATTCTTTTTTTAATTCGTATTATTTTTATTTTTGTGTTTCCCACACAGTCATGACGAAATGCAAAAATGTTTTTTATTATCATACTAGCTGCTGCCCGCGACGTCGTCTGCGTGCGTTCACTGCTCGTTCCCCGTAGGTGATAGCGTGATAATATGTAGCCTATGTTCTGACCCGACTTCTTAATAATATTCGTGCCAAATTTGAAGTAAATCCATGCAGTACTTTTTGAGTTTATCCCGGACATACATTGACTTTCCTATCATTTTATTATATGTATAGATCATCGAACTCAGACCCTCGACATGCCGTCTCGGTGCTCTAGCCAATTAAGCTATGGAACGATGTACCCGCCGAAAGAAGTTTCCTTTCAATAAATTACATCTAAAAATTAGGTACCTACATTACAATCTTAGATAATGTACCCAGTCTAATCCAGCAACCTTCACTTAGTCACAATATTTAATTAATACTAAATCCTAATGTCTCGGTAATATTACCTTCCTATTATATCCTGGCTTTATTAAATTTCCGATTAATATGTATAATATAATACTATTTCAATAGCAAGTTTATGCCCTAAGTCTAGGTACGAAATCAATATTATAAAGGTCACAGAAAATTTAGATTCCTATAAAGCCTTCTTATTCTGTTTATTATTATATTTATTTTTATTGTTCCTTATGGATCGTTGCGGAGGGGTAGACGGCAAAAAACGTCCGTAACGTTAAAAAAAAGCGTAAATTTTTATGTAAAAAACGAATTGTAATTTTCGTAGGCACTTCACCACGTAAATATATAATTATGTAGCTACCAGTCCGCTGTTACCTATAATACAAGCATTAAGTTGCTTACTTTAGGAACAGACGACCGTGTGTGTATTGTGTAGAAAAAAAAAAGATTTTTTTTATTTTTATGTATAGGTAGTCTATATGATGACTATGTTACAGTGTCTAATGTATAGTCTACGTGATGACTGTCATTATTGATCATTTTATCATTCGAGAATTATTGTTTATTTTTATAAATTTTTGGAAATTTCCTGCTCAAGGTATGGAGCGGCCCGACTGGGGTAGCACCTCGACCTTACAGAAGACCACAGCTAAATAATACTGTTTTCAAGCAGTGTTGTGTTCCTGTTGGTGAGTAAGGTGACCAGAGCTCCTGGAGGGATTGGGGAGTTGGGTCGCCAACGCGCTTGGATGCTTCTGGTGTTGCAGGCGTCTATAGCTACGGTCTTACCATCAGGTGAGCCGTACGCTTGTTTGCCAACCTTTAAAAAAAAACCAACCAACATTTAAAAAAAAATGTGTATTTTTTTCGACGTTCGTTAAATGTGTGCATCTTATGGCGAAATAAATAATTTAATTTAATTTCCTTTCATATATTAATTTAGTAGACTGTAATAAACTTTATATTTATTTAATGAGCTTTCCCAGAAGATTACTTGTAGGACGTAGGTATTTGTAATACTTAATCCGAGTTATAAAAATATCATTAATTTTGACTAATCCCCTGGAGGGATATAATTAAAAAATACATTGTAAGTTCATCTTAACTGCTTTATAATTAAAATACCTAACGATAACATTTATATTCTTTAATTAGGCCTTAATAAATACTTAAGCTACAGAAGTTTATGCCCCGCTCTAGTCCAACAAAAAATTAAGTTGCAAAATGACTGAATTTCTTATTTATATAGTCGTGTTCACAAAGCGAGTGTACTGTTATTAATTCTTTGTTTTATCACTACATAGTATAAAACAAAGTCGCCTCCCGCTGTCTGTACGCTTAGATCTTTGAAACTACGCAACGGATTTTGATGCGCTTTTTTTAATAGATAGATAGAGTGGTTCAAGAGGAAGGTCTATATGTATAATACATGCATAATATAGTTGAGAGAGACTGATAGCTTTAGAGGTTTCTAATGTGATGTAAAAATACACATTTTTTGCGCTTACATTGCAAATATTTATTTCATATTTTATATTAGCATTGCACCTGTTACCCGTGGCTTTTCCCGCATTGAAGCCATTAAATAAGTAGATATAAAGTAGGTATCTTATGTTACTTCTTATACCTCCAAGAATTTGTGTATCTACAAAGTTTCATGATAATCGGTTTTGCGTAAAAGCGTAACAAACAAACTTACATTCACATTTATAATATTAGTAGGGTTTATCCTAAAACGTAATGTAATTTTCGTAGGCGCTTCACCACGTGGAGAAAAAGGAACAACTTCATTATGGGACAGACATGAAGATATGCTATTGAAAAATATGTCAAATGCCAATGAACTTTTTGCCACAATTTTTGTTACAATGCCTGCTGAATTAAAGCAGGATTTAGATCAACCAAATAATTCAAGGTCATTAATACATTAAATTTTTGATTGATAGCCTTGATAGCCTTAGCCTTTAGCATAGCATTTCACTCATGTGCTACCAGAAATAGCTGTAAGCTGTAGAAATATTTGATTTCTTCTACTACATCTGTAGCATTTGAACGAATTGCTTCTATAATCAATCTCCTAGTGCCTGATATCATAATACTCTTCTTCTTCTTCTTATATAATGGCTCCCGTGAGGATTTGCCAATGTCAGAGTGAGTAATAAACAACAGCAACACAAACAGATATATAGATAATTCAATTATTGAAAAAAATGGCGGGAAAATTCAAGGCGCGCGGCCATCCCAAAAAAAGTCGACCACGCGCCCCGAAATCTCCCGCCCAAGTCCATCATAATAGTCAATCAAGTGAACAATGAACATATGAAATAACGCGTATTTTTAAAATTGCGTGCGTACAAAGTACACATGTCAGAAATGAAACTACTTTGACAAACAAATAAAAAAAAAAGAATTAAAAAAAAATCTTATTCAATAATTCACTGCCGTGTTACCGGTCACTTAAATTTTACCCCTCATGCTCCTAAAGAAGTTTCGCTTCAAAAACTCTTACTATATAAATATTCGTATGCATTATTTTTTTTAAAATTGAACAATAATTACTGAGATACTGACATTTTAATATACTTACAATTTAATTTGTTTAACAAATATACTGGTATTTTAAACTGATGGTTTTTTTAGAACAAAGCCGATGAAATAAAATCGAAAAAATATCGATATGTCAAACTCCGATATTGATATATTTAAAAGTTTCGATATATCGAGAATCCGATATTTTAAATTTAATAAATATAAAGAGACAAGAGTGCCACTAACCACTATTACTATTATTTACTAAATAATAAATATTTAATTATGTTTTGTTACTACTATAGTTGAACTGTATTTTATCAATTATTAGACACTAGCTACTGCGCGCGACTTCGTCGGCGTTTACTCCGCTCCTATTGGTCTTAGAGTGACGATACATAGCCTATTATAGCCTTCCTCGATAAATGGGCTATCTAACACTGAAAGAATTTTTCAAATCGGCCCAGTAGTTCCAGAGATTACCGCGTTCAAACAAACAAACAAACTCTACAAGTCTTCAGCTTTATATATTAGTATAGATTAGACATTAGACATTAGTTGATAATTAAGGGATTAATATACTAACATAGTCTTAGGTTAGCGCTTTAAAACATTAGCGCGCTTCAAAAATTTATGGTAAGTAAGGTGACCAAGCTACATAAAGTAGCTGCTGAATACGATTTGTTCGTTTAGTTACTTATGTTGCGAGATGAACACAACGTTAGCGCGATTTAAATGCGTACAGCGCCATCTAGTTGAAAATAAGGTAAACTCGCTCGCTATATACCGTATAATGGGGTGAATAGGGACAAATCCGAACTTCAGTACATAATTATTTATTTTTTTGCGGATATAGGTAACTTGAGTGGTTAACAATAGTAAGAAAAAGTTAATGATGTACCTATTTAGTTAACAAGAATTATTATTTTTTGTAGATTATTTAATTTTATGGTTATTTTATTTTTAGTGAGAACTTATAGCTGATGAAGTAAAGGAAATGTATCGATAATAAATAGAGTACTAAATACTAAGCTACATTATTAGGCACGAAATTGCCGTTTATATTATTTCATTAATTATAATTTAAATTGTGTTATATTATTTATCTTTTCATTAATTTTGAATATCTAATCGAATTATATTAAAAAAAAATGCGTGCGTACAAAGTACCTACACAATATGTCAGAAGTAAAACTCTTTGGCAAAGTGCCTAATAAAAAAAAAAAAAACTATAATAATAATTTTTAAACGTTGATTAAACAATTAAATTAACAAATAACTTTTCAAGCTAAGATTATGTTTTAAACTATAATTAACTTAAACGTGAAACAAGTAATATAATTAAAAGAAAACAAAAAACCCGCCTGCGTAAAAACGGAAAGAGCAAAGTCAACATTTTTTAAACTTTCTTATTGTATTTCTTTATTATTATTACGGTAATAATAATCATAATATACATTTTTGAAATCCTTGTATTGAGCCCTTTAATTTGATACCCCTACTATAGTATTCTAAAAAAAAATTTATTTCTTCATTAACTACAATGGCTTCGCACAGCCGCCATGTTTTTTTTTAATGTCACCTATCTAAGAACACTTGGGCTGCTAAGACAAATCTAACGATATCTCAATTACGCAAATCCGTTCAGCGGTTCTAGAGAAATGAGGTAATTAAGAATATTACATACATACATACATACATACATACAAGATACGCGCGAAAAACATAACCCTTCCTTGGCAGTCGGGTAAAAAGAAAGAATTGTAAGCAGAAACAAAAGCAAAACGAAGAAGTAAATTTATTGGTGGCTAGTGTTCGAATGGCCTCCAGCTCGCGTAATATGTTGAATACAATTAATTAGCAACTACGTGCGACTTCTGTTCGATAAAAGAAAGAATTCAAACAGTCTGATTTAGATTTATATCACTTTATAGTTATTTTTGCGGAGGTTTCAATGACCCTTGTGTTTTTACAGAATGTAAATATTTTATCCTTGATATTGTGGATATTATTTGGACTCTATCATCACGATTCAGCCTGTAATATCCTACTGTTGGGCACAGGCCTCTTCCCCATGTAGGAGAAGGATCGTGGCTTAATACACCACGCTGCTCCATTGCGGGTTGGCGGATATACTACCTACTATGAGTAACGATCTCTATCAGGTGTACATGATAGCAACCGGGACCGACGACTTAACGTGCTCTCCGAGGCACAGTGGGGAGACCGACAAGGACTGCACAAACACCCAGACCACGGCAAACATCTGTATGGCCAATACAAATTTTGTCGTGTGCGGGGATCGAACCCGCAACCGCCCGCGCAACAGCCAATCGCTCTAAATCATAATCAAAACTAAAAATTACTCTATTCATCTGGGATATAAAAGAACTTTTTATTTTTATTTTTTATATAACTTGGTCGGCAAACAATAATCACTGACTTTCAATTAATTTTCAATGGCAAGATGCGTGGCTAAGTAACATCAATGAGTCAGTATTTTCTTAACACGAACAAAATATGATATAATTAATAATCTATACATCTAAACAAATCTATACTAATATAATAAAGCTGAAGAGTTTGTTTGTTTGATTGTTTGTTTGTTTGAACGCGCTAATCTCAGGATCTACTGGTCTGATTTGAAAAATTCTTTCAGTGTTAGATAGCCCATTTATCGAGGAAGGCTATAGGCTATATATCATCACGCTAAGACTAATAGGAGCGTAGCATCAATGAAGAATGTTTCAAAATCGGGTTTTTTTTCCTTTTATTCCACGGGGACGAAGTCGCACGCAGAAGCTAGTCTATACTAATATATAAAGCTGAAGAGTTTGTTTGTTTGTTTGAACGCGCTAATCTCAGGATCTACTGGTCCGATTTGAAAAATTCTTTCAGTGTTAGATAGCCCAATTATCGAGGAAGGCTATAGGCTATATATCATCACGCTAAGATCAATAGGAGCGGAGCACCAGTGAAAAATGTTTCAAAATCGGGTTTTTTTTCTTTTGAGAGCTTACGCTGCTTGCGCTGCGTAAACAGTGTTAAAGTAAGCGTTAGCACAAAGTAAATATTCCACGCGGACGAAGTCACAAGCAGGATCTAGTTAATAATATATAATATGATAAAGTCTTGCTTACTAGAACTTAATTAGCTTCACACAATACTGACGTTGATCCCTCCTAATCGCCGCCGCGCGCTGACAGAGACAAACCGTCATTTAAATAACCTGTAGGCTCAGCGGATTATGAAGACTGAATGTACATTCATTAAAAATAACACAAAAACGGGACTGAATTTAAAATGAAATAAGAAATACCTATATATTTTATTATTCATTACGTTTTTGACGCGACAATGTCTAATAAATACGCTAATTGTAGCGTTACGTTCATTGTCCCGTTACGCTCCGCATCTATCTCTCTTCTCGATTGGCCTATGCGTCCGAGGAGATGTTTTGTTATGACGTTGTCACGTTAAACTATCGTCCGTAAACCAACTTTACAGACAACCAATTATACAAATTCTTTACAAACATTCGAATATAGCAGGTGGATGGTTATCCCGCCATCAAACGTGGTAGTGGAACTGTGTTATTACTTAGTCGACGCCTTTTACGCCACCCACGGGAAGAGAGGGGGTGGCTATATTCTTTACTGCCGTAACCAGTAACCACACAGCTTCTTGTGTGTGTGTATTTAATTATAATGTATGTTTTCAACAAGTACCTAACTGAAACTGTAAATGTAAACATTACCCTTTTATTTCAAATCTTTAATATTCAATACAACTCACCTTTCGCCGCCACCATGTGAACGAAGCCGAGACACAACACTAGTTTACGGAACGCCATTTTGAATTCAAATCACTCGACACGAGGCACTAATACCTGTAACAATGTCATTATTGTTAGATTAACAAAACAAGTAATAAAATAAAAAATAAAACACATTCACGATTCAGCCTGTAATATCCCACTGCTGGGCATAGGCCTCTTCCCCATGTAGGAGAAGGATCGGAGCTTAATCCACCACGCTGCTCCAATGCGGGTTGGCGGATATATTCCCTACTATGAGTAACGATCGCTATCAGGTGTACATGATAACTACCGGGACCGACGGCTTAACGTGCTCTCCGAGGCACGGTGGGGAGACCCACAATTACAAATAACTCTAGAAAGAAATATTTGAACAAATACAAACATTCATCCTGAGCGGGAATCGAACCCGCATACCACGGGAATGTAGGCGCCGCGCGCCGGTTACATGCCATTATAATATTAAATTATTATTATTTTTATACTTACATTAATTATTCGTTAGGAATGTAGTATTGATGTACGGAACCCTAATATTTATTACGTTAGAAAATAAAGTGAAAAAACAAACTCTTGTTACACAGAACCTTAAAAAATATAATTCAGTAAAAAATTAAACTTAATTTATCAACAGTTTATCTTATTTCTCATATCTCATAAATAAACAACTTCCTAGTTCGTACAGCAATTAATTAAATCAACTGACTGGGTCGGGAATCGAACCGACACGCTCCGGCGACCGCTCGACCACACAACTAATTACAGCGGATTTAATAATTATTTAATAACCTTAATGTGATAGCTTGTGAAATGGGCTTAGTGGTCTTTAGGGCCCAGTAAACGATCAAATAATTTGTCAAATATTTGTCAAATGTTTGTCAAACTTCATGTTTTCATATAACAAACACATCAAACAAGCTCGCACACGTTCAAAAAATTTGACAAACACGTTTGTCAAAAAAAAATTGACAAATTATTTGATAGTTTACGGGGCCCTGTAGAGGATAAAAGCTGTTAGGAGGTACGGAGTTGAAAACTGAGTTAAACAAATTAATACAATAAAAACCTGTGTGGTTTTATGAAACCACGGTAAAAGTGATATAGACATTTAACTAAAAAACTTTGGAATAATATTCCATTAAGGATATAAAAATCGCTATATTAATCTTACTGCGCGGCCGACCGTCACGCGACATGCAACACACACACGAAAAGTTTGAGACGATGTAATAAGGGTTTCACTTTGACCACACGGCTGAAATAAAACTTCTTTAGCTACACCTAACTTATATCTCCCTCTCAACTTCCGTTCGCATCGCCCGATCACACTTTTCGTAACGCTCTCGTCACGTATTCACCAGCATACCTACTCTCTAAGTCAAGCGTACGTAAAGAAGTTTTACTTACCACAAGTAATAAAATGACAACAACATAGGCAAAGTCACGTAAATAGGCATTATTACGAATCTATACATATAATAAAGTGATAGGAAAGTCAATGTATGTCCGGGATAAACTCAAAAAGTACTGCATGGATTTACTTCAAATTTGGCACGAATATTATTAAGAAGTCGGGTCAGAACATCTATACATATAATAAAATGGTAGAAAAGTCAAAACTGTACATTGAATATTTTTTTAAAGAATACTTGGGCTGTGATCTACAATCGATACCGAAGCCAAAAATATAGTTTTTAGAATTTTTGTCTGTTTGTCTGTTTGTCTGTATGTATGTCCGGGATAAACTCAGAAAGTACTGCATGGATTTACTTCAAATTTGGCACGAATATTGTTAAGAAGTCGGGTCAGAACATAGGCTATATATTATCACGCTATCACCTACGGGGAACGAGCAGTGAACCTTTATTTCTTCAAATGTATGTCCGGGATAAACTCAAAAAGTACTGCATGGATTTACTTCAAATTTGGCACGAATATTATTAAGAAGTCGGGTCAGAACATAGGCTACATATTATCACGCTATCACCTACGGGGAACGAGCAGTGAACGCACGCAGACGACGTCGCGGGCAGCAGCTAGTAAAAAAATAAAAAAATATTCGTTAAATCGCGTATAAATTTAAACGGGACCACGTAGGTAACAAGTGCTAACTTTCTAATAAAAAAGTCATCAAAATCGGTACACCCAGTAAAAAGTTATGAAGTAACAAGCATAAAGAATACAGTCGAAAAGAGAATCCCCTTTTTTTAAATCAATTTGCAACAGATAAGTTAGCGCATAACCCACCACGATACTTCAATGTACGTGTAAGGATAAATTCCCTGAAACGAGTATTGTTTTTATCATTATTAAAATTAGAACAGAAGGCTTAACGTGCTTTCCGAGGCACGGTGGGGAGATTAGAAATAAAACCAAAATAAATATTAACTTCAAGTAAAAGAAGCAAAAATTTTAATTTGTAAATTGATGATTTGAAGGTGCTTTTGAAGCTTCTTTGAATAAAGATATTTTTAATTTTGATTTTAATTTAAGTGGGAAAGGAACCCTAAGGAATATCGCGTAGCTGGCATTGTAAAAAAAATATATACTAAAATATAATTTTAAAGTTACAAAAATCATATTTCGACCCTGCCAGGATTCGAACCTGGAATCTTCTGATCCGTAGTCAGACGCGTTATCCGTTGCGCCACAGGGCCCTTGATTAAGAGGATGATATTTTTAGATATAATACTGTCAACAAATCAAATTAAAAACCATTTCAATCAAGTAGGCGTCAAAAGCTTTTTGTATTGATTCAAAGTGTTTGACTTGAATAATTGTGTTTGCTCGCAAACGAAGAATAAGCCGACTTCAATCACATCGACAAGTAATACAACGTAGGTAGACGAAAAAATAGTCAAGTAAATACGCGCTATTGAAGATTACTCAAAAAGCTGTAATCAGATCTCGATGAAATTCAAATTAGACTACATGACAAACATCAGCTTAACTGAGGCAGGGCACAGCAGGAAATTTCCTGCTCAAAATATGGAGCAGCCCGACTGGGGTAGTACCTCGACCTTACAGAAGACCACAGCTAAATAATACTGTTTTCAAGCAGTATTGTGTTCCTGTTGGTGAGTAAGGTGACCAGAGCTCCTGGGGGGATTGGGGATAGGGTCGGCAACGCGCTTGCGATGCTTCTGGCGTTGCAGGCGTCTATAGGCTGCGGTCTTACCATCTGGTGAGCCGTACGCTTGTTTGCCAACCTAGTAACATAAAAAAAAATCAGCTTCCAATTAAAACAAGAATGATCAAAATCGGTACACCCAGTGAAAAGTGATGCAGCACAATACAACGTAGATCGACGAAAAAATAGTTAAATACGCATCATTAGATATAACTCGAAACGTAGGGTACTTGTCAGATCTCCATTAAATAATAATTGAACCACATAACATGCAACACCTTTCGATTTAAAACAATTATTTATCTAAATCGGTCCACCCAGTCAAAAGTTCTGAGGTAACATACATAAAAACACAATTGAATTGTGAACCTCAGCCTATTTTTAACCGACGTCAAAAAAGGAGGAGGTTACTCAATTCGACCGTACCTATCTTTTTTTTTTTTTTTTTTTTTTTTTTTTATTGTATGTTCTCGGGCATAACTTCGTCGTTTATGAACCGATTTTGATAATTCTTTTTTTTGTTGGAAAGGAGATATCCTAACTTAGGTGCCATGATAAGGCAAGCAGGATCTGATAATGGAATCCCAGAGAAATTGAACGAAACCCTAGAAAATCGTAGTCACAACTAGTGTGTTTGTTAATTTTTTTTCGTCTACCTACGTTGTATTACTTGTCGATGTAATTGAAGTCGGTTTTTTCGTTTTGGAAGTTGACATATTTGGGTTAAAAGTAATACGTCATAAATTATTGTCTGTTGTATACAGCAGTGTTTTTCAACCTTTTTCATGATGCGACCCCCCTGGTATGAAAAAATATTACGCGACCCCCGACCCTTTGCTTTTTGAAGTGAAAATTCTGTAGGCACATGAGGGGTAAAATTTGAGCGACCGGTAACGCGGCAGCGTCATGACGGTCAGTACTTGGATGGGTGACCACCTGGGAACACCGCGACGTTGGCTTTTTGTTTTTTTTTTCAACTAAGTACTTTTTTTGTATTTTAAGTTCGTTTTTTAATTAGTTTTTTTAAATTAGTTTTCCAAAGAAGTTTCACTTCTGACATGTGTACTTCGTACGCACGCAATTTTTTTTATCATGTATGTATGTGTATAGGGCGAGATAAAAATGTCATCAGTGCAAAAGACAATACATGGCTTTACAAAAAAGTTGACTTGTGGTCGTTGTCTATAAATCAAAATAGCTTCGATTCATTTTCGTCGACACAATCTTTTACTGAAGAAGTCGGATGTGAGATAAACATCAAGGCATATATACCTGGTATGAAAGTGGTCTTAGATAATTTGAAAGAAGAATAATAATTGTGTCATTATTTCTCAGTGTAAGAAACATCGGAGAACACTGGGTAGAGGTGGTTTTTTTTTAATGTAACTAGGTCGGCAAACAAGCGTACGGCCCACCTGATGGTAAGCGATCACCATAGGGCGTAGCTCATATACGCTTGCAACACCAGAAGCATCCCAAGCGCGAGGCCGAGCCTACCCCCAATTCCCCCCAGAAGCTCTGGTCAACTTACTTACCAAAAGGAACACAACACTGCTTGGAAACGGTATTATTTAGCTGTGGTCTTCTGTAAGGTCGAGGTACTACCCCAGTTGGCTGCTCCATATTTTGAACAGGAAATTTCCTGCTGTCCCTACCTCAGTTTAAAAATCTTAAATTCGTTTTTGAATGCTGCTATAAATGAGGCTAATTTGCCAACTAAGCTCAAAAAGAATCTGCTAGAATTATCTGCCGATGAAATTGGAATCGAAGTCTGCAAATTTTGATACCTATTTGGTTAAGAAGAAAAACAGAATACCCGGAATTGACAATTGAGGCCTTGAAGTGTTTGATTCCATTTGCCACCTCGTACTTATGCGAGTTGATATTTTCACTAATGGCCAAAATAACAAGTAAACAAAAAAACCGCTTAAATTTGGAAAACGATTTAATATAGGTATGTGTAGCAAATACAAATCCACGATGGGAGAAATTGGTTAATCAATAATTGTATTTGCTCGCAAACGAAAAAAGACTTCAATTACATCGACAAGTAATACAAAGTAATAAGACCAAAAAACAGTCAAGCAAATGCGCGTTTCAAAGATTAATCAAAAAGTTGTGATCAGATCTCGATCAAATTTATACAAGACTACATGACAAACATTAGCTTTTGATTAAAGTAAGAATCATCAAAATCGAAAAACCCGGTGAAAAGCTATGCGGTTTAATACAACGTAGGTCGACGAAAAAGTAGTCAAGTAAATACGCATTATTAGATATAACTGTAAAAGTACTTGTCAGATCTCAATTAAATTTAAATGGGACCACATAACACGCAATACCTTTCAATTAAAACAAAATTCATCGAAATAGGTCCACCCGAGTCAAATGTTCTGAGCTAACATACATAAAAAAATACAACCGAATTGAGAACCTCCTCCTTTTTTGGATGTCGGTTAAAAACAAGCACAACCTTCGCAATAACATGAGTATTAGGATTTTATTTCTTGTTAATTGGTTTGTAGTAACATAAAAATGTTTGAGTATATCCTTTTTTTAAAATTCTCTTACTTAATAAGACAATAAAACTTTTTATTCGTTATTGTTTTTTACTAAAGTTCTCTCGACCTCTGACGACCCCCCTACGGCAGCTTCGCGACCCCCCAGGGGGTCGCGACCCACAGGTTGAAAAACACTGGTATACAGTAATCCTTTACTAATATTATAAAGCTGAAGAGTTTGTTTGTTTGTTTGAACGCGGTAATCTCAGGAACTACTGGTCCGATTTGAAAAATTCTTTCAATGTTAGATAGCCCATTTATCGAGGAAGGCTATAGGCTATACATCATCACGTTAAGACTTATAGGAGTGGAGTTCACGCGGACGAAGTCGCGGGCAGAAGCTAGTATGTCATAAATTATTTATTTCTTGAATACAATAATTGTTCAAGTGGCGTTATTCACGCGGTCCTGAGAAATTAAATTAGTATTAAAAATGCTAATAACGTTTACAGTTTAAAAAGTAATAATTAATTTTAACTGTCAGTAGTACAGTAAACGCGTACTAACTGAAGCTTAGAACATTATCTCATGGTCCGGCGGTTATTATTAAACCGCGGGTCGGTTCAGTAGTGACCGCTAGTCTATTCGATACCCGTTCGTGTTGAATATTTATATACAAAATTTATATTGAGGTAGGGCACAGTAGGAAATATAGTGCTCGAAATTTGGAGCAGCCCGACTGGGGAAGTACCTCGAACTTACAGAAGACCACAGCTAAATAATACTCTTTTAAAGCAATGCCGTGTTCCTGTGGTGAGTAAGGTGACCAGAACTTCTGGGGGGGATTGGGGATAGGGTCGGCAACGCGCTTGCGATGCTTCTGGTGTTGCAGGTGTCTATAGGCTACGGTCTTACCATCACGTGAGCCGTACGCTTGTTTGCCGACTTAGTTATGTACTAGCTTCTGCGCGCGACTTCGTCGGCGTGGACTCCGCTCCTATTGGTCTTAGCGTGATGATACATAGCCTATAGCCTTCCTCGATAAATGGGCTATCTAACACTGAAAGAATTTTTCAAATCAGCCCAGTAGTTCCAGAGATTACCGCGTTCAAACAAACAAACAAACAAACAAACAAACAAACAAACAAACAAACAAACAAACAAACAAACAACCAAACAAACAAACTCTTCAGCTTTATATATTACTATAGATATAAAAAAATTAATAAATACCTACATACATATCTCCATAACCGTCAAACAGCCCTTATGTATGAGGCTTCCCACATGTAAGCTCAGGATGCCCAAAATTAAATTGGATACTGAGCTCATTAAGGACTAACTACACAACACAGCGCTGAATATCAAATTAATTACCTAATAAACGTGTTAGGTCAATTTTAATTAAGACAATTATGACATAGTTAACAACCCGACTGAGATGAATATTAACACTTCTAAATAAAATACGTTAGATGCTGTGTGGTTACGGCACTAAAGAATGTAGCCACGCCCTCTCTTCCCGTGGGTGTCGTAAGAGGCGACTAAGGGATAACACAGTTCCACTACCATCTTGGAACTTAAAAAGCCGACCGATGGCGGGATAACCATCCATGCTGGCTTTGAAATACACAGGCCAAAGATGGGCAGCAGCGTCTTCGGTGCGACAAAGCCAGCCCTGCGGTCACCAACCCGCCTGCCCAGCGTGGTGACTATGGGCAAAACACATGAGTTCGCGTCATAATGTCGGGCGCGAACTTGTGGAGGCCTATGTCCAACAGTGGACTGTGATAGGCTGAAGTGGTGGTGGTAGTGGTAGATGGCGCTGATCATAAAAAAAACCTGTTATACAATTGTATGTGGAATATCAAAAATTTGAACTGTTAATAGGAGACATCCTCACCTCCCCCTGGTGACATGTGGTCAAGTTTTAGACTACCCCCCCCCCCTTCCCCCCAAAATCCAAAAACGATGTGTACTTTTGGTTAAATCTATACTAATATAATAAAGCTGAAGAGTTTGTTTGTTTGTTTGAACGCGCTAATCACAGGATCTACTGGTCCGATTTGAAAAATTCTTTCAGTGTTAGATAGTCCATTTATCGAGGAAGGCTATAGGCTATATATCATCACGATAAGACCAATAGGAGCGTAGCACCATTGAAGAATGGTTCAAAATCAGGGTTTTTTTCCTTTTGAGAGCTTCCTACAGAATTGGTCCTATTCCACGGGGGACGAAGTCGCGCGCAGAAGCTAGTTATAAAGTCGCTTCCCGCTGTCTGTCCCTATATGTGCTTAAGAACGGATTTTGATGCGGTTTTCTTTAGTAAATAGAGTGATTCCAGAGGAAGGTTTATATGTATAATACATGCATAATATAGTAGGGGAACATTTATAATTTTAATTTCTAATGTGATATCGTAAATAAACACATTTTGCGCTTACGCGTGCGAATCCGGGGCGGGTCGCTAGTCGTCTATAAAAGTTTGTAAGACCACACTAAGCAGGACATCTTCGAGAACTCCAGCTACCGTACACACCAAGAACATAACAGCACTCTAGATCAGTATTATTAAACTGTAGTTTTTCGTAAGCTGCTTCCTCAGTCGAGCTGCTTTCAGTTTTAAAATTTGGAAGGTATTTTTTGAAGTTATACTTCTTTTGGCGCGTTAGAGAAAAATGATGAGAGTAAATTTTTACAATGCGCGTGTGGATACGAAGTAGTTCAAGCATGCATGAATAGATGCCGCTAGTTTTGCAGACAAGAAAGTAGTCTTTATCATTTCTAAGAGATGGCGTTGTGGACTTATTGTCTAATTATTAAGTGGTAGGTTTTTTTGGAAGTATTTTAATACTCTAGCTTGAAGTATAACTTCTTACGTGCGTACATAAGTACACACACACTTTTTTGTAAGCTACTTCCTCAGTCGAGCTGCTTTAAGTTTTAAAATTTGCAAGGTATTTTTTTCGTCTGTTTTTGTCTTTTTAGCAGTCAGCTAATAAAGTACAACGAACAACCCTTCTGGTGTAGTAGTACCTGTAGTCGCCTAAAACACCGAGATGGTTTGTGGGTTCGATACTCGCTCAGGGTGGTTTTTGTGGTGGTTTTTATTTGTACAAATATTTCTTTCCACTTTGGATGCCTGTTCTTGTTTTCAAGGAAGAGTATAGGCTAGCGGGCACAGCGAATATAGTTGTAATATGTAAGAAAGAAAGAAAGAAAAACAAATGACCATTCAAAAGGGCTTTTAAGGTCCACTTAAATTATACAGATATTTTTTATTTTAATTCTTTAACATTGTTTAAAATTTAACGGATGGTGAGGTAAACTAACCGCTTTTTGTAATATAGCAACCAGGCATTAGTACTTAATAGCCAGCTGAATCTCCTGTCTCCTAAGGCCCATATATTCCACCTAATAGCCCATAAAATATACCTATCACAGACCATAAAAATAAAAAGGCTTTATCGTAGTTATAAAGTATTTAATTAAAAAAATATATAACCCCATAGAAAAACCATTAAACAATGAGACAAACAGGGGACCAAGTTATTCCATTAATAGAAAGTACTGAACCTAGATAACAAATAAAAGGTCTAGACGCGGCACCGGTCTAGACTGAGGTATTATCTTGCTAACCGATAATATATATATATGTATATTTTTATTTTAAGTTATTAATAAATGATGGTAAAAGCTTATTGAATAATAATTGCGAACTTGGTCATGTTCATATTATGAGTAACTAGCAGAGAGATGCAGTTTGACACGTATTAATGCAATTATTTTTGCTCGCAAACGAAAAAAAAACCGACTTTAATACAAGTAGGTAGACCGCGTCGCTTCAGCCTGTAATATCCCACTGCTGGGCATAAGCCTCTTTCCCCATGTAGGAGAAGGATCAGAGCTTAATCCATTACGCTGCTCCAATGCGGATTGGTGGATATGTATTCCCTACATGTTGTGATAAGGTGTAACTTAGGCAGTTAGGCTACTTTTATTTTAGATTTTTTTTTATAACTACGAACTGAAATTTCGCGCGGACGAAGTCGCGGGCACAGCAGCTATTATACAATAAAATCTCATTTAAATAAATAACAGTAATTAATTTTGAGTTTGTAAAATAAACATTAAACGGTAACTTTCGTTAGAATTACGTAAGTACCGATATAAAACTGTATTTTGTAAAATAATATCTCTCAAAACTGTTAACTTACTTAGAATTTTTTGCTAGATTTTCGATAAATTTTAAAATACAGTTTTACTGGGTTTTTTGTTGCTGCTTGTTGTGTTGTTAATTTTTAAGATATTTATATTCATTTGTAAGTTTTATGATTTTGGTCATGTATTGTTTTCGTTAGTTTTTAACCAACTTCCAAAAAAGGAGGAGGTTATCAATTCGGTTGTATTTTTTTTTAATGTATGTTAGCTCAGAACTTTTGACTGGGTGGACCGATTTCGATCAATTTTGTTTTAATTGAAAGGTGTTGCGTGTCATGTGGTCCCATTTTAATTTAATTAAGATCTGACAAGTACTTTTAGAGTTATATCTAATAATGCGTATTTACGTGACTACTTTTTTGTCGACCTACGTTATATTATACCGCATAACTTTTTACTCGGTGTACCGATTTCGATGATTCTTACTTTGCTCGAAAGCTAATACTTGTCTTGTAGTCTTGTTTAAATTAGATCGAAAACTGATTACAAATTTTTGAGTAATCTTTAATAGCGCGTATTTACTTGACTATTTTTTCGTCTTATTACGTTGTATTACATGTCGTCGATGTAATTGAAGTCGGTTTTTTTCGTTTGCGAGCAAACACAATTATGTTATAGAAATTTATTTATTTTATTACTCTGCGAACTAAACCATAAATTTTTGTGAAATTCTACGCGGGCGAATAATACAGTATAAGAAATTATATGCTTATATGTATATATATTATGTACATAATTATATTTTAATTCATTCCAAATACTAAGTACATTGATACTCTCATTATATTTAAAAAAAGCAAAAGAATTGCTCTATGTCTCTATATTACGTCATCGCAACAGACAAACTATACAAAATTTAATATATATATGTATAGATAAATAACATCATTCTTTAATATGAGAATAGAATTTTTAATAAATAACAAAACCTATATAAAAGGGCAGATAAAGATTTAAAAATTATGATGAAACGAATTATGTAGAGTTTTCGTGATAAATAAAAGTTAAACTTCCTATTTTCTGGAATAAATTTTACCCTTTCTGTATATTTTAAAAATTATCAGCCACAATATTAAATACTAGAAAAAACCAATACATTTTCCTACAACAAAAACGCCAAGACACCTTGAAATTATTATCACACAATTTTATTACTGACACAAATACAACTGAAGTCACGACATACACAAAAAAAATCCCACCAAAATCCCAAATAGACAGTCACTGCACAGTTTAAGGACTATTTGACAGATTATGGTATTCAATGGACTAAAATTTTATGATATGTTATTCTTATTTACCATAGAAGTCGCCTATGTTTATGGCATATTTGCATACATAATAGTGAATTTAAGGGTGTATCTTAATTAAGGCCTATTCTACCCCTTGCTTTTAAAGTCTATTCGTACTTATTATACGGAATCTATCCACAACTTGTGATACAGGCCTTAAATAAAACAATTCACCACCTTACAAACATCAATGCACCTTGGAACCATTACAACACAATACAACACATAAATACAACTAAAAGCACAACATACACATAAAAATCCCACAAAAATCCTGATACAAACACAGACACAGCAGTTTAAGGAAACAGACTTACCACGGAACGTTTTGACAGCTGTGTATACAAAATGGCGGCGGTTACACTGTGTGGGAGGTTAAGACGCGCGTCGCCGGCGCGTGCGTCGGACGGACTGGCGTTGCGTTGCCTTGAATACACCATAGAGTTAGGGCTAGCTCTCAATGCGGATATTAACTGACTGTGGATAGGAGTATTATGTTGTATGGTTTATTATCATACTACGTCCAGCAGTGGACTGCAATAGGCTGATGTGAGTGTGAGTTTTTTTTTAATGTGAATAGGTCGGCAAACAAGCGTACAGCTCACCTGATGGTAAGCGATTACCGTAGTTTATAAACGCCTGCAACACCAGAAGCATCGCAAGCGCGTTGCCGACCCTACCCCAATCCCCCCAGTAGCTCTGGTCACCTTACTCACCAACAGGAACACAATACTGCATGAAAACAGTATTATTTAGCTGTGGTTTTCTGTAAGGTCGAGGTACTAATCCAGTCGGGCTGCTCCATATTTCGAGCAGGAAATTTCCTGTTGTGCCCTACCTCAGTAGTGAGTTCTTTATTCTCAGTACAAGGTTTAAATAAAAGAAACTAAACAATAGATATATTCACGGAATATAACTTGGTTGTAAGATCGCCAGGATGATGAAGATAGAGTAAAAATTTATGTAGAAATGAGATTATCCACGAGAAACCGACAGTAGAATTAGCAAGTTGAAGTGGCAGTGGGCTGGTCACTTGTGTCGCAGGACCGATGGTCGATGGAGCAGACGTGTCCTTAAGTGGAGACCGCGTCTTGGCAAACGCAGTGTGATACGTCCTCCGGCCCGTTAGACCGATGATCTACGTAAGATTGCCGGTGTAGGCTGGATGAGGATTGCGGAAAACCGCGATGTTTGGCGCGAAATTGTAGAGTCTTAAGTCCAGTAGTAGACTGCAATAGAGATTGAGCTAGAATTTATTTTGTGTATATAATATTGTTCAGTATATTCTTATATTATAAACATCAATAAAACGAACTTTTTAGATCTAATGTATAATCTTTATATTTGTTAAATGACACTAATTGTGTAATGTAACAATAGGAATGAAAAAATTATAAATCAGAAAGTTTATTTCCTTCTAGATGTAATAGACTATAAAACATCGTGTCTTGACTCATAACTGCGAATCGTTACTCAGTAGAGAATAGTATATTTTATATTATTTCGATTAATTTAGTAATGAATATGTGTCGAAGGGCGCGTTGAACTCTAATACATAAGACCATCCAGTGAGAAGTTTTTCATTTTTAATTTGGATTTATGTCAATTTTTAATGGTTTTCAAAGAAAACAACTGTCTGTTGGTGTAAAGCAACATAATTTAAACGAATTATTTATGTGATAAAATAAATATACTAATATTTTGAAGGATAGTATTTAATTGAACATGACAAAGTTATAGTACCAATTTTTTTTTTGTGAAGTGAAAAGTGAAACTTATTTAGCAAACTAATTTAAAAAACTAATTTAAAAAAGACGAATTGAAAAAAAAAACAGTTGAAAGTACAAAAAAAAAACTAATTGAAAAAAAAAAAACAAAAAGCCAACCTCACGCGGTGTTCCCAGTCGGTCACCCATCCAAGTACTGAATTTCATGACGCTGCTGCGTTACCGGTCACTCAAATTTTACCCCTCATGCGCCTAAAGAAGTTTCACTTCAAAAACATCATAGAATTATATTATCTATAACTATATTTTAAATTAAATTTTCCTCATATATATGACCACAGCCTTACACTTCAAAGCTAACATTACGAGAGTGGGCCCGAAGGCTGCGTTGACTGACGACTCACATGCAAAAGGTCCTAACTCCACACGATTTCATTTGAAAATCAATTATATTCCACAAATTTTAAAAACGATTATTGCCTAAATACAGTAAGATTAGGTCACTCCGATACTATGTCCAGGCACGAATTTAAGGTTTTTCAAGAATTCTATTTTTAATACCACGTCAATGAGATGCACCAAGAAAAATAACTGTTTGATTTGATTTGGAGATGGTGGGCATACGATTTTCTATTTACCTAGCGATGAAGAGAAGGATAATGAGTGACGCCAGTGTAGCTTGCGAATGGGCCATACCACCATTTAACTGCTGGGTAAAGGTATTATAAATTAGTATATTAGAATAACGCTACGACGACGATGACGACGCGTTGGCGCAACGGTCAAAGTAGGGCATCGAAACTCGGTTCAATTTTGAAAACCCGGGTTTTCGGGTCTAAGAGTAATCAAAACCCGGGTAGACCGGTTTTTTCGAGCATTTCGATCTTTTTATTCTATTTTTTTTGAAATACACTAATCTGCGTTTATATATCGATTTCCTTCAATGAGTGCAAAATATAAAGGATGAGGAATAATTTAAATAAATGAAACAGTACTTTACAAATTACAAAAACAGTTTTACATACATAAATACAATCACACCTCTTTCTCATTGGGGTAGGCAGAGACCACTTCTTTCCACTTGCTATGATCCTTACATATTTGTTTCGCTTCGTCCATTTTTATTATTCCTTTCATACATGCTCTTCGGTTTAGGGTATTCTTGACCTGGCCTTTTTTGAAGACGTCTCTGAGGTCTTGAAACGTCAGCCTAGGTCTCGCCTTTACACTTTTTTCGTCAATCGTTCTTCATTCATTCTCTCGACATGGCCAAACCATCTCAGCATAACTTTCTCAATTTTTGTTATTACATCTTCTTTCAGACCACAACATTTCATTATCTCACTGTTTCTTATCCTGTCACTCAGTTTAACTCCTATCATATTTCTTAACGCTCTCATCTCAACTGCATTTATTCTACTTTCATATTTCTTCTGCCATACCCAAATTTCACTTCTATACATGAGTGTCGGAACCAACACCCCCCTATGCACAGCCAAACGAGCCTTATCAGACACCTTCCGACTGCTCATAAAGGAGTGCAAAGCTCCATTCATCATGATTCCTGCATTCATTCTTCTTTCAATATCACTCTCACACTTTCCATCTCTTGTAAACTTTGAACCCAGATACACAAACTCATTCACCTGTTCAATTTGTTCATCTCCAATCACGACATTGCAGTCTGTCACTGTCTCATGTCTTTCAAACACCATCACTTTCGTCTTCTTTACATTCATCTTGAGTCATTCAGTCACTTCAGCCTATTGCAGTCCACTGCTGGACATAGGCCTAACCAAGTTCGCGCCAGACATCCCGGTTTTCCGCAATCCTCATACAGCCTATACCGGTAATCTTACGTAGATCGTCGGTCCAACGGGCCGGAGGACGTCCCACACTGCATTTACCAAGACGCGGTCTCCACTAAACTCTCAGGACACGTCTGCTCCAACGGCCATGGGTCCTGCGACACAGATGACCCCACTGCCACTTCTACGTGCTAATTCTGTGGGCTATGTCGGTTACTTTCGTTTTCTCGTGGATAGTCTCATTTCTAGTCCTATCTTTGAGAGAAACCCCAAGCATAGCCCGTTTTATTGCGCGTTGAGCGACTTTAAGCTTGTGGAAAAGTCCCTTCGTCAGTGTCCACGTCTCGGCTCCGTATGTCAACACAGGCAGGACGCATTGCTCGAAAACTTTTGTCTTCAAGGATTGCGGAATCTTCGAAGTGAAGACTCGACGAAGCCTGCCAAACACCGCCCAGCCCAACCGAATCCTCCTATCAGCTTCCTTCTCGAAGTTGTTTAGGCCCAGTTGAATGGTGTGGCCAAGGTAGACATAATCCTGAACAACCTCGAGAATGATACCGTCAACCGATACCGGTCTCGGTATGACTTGGTTGTTAAACATAACTTTCGTCTTGTCCAAGTTCATACAGAGACCGACTCGTCGGGAGGACCCGTTTAGGCCGGTCAGCATTTGGCCTAGCTCAACCAACGTCTCCGCAAAGATGACGATATTCATCTCCATTCCCTTTTTAACAATAGCTCCACTCACAGCAGTTACTATAATTTCCTGCAACTCCTTGGCCGAAGACGCAATGTCATCAGCATAGAGAAGATATTTGACGAGTAACTCATTCATTCTCAACCCGCTTTCATTCTCTTTTAAATCTGTCAAGCAATTGTCCATTAATAGATTAAGTAGCCACGGTGACGCTACACATCCCTGTCTAACACCTTTTTCAATATTAAACCATTCAGTGTACGCCCCGTTTATCCTTACACAAGCACTAGAATTTTTATAAAGAGATTTCAGTGCTCGTATGAGGGTACTGCTCACACCGTACTCGGACAGTGCTGACCACAATTCATTCCTCACCACTATATTACCGCTGGACCGACGATCTACGTAAGATTGCCGGTGTAGGCTGGATGATGATTGCGGAAAACCGGGATGTATGCCGCGAACTTGGGGAGGCCTATGTCCAGCAGTGGACTGCAATAGGCTGAACTAACTAACTATCATAGGCTTTTTCTAGATCTACGAACGCGCAATAGACCTTCTTATTTTTAGCCAAACATTTTTCGGCTATGCACCGCAAAGAAAAGACCTGATCCGTACATCCAAATCCCATTCTAAATCCCGCTTGTGCAATTGTGCATCCTATACTCTTTCGTCTGTTTCATTTACAAGCCTTTCAATCAACACTTTTGCATACAATTTACCCATTCATGTCCTGAGATGGACGCGCGCGTTCCATTTAACTTGCTTGGCTTGTTTTAATGGTAGGAACGTAGCAACAAAGCTACTTTTTACGTAATTAACAATAATTTATCAAAGCGTGTTTTTATTCCATTTACTTATTATTGCATTCGGTGGCTTAAAATTAATAAATAACAAAAAACAAAATTATAATAGAAAAACCCGAAAAACCCGAGTTTTAAAAATCAAACCCGGGTTTTTTGTAATCCTCAAAACCCGGGAAAACCCGGGTTTTTTCGGTCCGGGTAAACCCGGGCTCGATGCCCTAGGTCAAAGCACTGATTTGTGGCTGTCGCGAGCGCGGTTGCGGGTTCGATCCACGCACATGACAAACATTTATTCAGACTAGCCCGTTGGCGCAGTTTGTAGTGACCCTGCTTTCTGCTCCGGGGGTTGTGGGTTCGATTCCCACACCGAGTCTGGGTGTAATATACATATTTATTTATATATTTATATATGTATTATTTATAAGTATGTTTATTGAAAAAAAAAATGTAGCTATACTAGTCAGCTGTTACCTATAGCACAAGCATTAAGTTGCTTACTTTAGGAACAGACGACCGTGTGTGTATTGTGTATATATATATTTATTTATTTATTTATTCGTATTGGCCATACATATGTTTGCCGTGGTCTGGGTGTTTGTGCAGTCCTTGTGGGTCTCAACACCGTGGCTCGGAGAGCACGTTAAGTCATCGGTGCTGGTTGTTATCATGTACATAATAGCTCTAGTAGCTAGCTTTGAAATGATAACAGATAATGGAAAAGGAAAGTTTCACTGAATTATATATTAGCTTATTATTAAGGAACTAGCTTCTGCGCGCGACTTCGTCCGAGTGGAATAGGAACAATTCTGTCATACATGATTTTTGCGAAACTTTAACTGCTTACGCAGCAGAAGCTCTCACAAGAGAAAAAAAACCCGATTTTGAAACATTCTTCATTGGTGCTACGCTCCTATTAGTCTTAGCGTGATGATATATAGCCTATAGCCTTCCTCGATAAATGGGCTATCTAAAACTGAAAGAATTTTTCTAATCGGACCAGTAGATTCTGAGATTAGCGCGTTCAAACAAACGAACAAACTTTTCAGCTTTATAATATTAGTATAGATTATAAACATTACCCAAATTATCTAATGGAGGGTAAAGTGCGTTCAAAATAACTTATTATTCAAGTAAATGGTCCGTGGGACATTAAAACATTAGGTATGAGGTCGTGACAGGAACTAGCGTGCAGCTTGCTTTGGGGTGCCGGGAATATCCCTTGGCGCACTCTATATGACTAATTAACTGATTACTCATACCGTAGTAATTAAATCAATACATATAATAAAAATTTTAATGTACTTAATATGTTTGTGCACGCTAATCTCAGAAACGGCTTATCCCATTTAGATGCGGTTTTCACTAGTATATTGTGGCTTCACTTAATATTTAATGTTTGTTTCATGTCAATCGGTTTGTAAATAAAAAAGTTAAATAATATACTACAACTAAGGCGGCCATTTATTTTTGGCTTAACGGTTATTTTCGTTAATTTAGAAGGTTTGTTTATTGATTTATCTATTGAACTAGCTGCTGCCCGCGACGTCGTCTGCGTGCGTTCACTGCTCGTTCCCCGTAGGTGATAGCGTGATAATATGTAGCCTATGTTCTGACCCGACTTCTTAATAATATTCGTGCCAAATTTGAAGTAAATCCATGCAGTACTTTTTGAGTTTATCCCGGACATACATTGACTTTCCTATCATTTTATTATATGTATAGATTACAGCCGGTAGAGACGGCTGCATATATATAGGTTAAAATATTTGCGCTGCAAGCAGAACGCATATTGCTATTGTGATAAATTGGAATTCAAGGTAAACACCTGTATCATTTGATGTGACCATATTATATACGTCAACAGTAAAACACTTTTTTTGATGTTTACTTATAGAGTTTAATTATCACAATTAAACACGTTACTCACTCTATCCAGATTTAATTGAGGAGATTTTGAAATTATACTAAGAGAACTGAGGTAGAGCACAGTAGGAAATATCCTGTTCATAATCTGAAGCAGAATGACTGGGGAAGTACCTCGACTTTACAGAAGACCACACTGCTTTCAAGCAGTGTTGTGTTCCTGTAGAGAGGAAGTTTTGGCAACGTGCTTGCGTTGCGCGCTTAGTTGTAACCAAACAAACTCTTCAACTTTATAATATTAGTATAGACGATCTCCTCATAATCCTTGTATTCTCTTGGAGAGCAAGGAGCCAGACTATTACGAAAAGTGTGATCGGGCGAGGCGAACGGAAGTTAAGAGGGAGATACACGTTACTGTAAATAGAAAGAGAGTTACATTTCGTATATTACTGTACGAGCAATTACAGAAGTTTTACTTGAGTCGTGTGGTCTAAAGCACAATCGTTTTTTTAATAATGAAAAAAAACTTCCTCAGGAACATTAAATAAAGACGCTATTTTTTGAATATTTATTAGTTTTAACGTTTTTTATTTTCACTTTTATACATAGGTATTTTATAACCGTATTTTAACACAATTTATGTATGGTGATGTAAAAATAAGTGCATAAATTGTGATTTAGTTATGTAACAGACATTGCATCTAATCTAAATATCTTAAAAAAAAACCCAGAAAAAATACTAGATTAATCATAATAATTTTTTTATGTAATAAATTTATTTTTGCTTTTTCAACCAAAAAGGTAAATACTAAAAATACATTTTTTTATTTATCTACTGAATATAACAATATTTTTTTAAATTTTTTTTGAAGTAAACCTTCTTTACGCACGCTTGACTTGGGGAGTGAGCTGGTGAATGCTTGACTAGAGCGTTACGAAAAGTGTGATAAGGCGAGAAGCCGAGACCGGAGCAAGAGAGAGGTGCGAGCACACATTTTCTTTCTCTCTTTCTCTCATAGTCAGTTGCGTTTCGTTTATCTAAGACACAGTGCAGGCTTACTGTGAAGAAGTTTTACTTCAGTCGTGTGGTCTTGTTTTTAGACCAATCTTATTCTGATAACTACGATAACAAAAAAGTCCAATCTGGTGCAGTCAATCAGAAGTAATGCGTTTACATACATGTCGGGGACCGACTGGGGCAGTACCTCGATCTTACAGAAGACCACAGCTAAATAATACTGTTTTCATGCATGCTGTTGTTCATCTTCCTGTTGGTGAGTAAGGTGATCAGAGCTCCTGGGCTCCTATTGGGTCGGCAACGCGTCGTGGTTTGAAATTAAATCTCCTACAATTTTGGTTCTCATCAATTTTTTTGTAGGATCGATATTTTGCTATTTGTACCCGAGAATATGGGAGAGGATGAAATCTTATCATTGTATTATCACGTTAATTGCCAATTTTACGAGAAAAATTATAATGAACAAAGTTGTTTAAAATAAAAATTTCTACAATTTTGATTCTCATAAATTTTTTCGTACGATCGACATTTTTTTTGATTTATTTTACAACATCAACAATAAACGCGATAATACAATACCCCTTTCACCCCCAACTCTTCTCAGGTATAAATCGAAAAATTGATGAAGACCAAAATTGTAGGAGATTTAATTTAAACAACTTTTGATTGGTTGGTTGGATTTGGTGACACAGGCCCTCAGTCAAGTTTAGTGAAATGAAAGACCTGATTAATGTGAGAACAGGACTTATTGTAACTGTAAATGAAATAATTGATAGCGCCTTCGAGCGACATTCGGAGGTCAACGACCTGGACTGGTTTTGGGATGATCGGAGCTCAGACGATTTGAGATGTGGGCTAGTGTGGTGCGTCGGCGATGCATTGTCTGGGTTTTTTAATGTCGATTTGTTTGTTACTTGATTAGGGCCCAGGTTGCGGATGCGATTGCTTTATTAAAGTAGGCGTCAAAGCTCCTTTCAATCGTCATTGTACAAAGTAAAATTATCTCTTTTTTTACAATAATATTAGGTCTTTAGTCTTTACCTATGAAATTGCCGTTTCGTTGAACTGACTATTTCAAAACTACAAAAAAAAAATGCTAAGAAAACGAATTTCAAATTATTTATATTTTAAAAATATAGAATTCTTTTTTTATTATTAGTCACTTGTTTAATGGTTAACGTTCTGTTTACAACGCATTTGTACGTATTTTGGTCGTAATGGATATGTTAAAAATTCGCGTGATTATGGAGTATGAGTTCCGTCATGGTAGCAAAGCGGCAGAAGCGGCACGCAACATCAACGACGTTTACGGTGCGAACACTACTAGCGAGCTGGGCATAGGCCTCTTTACCCACGTAGGAGAAGGATCAGAGCTTAATCAACCACGCTGCTCCAATGCAGGTTAGCGAATATATTCCCTACTATGAGTAACGATCGCTATCAGGTGTACATGATAACAACCGGGACCGACGGCTTAACGTGCTCTCCGAGGTACGGTGTGAGACCCACAAGGACTGCACAAACACCCAGACCACGGCAAACATCAGTATGGAAAAAACAAATGTTTGTCCATCAGCACAACAGCCACAAACCAGTGCTGTGACCGTTGCGCCAACGCGTTTTGATTACAATATAATAATTGCTATTATTTTTTATCAGGCGCAGAAAATTTTAACATCCATTAAAGCCTTTTTATATTAAGGTGAAAATAATAACAGGCTCTCATGAGACTATTTGAACTTATAACAAATATATATTTTTTTGTAGTTTTATACGTGATTCTATAAAAAATTGTATAATACTTAAATTAAATCGAAAAAGTACTCGTTTGTACAAACAAATAGATTTATATTTATTTTTTTTTCTTTATTGCATTAAAAAACATAATTACAAAACATTTTTATAAAGTGTGTCGTTCAAGGGCGAACTTATCTCTTTAAGAGATCTCTACCAGTCTACCCATGGAGGTGAAAAATGAAGTTACCGCGGGACACATTAGCGCATGTGATAAAGTAAAAAAAAAAAAACGAATAAAAGGTTAAAAATAGTAATAAAGCCATAAACCTATTTTGTAATATATAGGTACATTCAAAATTAGTGATATAAAATACATATATACTTAACTACATACACAGATTTAATACTACGCAAGCCTATTTCTGTAAAGCTAGTTTTCTTTGTATACCGCATCATTGTCGCAAAAATCTAAATTGTATTTTTATATAAACACGCACATAAGCACAAATATTCGCACACACACAAATTAATTATATTTTAATTCTAGATCCAATTACTCTGAACGGAAATAAAGTGTTAATGTGTGAAAATTGAATGTTCTAATCCTTTGTGTGTCGGTGAATTCTTTTCATGTTGATTTCATCTTTATCACTAAGGACTTAGGATTTAAATTGCATTGTACGGATTTAGGTGAGGCCAGATATCAGTGGGTCAAGTACGATGGTGACGCAAACGGGAATCAGGATACATAGGGATGTGAACTATATCGATGTTTTGGAGAATCGATGATTTACAAAGAAAGTGTGTGTGTATGAACGAGCGACTGGAGTTTACTTCTTAAAAACGATGACCGTGATCTCTAAAAATATATTTCTAAAATGTCTGCTCAGTGTTAGGTTAAAGAATATATACTTTCTTTACGTCTACTCTTGCGTTAATATTTCTTATCATGAATTATATCTTGAAGTTTTAGTCGATATTACATCTTGATATTGCGCTTTACTAATGTTGAAAGAATAATTAATTTTTTTAGTATTTTCAGACTTTTGTTGGTAATAATCAAAGTCCCAACACATATAATTAAATAAATGACAGTAGGTTACACTACACTTAAAGACTTATAGGCTGGATGAGGATTGCGGAAAGACATAATGTCTGGCGCGAACTTGAGGAGGCCTATGTAAAGCATTGGACTGAAGTAGGCTGAACTGACTGACTGACAAAAACATACCCAACACAAACAAATAACCAGGCTCACACAAAATCTGTATGACTAACTCAAATGTGTGTATCGACTTTTTTTGAATTTCTTCATTAACTAATACAAACCTTGTCTATATAACGAAAACAAAAGAAATAATTATCCACTCCGCTGCAGTCATTTGGAAGTTGTACGCGTACAACATTCTGGTAATTCATTTTTAGTTACGTAATTTAGCGTTATTATTTACCATTCTATAGTCAAACTAGGATAGACTACCGACCCGCTCCGGCTTCGCACGGGTGCAATGCTGATACTAAATATAAAATATAAAATACATATTTGCAATCTAAGCGCAATAAAAATTGTGTTTATTTACGACATCACAGAAAACTTTAAAGCTATCATTGTTTCTCTACTACATTATGCATGTACATATAAACCTTCCTCTAGAATAACTCTATTTACTAAAGAAAACCGCATCAAAATCTCTTACGTAGTTTTAAAGATTTAAGCATAGGTATATACAGACAGACAGCGGGAAGAGACTTTGTTTTATAATATGTAGTGATATATTATATTTAAACATCACTAAATGAAATTAGGTCGTTTTATAAAGATTCAGCGAGGATGAGGCAGGCGAGTTAGAGGGCGTTATCGATGTTTCGGCACAGCCCTGGGGCAGGAACAGCGCAATTGCAACGTTGCATCGGTCGATCGAGCCCCAGGTGGCGTTTACATAACGCGGGTCGCTAAACATATATACGAGGTTACTGGATTTCTAGGTTTAAAAGGAGATTGGTGCTTTATGCCCCATAAATAGATGAAAATTAATTTTTTTACCACTCGAAAAGAAGTTATTATTTGCAGTTTTCTTCTTTTTTTTTTGTATTTTTACCAGCCCGTTGGGGTAGTTTCTAGTGGCGCTGCTTTCTGGTCCACGGGTGTCAGGCCTGAGTGTGATATTTGTATTTATTAATTTAGATACGTATTATTTCTATGTATATTTATCAAAAAATATTAAGTTATATCAATCGTCTGTTACCTTACACATACCTGTTACATAAGCGTTAAGTTGCTTACCGTAGGAACAGACGACCGTGTTTGTATGTAAAGATAATTATTATATTTATTAGGTGTATGTTTGTAAAATAATTATAAATTTATGTTAATTAGTGTTTTAACGAATGTGGTATATCTTAAATAGCTAGATTTATGAAACTTTTGTAAATAATACAAACTGTTAACGTAATTATATGGAAATTTTATTTTTGTAATGCAACGATTAGACATTAAAGAAATATATTGTCATTTTGTCTTCGAATTCGTTTTAATTAATAAGTTTTACTTAATTATCAATTCATTATTTGTTTTATGTAGATGAGAACAAATTTTAATTTCAATAAAAGTAATATTTTGTGTAATACTGTATAGTACTCGTATATCACTATTGAATGTTTATGAGGACATCAGATGTTTCATCTCAGGACAAAACTGCAAAAAATGTGTATTAAAATAGGCATGTAAGAAGTATATTGAATTTTAATTAAAGTGAAAACTTTATGGATACGTGTGAAATATAACAACAGATTATACCAAGAGTTTCCATTGTTTTTGACCTACTGACGGAGTTCTCCACGACTTTGATATTTTGCCAAAAAAGTTTTAATTACAGTGGTTTTTTTTAGCTCGTTTTCAATGATCCTGAAACTAAATTTAACATAAATTAAACATAAATAAGCTTTTTATCTTTATTTCACTTTCCTTTTGCTTAAATATTGCAGAAGAATCGAGCTTGTATTAAATATTATTGCGTCTTTTTGTCTGTAATTAAGTAGCTGTAAGTAATTGCTAAAATATTTTATCAGGAGCTTTAGATAATAGTCATAAATTTATTTATTTATATGCTGCTATTACAAGGATTCTTTGATTTTTTGTTTGTTTGTTACGAATTGAATTGAATTCAAAAATTCTTTCTCCTGCAAAGCTGTTGAGGGATGTGTGGGGACTTGGGGAGCGAGCTTCAAATAACAATTAATCAATCACATCTTTTTATTATCATCTTCTATACATATAATAAAATGATAGGAAAGTCAATGTATGTCCGGGATAAACTCAAAAAGTACTGCATGGATTTACTTCAAATTTGGCACGAATATTATTAAGAAGTCGGGTCAGAACATAGGCTACATATTATCACGCTATCACCTACGGGGAACGAGCAGTGAACGCACGCAGACGACGTCGCGGGCAGCAGCTAGTTACTAATATTATAAAGTGGAAACATTTTGATATTTTTATTGTTTGGCGAACTACTTTAACCTGTTAACCGACGATTTGGAAGTGATTTGAAACCTATTTGAATAAAGTAACTTTTTATTTTGACTCTTATTATGACTGCATCATTTTTAAGAATGTTTACACCTGGAGAATTGGCATTATTAATGGGTGACACAAGCTATGTAGGTATACAACTAGGTCGGCAAACAAGCGTACGGCTCACCTGATGGTAAGCGACTACCGTAGCTTATAGACGTCTGCAACACCAGAATCATCGCAAGCGTGTTGCCGACCCTATCCCCAATCCCCCCCAGGAGCTCTGGTCACCTTACTCACCAACAGGAACACAATACTGCTTGAAAGCAGTATTATTTAGCTGTGGATATATATCCTAGGATATATATATCCTGTTATTTTTATTTTTGTGTTACCCACACATAAGGGAATTCGAAAATGTTTTTTTATTATCATATCAAAATTTTCGACCCAGCGGGATTCGAACCCGCACCTTCCCGACAATCCGTGTCCGGTGCTCTAGCCGTTAAGCTATGGGCCTATACTCCGCGGAATCGAAAATCTTGATATGATTTTTATTCGGTTTTAAGCAACCGTGGTGCCATCTATAGCGAGACCTTTGCAGTACTTCACTATTCAAAGTTTCATATTACAATGAAAATCTTTTGACAAGAGACGACACTAAGCTATTTTTAATTCCTATTATTTTTATTTTTGTGTTACCCACACATAAGGGAATTCGAAAATGTTTTTTTATTATCATATCAAAATTTTCGACCCAGCGGGATTCGAACCCGCACCTTCCCGACAATCCGTGTCCGGTGCTCTAGCCGTTAAGCTATGGGCCTATACTCCGCGGAATCGAAAATCTTGATATGATTTTTATTCGGTTTTAAGCAACCGTGGTGCCATCTATAGCGAGACCTTTGCAGTACTTCACTATTCAAAGTTTCATATTACAATGAAAATCTTTTGACAAGAGACGACACTAAGCTATTTTTAATTCCTATTATTTTTATTTTTGTGTTACCCACACATAAGGGAATTCGAAAATGTTTTTTTATTATCATATCAAAATTTTCGACCCAGCGGGATTCGAACCCGCACCTTCCCGACAATCCGTGTCCGGTGCTCTAGCCGTTAAGCTATGGGCCTATACTCCGCGGAATCGAAAATCTTGATATGATTTTTATTCGGTTTTAAGCAACCGTGGTGCCATCTATAGCGAGACCTTTGCAGTACTTCACTATTCAAAGTTTCATATTACAATGAAAATCTTTTGACAAGAGACGACACTAAGCTATTTTTAATTCCTATTATTTTTATTTTTGTGTTACCCACACATAAGGGAATTCGAAAATGTTTTTTTATTATCATATCAAAATTTTCGACCCAGCGGGATTCGAACCCGCACCTTCCCGACAATCCGTGTCCGGTGCTCTAGCCGTTAAGCTATGGGCCTATACTCCGCGGAATCGAAAAATCTTGATATGATTTTTATTCGGTTTTAAGCAACCGTGGTGCCATCTATAGCGAGACCTTTGCAGTACTTCACTATTCAAATCGAAGTTCGAGTCG
This sequence comes from Melitaea athalia, assembly GCA_905220545.2. Lineage (NCBI taxonomy): Eukaryota > Metazoa > Arthropoda > Insecta > Lepidoptera > Nymphalidae > Melitaea > Melitaea athalia. The sequence goes on from HG992205.1 coordinate 11,761,468, forward strand.
AAAATTTTGATATGATAATAAAAAAAACATTTTCGAATTCCCTTATGTGTGGGTAACACAAAAATAAAAATAATAGGAATTAAAAATAGCTTAGTGTCGTCTCTTGTCAAAAGATTTTCATTGTAATATGAAACTTTGAATAGTGAAGTACTGCAAAGGTCTCGCTATAGATGGCACCACGGTTGCTTAAAACCGAATAAAAATCATATCAAGATTTTCGATTCCGCGGAGTATAGGCCCATAGCTTAACGGCTAGAGCACCGGACACGGATTGTCGGGAAGGTGCGGGTTCGAATCCCGCTGGGTCGAAAATTTTGATATGATAATAAAAAAAACATTTTCGAATTCCCTTATGTGTGGGTAACACAAAAATAAAAATAATAGGAATTAAAAATAGCTTAGTGTCGTCTCTTGTCAAAAGATTTTCATTGTAATATGAAACTTTGAATAGTGAAGTACTGCAAAGGTCTCGCTATAGATGGCACCACGGTTGCTTAAAACCGAATAAAAATCATATCAAGATTTTCGATTCCGCGGAGTATAGGCCCATAGCTTAACGGCTAGAGCACCGGACACGGATTGTCGGGAAGGTGCGGGTTCGAATCCCGCTGGGTCGAAAATTTTGATATGATAATAAAAAAAAAAAAAAACATATATATCCTGCTCAAAATATGGAGCCACTTGACTGGGGTAGTACCTCGACCTTACGAAGAGCACAGCTAAATAATACTTCTTTCAAGCAGTGTTGTGTTCCTTATCCTATTCCTACCTCAGTTATTAGATGTCATGATAATGTAGTCGAAGTTGTAAGAAAGTTGGAGACAATCCGATCGCTGGAAAAATATTCTTCGGATAGTCTCATTAGACTGTCCGCGAGAGAACGAAAGTAACCGACATAGCCCACAGAATTAGCAAGTTGAAGTGGCAGTGGGCTGGTCATCTGTGTCGCAGTACCATTAAAAGCATTCATTAAAATAATTAAACAAATTTTAAAAAGTAACAATAGGATAAATTAACAAAAAAACAAAAAAAAAACTAGTTAATCTTTAAAATACTAACATTCGAAAAAAAACCAAAACAATTTTCCTAATCGGATTTTTGGTCTTTAAATTAATGCGTACATACAGACAAAAATACGCTCCTGCTCTGTAATATGTTTCGTAAAATGTTTAATGTACATAGAAATATTAATATTAATGATATGCTGAGTAAGGCATGTGATAATTGCAAAACAAACGAACATTGTTGTCGCAATATTTCCACAAACGTCATCAATATCAAACAATATCGTTCTGTGATTCATGAAGATATTATTTTTGTATGATTTTTTATTATTATATGTTTATTCTAAAATTTACTTATCCTAAAAATCTTATACTATTAAACGAGCAATTCTTGTATATATATATATATATATATATATATATATATATAATTTGAATCTCGGAATCGGCTCCAACGATTTCCGTGAAATTCAGTATAATACAGGGGATTTCGGGGGCAAAAAATTGATCTAGCTAAGATTCATTTAAAAAAAATGTCGTTTTATCCCTGTTTTTAGGCAATGAAAAAATATCATTAGAATACGAAGCTTAAATTCACTACTGTTAACATAGCTGTAATAGCGTAATTAATTAGGAAATCGGCGGGTGTTAAATCGTGTTGACCCGGGTTCGAATCTCAGTCTCCAAATTAATTTTTTTTCTTTTTTTTTTAATTTCACTCGTGATTTATTATTTATATAACATTAAAATATAAAAATACCGAGCAAAAAAAAAACGAAAAAAAAAAGAAAATACCGAGCTAGGCTCGTTCACCCAGGTACTATATATTATACTAGCTGACCCGGCAAACTTCGTACAGCCTAACAGACGATTCTTTATTTTTTTTTAAATACTTATCCTTCCCGGAACCCCTCCACTAACATTTAAACTTCATGGTATGGTAATAAAGAATCTTTTGTATGGGAATATAGAAAAGTGTTGTTTTTAGACTTTTTCAGGAATTTTTAAAATTTTTCTCTCCGTAAAAACCATCCTCATACTTCAAGGAATATTATAAAAAAAGAATTAGCGAAATCGGTTGAGCCGCTCTCTAGATTTGCGCTTAGCAACACATTTAGCGATTCATTTTTATTTATAATATAGAGACTAGTTCGTGTGGATGTATGCAACTCTGTAGGATACAATTTTATTTAAAAAACGATATTCGGCGCGCGGTATGAAAAATATGAAGGGTGATATCGTGTAGGAGCACTATACAGCAGTGACACTGACAGTGACAAACTGACAACTCGACCTTACAGAAGATCACAGCTAAATAATACTGCTTTCAAGCAGTGTTCTGTTCCTGTGTGAGAGCTATCGGGAGTATCGATTCTTCTGGTGTTACAGGCATTTATCACTTCAGCCTATCGCAGTCCACTGCTGGACATAGGCCTCCACAAGCCCGCGCCAAAAATGTGTGTTGCCTATATTCAACACGCTGGGCAGGCGGGTTGGTGACCGCAGGGCTGGCTTTGTCGCACCGAAGACGCTGCTGCCCGTCTTCGCCTGTGTATTTCAAAGCCAGCAGGAAGATGGTTATCCCGCCATCTGTCGGCCCTACAAGTTCCAAGGTGGTAGTGGAACTGTGTTATTCCTTAGTCGCCTCTTACGACACCCACGGGAAGAGACGGGGGAGGCTATGTTCTTTACTACCGTAGCCACACACTTTATAGGCGTCTATAAGCTACAGCAATCGTTACGCCAAGAACTGGCAAACCAAAAAAGTTTTGTCATATGTACCTACTGCTTGAAAGCCAGCCTAGCTGAACATCTTTTTAAGTCATGTAATCTTGTAAATTATCGGATAAATTATCTACATGGCTAATTAATATTGTCTCAGTTTACTCAATTTTCTTTGTTTATTAATCCTGCGCTACATAAATTACTTTAACTATTGAAGAAATTTTAAAGAAACTCTTAAAATATTTAATATAACTTTAAAAGTCAAGTTAAACCCACGCCCACTCCTCCTACAGTATACATTTGTACGAGAATCTATTATTCCAATTAGTATTGTTACAGTAAACATTGTTCATTCTTCGGTGAAGAACCGCGGGCGATGTTCTAATTATATTAAAATAAGTTAATATTTTTCAGTATTATTTTTTTCGATTTTGTCCTAATTGATTTGATTGATTTCAAAACAAAGTCTAAAGTAGGCTTAGGTTGGAAACTACGGGAAATATCCTGCTCAAAAGCTAAAAAAAAAAAAATATATTACTAAATTTGTACTAAAACACAGTTTATGTATTATTTTCAAAAGAGTAACTGCGGAGTTTCTTGCCGATTATTCTCTGTAGAATCTACATTCCGAATCGGTGGTAGCTTCACTTTTAAAAACTAACAATCACTTAAAAATGTTAATTTGTAAAATAACGGTTCGAAAGTGCTTTTGAAGACTGTTTGAATAAAGTTGTTTTTGATTTTGATTTTGATTTTGATTTTGACTCATATTGTCGACACTGGTGTCCGGTAAAACTCGAGTTCATGTAGCATCTTATTGATCTTTTAATTTAAATACTTCTTTTACGTATCTTAGTAATAAACCCATTTCCACCCATATATTGACTCATCACGATATCTATGGAACCATAAGGCGTAGAGACTTGAAATTTGGTAGGAATATTCCTTTCGCCGAGTAGAGGTCAGCTAAGAATGGATTTTAAGAAATTCCACCCACAGGAGGGGGTTGCGGGGGTTAATAAAATATATAGTAAAACAACGTTTGCGTGGTCAGCTAGTATAGGTATATTTATCTAAACAAATATGAATATATATTAATATGTAGGTATATCATATATCAGTTTATATCAGTCTCGTTTCCTAAAATACACGCTTTAAGTTACGGCTAACTTAGTAACAGATAATCATATGTATGTAAAAAAAATTATCAAAGGCATTCGATAGTGTTGATTACGGAATATTTTATGCAACCTCACATATTACTGAATTCACGGGAAAACCCTCGACGTCACCGCTACGTTTCTCACTAATGGAATTGTAAATATTTCTTTAAATAGAACAAAGCCTTGAAATTGTGTTAAAATCAGGCATTCCACAGGGGTCAATATTATACACAAGGACATTCATAGTTCACAATAAAGATTTATTGTGCAATTAAAACTATTTAATGCGTGAAAGATAGTGTTTAATAAGAATGAAGATTGATCTACATTCCAAATCAGTGATAGCTTCACTCTAATCTAAATATATATATAAAATGCTTTGTTAGTACGTAAATACACAGTTTTCTCTATCACCACCAAACCAAATCAACTTCCCGTTGGTGTGGTAAACACCCCTTGGTCTCCAGGTGGTAGTAAGGGAGTTTGGTCGCGGTTGGTGTATGTGGGTGGTGGTGGGTGGTGAAAATGTCAAAACATATATTTCTGTCCTTTTCTAACGCATTAGGACATCTGAAAAGATTTCAAAATTTCTTTAATGGTCTAGAAAGTTTCTGCGATGTATTTTAACCCGAGCAACGCCGGGTTTCGCTGCTAGTTTATGAATAAATATAAACTTTGACGTTATTATTTTGATTTCAAGACATTTAGATGAAAAACAAGATGAATCTTTCTTTTCTTTGTAATAACATTTAAGCAGAGGTTATTGGATTGTGGCCATTTATCACCTAGGCGTTAAAACGAACACAGAAAACCCAGTACAAAACCCCTAGAATGATCCTAATAATATTAGACCTTATGCTCTTGTAATAAGAATGTACGCAGAAAATTTTCATGTAAATAATTAATATATATTTGCAAGTATGAACTTGATATAATATATACAAGAAGACACTGCGTTGTCATTATGGATATTTTCTTATAGATATTGGAACAGAATAGACGTGTTCCAATTTTTGAAATTGAAATAATTGAAGTAATATTATCAAAATGGGAGCAGTGAAAACTTTGCTTGTGTTATTTGTTATTGTTATTTTTGTTCAGGTATGTTTGATTTTAAGTGTATTTTCGGTTTAAATAATAAAATTTTCATGAATATTTTATTTTGTTAACAATAGTGTCTTCTGTATTACACTTCGCGTCTAATTAGTAATTAAATATAGATTCCTAGAGGGAGAACCCTGTTACTCTGAGATACAGTTATGTAACTAGTTCAGATAACAGGTGCACTTTAATTGTAAATACATTTCTTTATACCACCTCAATATTGTAAAAGTGTGAAATGTCTCTTTATTTGTTACCAATAAAATACTTTTTTTTTTTTTGACACATAAATTAAAGACAAAATAGGTCGCTTTGTCTAGATTACGTATTCTGTTAACCGAACTGTGCTGTGAAAAATACAGATGCATATTAAGAACGTAGGTACCTAATGCTCATACAATATACATTTTTTCTTTTTTTTAATAAGTTTATGAGAAATTAATGAAATCAAGTCTACGTTATCCACAAGTAATAGCCTACAAAACCTTATTTCTGACTTAAAGTTGCGAATAAGTATCCACAAGAAACAGTACATTTTTGAAGTGAAACTTCTTTAGGCGCATGAGGGGTAAAATTTGAGCGACCGGTAACGCAGCAGCGTCATGGCGATCAGTACTTGGATGGGTATTTCATTTATGATACCACCTACCTACCTACTTTTTCAATTAGTTTGCCAAAGAAGTTTCACTTCTGATGTGTGTATGTGTACGCACGCAATTTTTAATTAAATCTCAATGTTTGTATTCACTTACACATTTATTTATCTTGTTTACCCGACTGCCGGAGGGCAATATTTTTCGAGCGTATGTAGTCATGTATGTATGGAAATTTCTTTGTTTTCGTCTACAGCCTAAACGACTTAAAAGATTTTATCGTTTGAGGTGTCATTACTCGTTAGATTAGTCTTAATGACCCAACTGACACTGTGTACATCTCTATATCTCTATATATATAAAAATGAATCGCTGAATGTGTTGCTAAGCGCAAATCTCGAGAGCAGCTGAACCGATTTCGCTAATTCTTTTTTATAATGTTCCTTGAAGTACGAGGATGGTTGTTACATAGAGAAAAACTTAAAAAATTGCCTAAAAAAGTCTAAAAACAACACTTTTCTATATTCCCATACAAAAGATTCGTAATAATACTTAAAAGTCAATTTGAACTTTAATACCATATGATAAAGTTTAAGTGTTAGTGGAGGGGTTCCGGGAAGGATAAGTATTAAAGAATCGACTGTTAGGCGGTACGAAGTTCGCCGGGTCAGCTAGTAAAGAAATATAATTCTAAATGGCGGATTTCGGACATCATAATTCAAAAATTGAAAAAAACCTCAACATAGAGTGGGGTATTATATAAAGGGACTTGCTTGGACTTGGACTAAAAGTCATCCATATTTTCTTATGTCTTACGCTTACTCTGTAATAATTTAAGCCATGCAAAAAAATCACAAAAAATTATAATTAAAAAACTTTAATTTGAAGCATATAATTAATTTTATTGTATTATTAACTAGCTGACTCCACAAACGTTGTTTTGTATATATGTTATTAATCCCCGCAACCCCCTCTTGTGGGTAGAATTTCGTAAAACCCGTTCTTTAAGCTGACCTCTACTCGGCGAAAGGAATATTCCTCTACGCCTTATGGTTCCAGAGATATCGTGATGAGTCAATGGGTGGAAATCTCTTATAATATATAGATTAATACATTAAAATATCTGTAGTTTATGAAAGTATCCCATGGTATTATACACGGTGCTCTGATTCTGAATACACTGCACCCTAAATTATAAAGATTGTTTTTTTTTTTTGAGGGGTTTATCGCAGTCAGGTTTTTCGTTTTATAATAATAATTTTTTACTCTTCCATTAGATAAAAGAGAGAACACCATCATCATCATCATCATCATCATTTCAGCCTATCGCAGTCCACTGCTGGACATAGGCCTCCACAAGTTCGCGCATAAATGGCGTGAACTCATGTGTTTTGCCCATAGTCACCACGCTGGGCAAGCGGGTTGGTGACCGCAGGGCTGGCTTTGTCGCACCGAAGACGCTGCTGCCCGTCTTTGGCCTGTGTATTTCAAAGCCAGCATGGATGGTTATCCCGCCATCGGTCGGCTTTTTAAGTTCCAAGGTGGTTGTGGAACTATGTTATCCCTTAGTCGCCTCTTACGACACCCACGGGAAGAGAGGGGGTGGCTATATTCTTTGCCGTAGCCACACAGTAAGAGAACACCATAGGAATTAATATTTAATTTTTATATTTCAGGTAGCGGCGTCTCACTGGATCGGTGGGTTCGGCTACCCCCCGCCTATTTATGGCGGATACGGATTTGGTAGATTTGGTGGTTTTGGTGGATTTGGTTACGGCAGATTTGGATATTACAGACCCCGCCCGCCCATCATCATCGCGCCTGCACCGTTTCCGTTCTACGGTTAATTTATAGAATTAATACTATCGTACAAAAAAAAAACTTTAATTATTATATTATTTTTAAATAGATTTTTGTTAATATTATTATTATTGAAGTTAAACTTCTTTACTCACGATTGACTTGGGGAGTAAGTTGGTGAATGCGTGACGAGAGCGTTACGAAAAGTGTGATCGGGCGAGGCGAACGGAAGTTGGGGGGGGGGGATATATTATGTTAGATGTAGATAAAGAAGTTTTACTTCAGTCGAGTGGTCTAAATCACACTCGTTTTTTAGGGTTCCGTACCCAAAGGGTAAAAACGGAACCCTATTACTAAGACTTCGCTGTCCGTCCGTCCGTCCGTCCGTCCGTGTGTCTGTCACCAGGCTGTATCTCGAGAGCGGCTATAGCTAGACAGTTGAAATTTTCACAGATTATGTATTTCTGTTGCCGCTATAACAACAAATACTAAAAATAAAATAAAATAAATATTGAAGGGGGGCTCCCATACAAAAAACGCAATTTTTTACCTATTTTTGCTTGATATTTATATAATACATATATTTAAATATATATTACCTAGTCAATGGTACGGAACCCTTCGTGCGCGAGTCCGACTCGCACTTGGCCGGTTTTTTTAATTATTGATTATTAACAAAGTGATATTGTTGTAATATTGATTAAGTGTTCGTTTCTTTAATTATATATTTGTTATATTAAAGTGTCTTTTATTTATCACAATACTAGCTGTACCCGCGACTTCGTCCGCTTAGAATTTAACAAAAAAGTTAAAACAAAAGTTCGATAAATTAATGATCTTTGATATTCTTTGATTTCCTTTAGTAGCATGAGCAGGCGCTCGAGCGATGCGGGGCAGAGGGGAAGGACTCACCCGCGCCCGCGCCGCCCGTAGGCATCTCAAGGAAAGAACGCTAGCTCGCCGAGCATTAAATGTTTCGCTGCTAATTACTTCTAACGATGATATCTCAAAAACTATTTATCTGATTGATATAGTGTAAAGGGCAATTTTAATCTGCATTAAATGCCTAAGCTAAATATCATATTAATTTGGATAAGGATTAATACTGAACTAAAGAAAATATCTTTAAAAATAACGTAATGTTTTTAATTAAAAATTTGAACATAAAAGTGGTTATTGTAAGTCAACCCTAAGAGATAGAGATATGCTATCGCGGACTTTTTTGTAGCATTTTTATAGATTTTGAATTCGCTAGTACATTATACAACTATATCTTTGCTAGTTTAGGCAGCGTTCGCGTGGAAAGCTCCCCGATGGCGAGATTTTTTGCGACCTCTTCAACATTTATCGCCGTATTTCTGCTAATTTACATTAAAACATAATAAATTATATACCTAAACCTTCCTCAAGAATCACTCTTTCTATTGTTGAAAACCGTATAAAAATCCGTTGCGTAGTTTTCGAGTTTATCGCGTTCAGACAGACAGACAGACAGGAGGACAGAAAGACGCGGCCGGGGGACTTATTTTTATAATAAGTATAGATAGATATAGATTTTGCACAAATGTTTCTTCCTGGCGAATATAACCAAATGGCACTTCTGTGCACAGAGGCACATACAGTTCACCTTACATCATTTAATTAGACGATTGAAATCTTATTGAAGGAATTTTACTTAAGACTGTCGGCAAATAGAAAGAGGTTGACAAAGGTTGCAGTACTTCTCCAGTAATGCTGCCCAAACTTTTACCAAGATAATATCCTGCTGTGTAGGGCACAAAATTCTACTCCCTCAAAATCCCAAATCTCTACAATAATTTTGACGTGACAACGTCTAATAAATCGATGAACGCCGGCGGCATGCACGAAATAGGATGACTCATTGTAGCGTTACGCTCATTGTACGCTTGCGCCGCATCTATCCCTCTTCCACTCGATAGGCCTATGCGTCCGAGGAGATGCTTTGTTATGACGTTGTCACGTTACATATCGTCCGTAAACCAATTTTACAAACAACCAATTTTGTTATTTATTTTTTTGTAAAATGTATAGGTAATGTCAATGTACAAAATAAAAATCCAAAGAGCTGATATGATTTGTATATTATGACACATATTATACGAAATACACAAATATTACATAACATTCGAATTTAGCAACGACATAGATAATAATAAACCTTATTTAAACTCCCACCAGAGTGAACTATGAAGCGTTTAGGCCATTCCGAGAGTAAAAACAACGAAAATAAGATATCTCATATCTTTAACTGTATTTGGCAGAAAAATATTTTAATTTTTAATAATATATCAATATTCCGCTATACATTATAAGAAAATACTTATCCGACTTACGCTAATTATCAATAATTTTTCTTCTATTAATAGGAATATATACTTAAAAAAACGTTACACCAATGATATGTCTCCTAGGCACCTATAATCGAGTAGTTAGTAATAGTAAAAGCGAAATCTTACATCTAATTACAATTTTAACATCAATATTTTATACTAAATGCCTCAGCCAGTTCGATATGTATTGTTTCATTAATGAAGACTTTAATAATATACTAATTATTATAATAGGGTTAAACATTTTAAAACTTTACTATTAATAACACATTAATAACATTCATAATGTAACATTTAATAATCATTAACTATTCTAGACACCCGTGCCGATCTGATGAGAACTTAATTTTTTTTTTCATATACTACGTTTTTTTTTTTTTAAATTTTTAATATCATTCAAGTAGTTTCTATTTGAAAATTATATTTCGTATCGGTGGCCGTTTTTCGAAGCGATTTTTTTCAGTTTTTTTTTTCAATCATCGATTTGAAATATTGCCATTGATAAATTATTTATGTTAGAGTTGCTAGAGCGAAATATTGCAAATTAGTAAAAAAGTCAATTCCTTAAATTCCCAAAAATATCAAAATGTTCATCAATGACAATATTTCCTATAAATATTATAATTGAGAAAAATCTGTAAATTATTTTATTATGTTGGTAATACCATCTCTTACAGTTTACACATTTCCTGTAACATTTAATCAATTTACAGATGTCCCTCAATACGCAAATAATTTATAATATTAATAATTAAAAACAAACAATTCCATTGATATGTCAATTAATCAATATTTTATTTATAAATTAAAAAAAAAAAAAAAAAAAAAACAAGTTTCCAAAAAAAATAAATACAAACGATAATACAACAAGCCACGCAGCTTTAATTGAAGTGACAAAATAATATAATTTAATGCTGCATCCTGTAGAGCCCAAGCCTCTTCTCGCCGGCCGTGTGCTGGACTATCTCGCGTATTTGATCTGTGGCGACGGGACCGATGCAAATCTGCGGCTCTTTGAAGTAACCACAGCTCTGTGAATAAATTACATTCATTAGAAACTTATAATTACATAGTAATCGAGTGAAATAATATAAAAAAAATATCTTAAAAAACTTGTACACCTATGTTGACGCTAGACCATTGCCTTTACCCTAAAGGGCCCCGTAGACGATCAAATATTTGATCAAACTTCATATTAAATTTCTGTTTGACAAACATGTTTGTCAAATTATTTGATCGTGTGCGGGGCTGCGGGTTTTATTGATATGTTTGTTATATGAAACATGAAGTTTGATCAAACATGTTTGACAAACAAGTTTGATCGTTTACGGGGCCCATAAGGTTGCCTTGAAGAGATCGCTTTTTAGCGATTAGGGCGCCTTTTGTACCTAATGATATATTGTTAAATTTTTTTTTCGAAATCGATTTGAAATATAAATTCTGCAGATAAGATTCAGTGAGAATATCCGCAGCTCATTAGAAAAGAAAACACTGTCTTTTGTCTATTTAATCAAATAATGCACGAAAGCACAGCGTCACCTGTCCCACACATCTTCATCATTAATTTTAACCTCAAAGAAAAAATAAATCGAAGACCATACTTTAGCTATTAAATTCTTTTAATACAAAGATTAAATATGTTTTCCGGCAATTGTAAAATCGGATATGACTAAGCCATTGAAGACATTTTGAAACCTCAATCTAACAAGAAACCCAAAGAAGAAAATACTTCAAAAGATCTAATCAGTAATCCAATTATTATTTCAAATCTATCCGACAAAGTTGTATCAAAGGCTTCATCGAGTTATTAGAAGGTTGGATATAGTACGGGATCCCTAGTAAATATTATTCACCTGATTAGTATCAAGCTAATTTTCTGGGAGTAGCTTCATTTCGATGAGATGAACAAAAAGTACCTCTTCGAAAACTCTCGATTGTGGTAGATAGTAGAGTTAGCAGGAGATAGAGCTGCAGTGAGCGTTGGACCGGGATAACGTACCACGCAATTTGTAGGACAATATTACCATCAAATTATATAAATATTAACTAACTAAAAGAAAAAAAAAATCAGAAAAAAAAATCAATTTTTGATGACCTTACGAGGTCATCAAGTTGATGACTTCGTAAGGTCATCAAAACTTATTACTAACCAGCTGATTTTTTTTAATTAGCTTGATAGTAATCAGGCGAAAAATATGTACTAGGGATCCCTACCTAACAAGACAGCTCAAGATATAAATTGATCGTGAAATTACTTAATAATAATAATAATAATAATAATAATAATATAGCCTTTATTTCCAATCTTCATTCAAATTAATAAAAACATTTTTACAATATTGCAATTTTTTTTTTTTTTTTTTTACATGTCATTTTAGCTTTAATAAAAACAAAAATTAAGTTAAAATTTAATTTTAAATTTAAGTTGCTTTAGTAAAAAAATAATAAAGAATTACAATAAAAAAATTACAAAAGTCAATTAAAAGTAATTAGAATCAGTCTATTGTGAATAGTTATAAATTGCCCTTATCTTTTCTAATAGGTAATAATTTAGTATTATTGCTGCAATATATTTTAATATCTATGTCCTACTATATCAATTATTGGATGTATTTATATTGTCATTAATGATTTTGATGAATAATTATAATATAGTAATTAAAGATGTAATACAGGATATTTACAAACATTGTCAAGTCATTCTGGTTTTCCAATATTTAACAAGTAGCATGGTCTTAGCAACACTTTTGATAAACACTTTTAAATTTTAATATCCTATTTCATAACTTAGTAACAATATTGATGGCCATGAAAATTTAGTTATAATAATAATAATAAAAATTACAAAGGTCAATTTGCATGCGTGTCATTAATTAGTATGAATATCATTTTACTGTGGTCAATGTTTGTGCTCGTCATTATGTTTGTGATTGGAACGCCCATTTTTGGGCAAAGGCCTCCTCCATCCTTCTCCATGCAATACGGTCTCTCGCCAGTCTCGTCCAGGTGGTCCCCGCCACCTCGGTAATATCGTCGCGCCAGCGCCGCCTTGGCCGACCTCTCGGCCTGCTCTTGTCGCGAGGGTACCAGTGGAGCAGTTTTTCTGTCCACCGTCCGTCAGTGCTTCTCGCAACATGCCCGGCCCACCGCCATTTAAGAAGACATGCCAGTTCTGCCGCGTCAATTATTTTCGTTTTTGAACGAATAATTTCGTTTTTTATTTTATCCTTGAGTTTTAGGCCTAGCATGCTCCTTTCCATTCCTCTTTGGGTAACCTGTATCTTGTTCATATTCTCTTTAGTTATTTGCCATGTCTGGCAGCCGTAAAGCAGAGTCGGCGTCACTACCGAGTCCATCGCTTTCTTTTTCAGTTTAATGTCAATTTGTGATTTGAAAATATGTTTAAGGGACCAGTACGACGCCCAAGCTTTTTTAATTCTTCTTTCTATTTCATCGTTGTAGTGCCCTTTGAAGGATATACTCTGCCCTAGGTACACGTAGTTGTCAACGTACTTGATAGTTTTTCCATGTATCACAACTTTAGAGTGTTCTCCATTAGACATTACACATGTTTTTTCAGGGTTCATCTCCAAGCCACACTTTCTGCTTTGCATATCTAGAGACTCGAGCATGTGTGACAACTGTTTTTGGTTTTCGGCTAATATGACAATATCATCTGCGAAGCGAAGATGGTTTAAATATTCCCCGTTTATATTAATTCCAAGGCCTTCCCAGTCTAGCCTTCTAAATATGTGTTCTAGCAGAGCAGTGAATAGGTTAGGGGATATCGGGTCGCCTTGTTTTACTCCACGTCGTACGTCAAAAATTTTACCTCTCTTTTCTAGCTTTATAGTTGCTTTGCTCTTTGAGTATATATCTTGGAGGATGGTTATGTATATTGTGGGTATATGCTGGTCCCTTAAGGCAACCCATAGTGCCTCGTAAGAAATTGAATCAAAGGCCTTTTTGTAGTCTATAAACGCTACATACAGCGTTTTTCCATACTCTACATATCTCTCAATTACTTGCTTTAGAGTGAATATATGGTCTAAAGTAGAGTACTTGCTTCTAAAGCCGGCCTGTTCCCGAGGTTGTTGTAGCTCAAAGTGACTTTTTAATCTTCTCAGTATTATTTTCGTAAATAATTTGTAGGTTGTCTGAAGTAGGCTAATGGGCCGGTAGTTGCTTATATCCTGAGGGTTGCCCTTCTTATAAAGTAACTTTATATTTGAAGTTTCCCATTCTTCAGGTATTTTCCCTTGATTCATTATGTTGTTAAATAGTCGAGTCAATATGGGTGTTATGGGCTCTATCATAGCTTTGATGGTTTCATTTGTTATAAAGTCTTCACCTGGGCTTTTCATTGGTTTTAAGGATTGAATAGCCTGTCGTATTTCACATTCTAGGAATACAGGAAACTCTTCATCATGTGCATCTTGATTTGTGAACTGTATGTCGACTGGAAGTGGCCCGTTATATAGATTTTTATAAAATTCCGTAGCTATATCTATAATAGTTTTTCTATTCGTAGAGACCATCCCCGTTTTACCTTGTAGAGTCGGTATCCACTCTTTGGAGTTATTTAATCGTTTGTTTCCTCGTTTTACAGAACTCCGTCCTTCTAATTCTTCTTCAAAAATTTGTAGTTTATAGCTTTCTTTGTTTGCTTTTATTCGTTTCCTGATTTTTTTGTACAAGTTTTTAAGTCGTTTCCTGTCATCTTGTGTTTTTATTGATTTTTCTTTGAGCTCGGTCCTTTCTGTTATTAATTTTTTTATATCTTCTGTTATTGCCCATTGTGCCCTGGTTTTGTTAGCTTTTGGCAGCATACTAACGCTTTTCTGAATTGTTTGGATCAGACTCGTATAAGTTTGTTGTATGTCAGTAGTATCTTCGGAAGGTTTTAATAATTCTATAAAATAATTTTTCAGATGTTCACACTCAATAGGTAAGTATCCTGATTGCTTGTTTCTATATGTTTTTCTTGATTTTGGTTTCGTTTTACAGATGGAAAGTGTTGCTCGTACCATTCTATGATCGGTTGGGTGTGAGGTTTTAATGACTTCGATATTCTGTACGGAATAAATGTCGCTCCTTTTAGATATAATGTAATCTATTTCATTAAGGGTGTGTCCATCTGGCGATCGCCACGTCCATTTCCGTTTAGCTTTCTTTTTAAAGTATGTATTCATAATGTAGAGCTGATTTTCGAGACAAAAATTGACAAGTCTCGAACCCCTGCTGTTACGGGTTCCATATCCCCAAGGTCCCATTGTTGCGCTCTCTTCAGAAGTTGCTCGGCCGATTCTTGCATTAAAGTCGCCTATAATGAACATTTTAGAGAGAGAGAGTTTTCCATCGCTAGCAATATGTCGTTGTAGAGACTTTCCAGCTCTTCTTCAGATGACTTTCCCGTTGGGGAGTAGACTTGTATGATGGTAAGAGAGGTACAGTCTATCTTTACATCCAATCTGGCGACTCTATCAGAAATGGTTCTAAAGTCAATGATATGATTTTTAAATTTCTTTTTAATTATAAATCCAACCCCATTTTTGCCACTTTTCTTCCCTGTGTACATCAAAATGTATTCACTGTGTTCTATGATGTGTGTTCCTTCCTTTTTAACTTCCGAGATACCCAATATATCCCATTTAATATTGCTTAGGGCGTATTCAAGTTCGTCCTGGCGGCCTATGCCTACCAGTGATCGGACGTTGAGTGTCCCGATGTACAAGCGATGGATGGAGGGTGTCCGTCTACTACTCTCACGAGGACGAGTCGGCTTGAGAGAGGTGCTGTTAGATAAACTAGTATTGTTTTTATTATAATGAACAGGCTGGGGAGGCTGGAGAGAGGCCCTTTGTTGCTAACTTCGGTGTGGTGTTACAGGTTTTGATTGAGATTGAGGAGATGGGGCTGTAGAGTTCGATGCTTGTTTAGGTATCATGTACGAGTCAATGGCGGTTTTATTCTTTTTGTGAAGGTTAGCACTATTTTTCTTAAGTAGTAGAGTTTCTGGTGAAAATTCTTTCCTCTTGTTACTTTTAAAGTTAGGACTTTGCCTAGGTTTTGATGAAGTATTCTTAGGGCTCTTGTTCTCCAGTGATATGATTTTATCGCGTTTCAATATGATATTTTCGCCTTGCTCTCTTCTAGACCGGAATTCCTCTTGTAGTTCTTTACGTTTTTGCAGGATATTAGGCGAGTAGTCTTCTTTTATATAGATATTTGAATTCTCTAGTGACTTTTTATTTCTTAGAATTTTTATTTTAAGCCCCATTGTTGTAACTGTTAGCACGACGGGTCTAATTTTTCCGTTTCTCTTCCCTAATCTCCTCACTAGTTCTATGTCTCTTTGTTCGCATGGAATCTGCATGGTATGATTGAGTAAGTTAAGTATAGTTTTTTCTAAGTCACTATAGTACTTTTCATCTTCTTCAAGTCCAAAAAATATTATATTTCTTTTCCGCAGTTGCTGTTCTATTCGTTCTAAATGTATTTGCTGTTTTTCAAATGTTTTCTCTAATTCTTCAGTTTTTAATTCCACATTCTCTAATTTTCTGGTAAAATTTTCATTCAATTCTTGCAGATTTTCTTGTACTTTTGCCATGACTTGCTTTTGGCAACGCATATCATCCCGTAACTCCATTAAAATTTTCATCATTTCTTCCATTTTGAATGTCAGTGCGTCAATGTTGTCATAAACGGCAGTCAGTATTTCAAATATTTATTCCAGCGCCTTGTCTGGGCTAACTGCTGGTTGATTATAGGTCCTTTACTTGTCGGTAGATGCCAGCTACTGTAAATTTATGTTATGACTCTAGATGACTAATGGCTATGCCGTTTTTAGGTTATTATTCAAATATTCATATTAATCATGTAAAATATATAAATCTTAAACATTTTAAATCATATCAAAAATTCTCAAAATCATAATAATAATCATATCAATAAATGTATAAATCTTGACTTATATCGAATGTTTACATATATAAAAATTACTTAATCATCTTAATAAAACGTACGAAATTGAATTTTCTTTCCAAGAAAAGAAACATGAAAAAAATCTAAATTGTTCTTTTGGAAGTAATTGAAAATTGTCTTCGAAGAATTCTTTACGGGAAAAAATTGGAGTAAAATTGATTAAGAAACGTTTGTGTTCGGTGATTGTGAAGTTTTATTGATGGCAGTAAATCTTTGTTTTTGAAGTAAACTTCTTTAGGCGCATGAGGGGTAAAGTTTGAGCGACCGGTAACGCGTCAGCATCATCACGATCAGTACTTGGATGGGTGACCGTCTGGGAACAACCCGTGAAGTTGGCTTTCTGTTTGTTTTTTCAATTAGGTTTTTTTGTATTTTAAATTAGTTTTTTTAAAATTAGTTTTTTGAATTAGTCAGCTGATGTTTGTGAAAAATAATCATCGAAATTGGTCCACTCAGTCAAAAGTTCTGAGGTAACATACTTAAACAAAATACAATCAAATTGAGAACCTCCTCTGTTTTGTAAATGGGTTAAAAATAAAAAGATCTTCCTACGAAAATGTAAATTTGTAACGCAGTCCAGATCATCAACGTACCTTCCTAGGCTTCTGGCGGTGACGACGCTGCATGATGCAGCACAGTCCACGGCTGATGTCGCACTCACTGGAGGAGGAGCAGTCCTCGTTGTACTGCTTGTGACCGGCAGAGGGGGGGCGACAGACGTGCATCTCACCTACAAAATATAGTTTGATTCAATCTGAAACATCCCACTGCTGGGCCTAGGACTCTTTATCCATTTAGGAGGGCCAAAACATTTTTTATTTTTAAACTTTTTTTAAATATTATATCAAAAATCGACCGTTCCAGCGGGGATTGAACCTGCATCTCCGACTGACCGTGTCGGTGTTCTAGCCAATTAAGCTATGGGACGATATACCCGTTAGGTTGAAATTTTTGGGGTGCTAATTTTTCGGTGACCTCCTCGTGGTGCACCCCGGGCAACGGGACGGGCAGCAGTATCACAATTGCGGTACTGCTGCTCGTCGCAGCTAATGACTGACTCGTGGGGAATGCGCTCCGGCGCTCTGACTCCTAACAGAGAGAAAGATACGGTGCGGTGTCGTTTCACTTGGCACAAATCTTGACTGGGCACCTGGGGATCCTGGCTAGGGCGGGAGCCGACGTCGGAATGTCATCACTGCGACGTTGGCGCTGAGGATACAGCGGAGCACACGCGCGCGGACCATCCAGCGTGGAGTGAGGAACGCGCCGCCTTATCGGACCTCTCGCTGTCGGCTTTAATTAGTGCCATGGTCGACAGTAAAGAAAAATGGGATGCAGTTTCCTCCTTCTGCAAGTCTATAATGCTGCAGAAGGAAACGGCCGAACGGGAGCGAAAAACAAGACCCAAACTCGCTCCCGAGTCGTCGCGGAAGACGCGGTCGGCGACTCAGGGCCTACTTGGCCAACCTGCCACCGTAACGCTGGGCCAGCGGGATGTATCGTCCTCATTGCACGATCCTGAGAAGGGAGGCGACCTTTGTGTTCAAGGGAGCCTCTCAGGAGTCAGTAATCCCGTCAAGCCCTTAGGGCAACCGCTAGCGGGATCGCGGAAGTGCAACCGCGTCCCTGTGATTCCGCCCAGGCGTGTCGAAGGAACACCCCAGAGGTTTTAGTCCGTGCGAATCGAACATACCCTACAGCTTCCCCGGGCTGGAGGCATCCGTTAGGGATTCCCTCTGGGTCAAAAAAAGGTTGAAATTTTTGATATGATGATTTTTAGTTTCTAAACGACCGCGGCGCCACGCGCGCGTGACACGGTCAGTCGGAGATGAAGGTTCGATCCCTTTGTGAGTAGCGCCCGGGACATGATGCCGCCCCCCCCCCCACCGCTACGCCACTGTATGCGTGAAACAATATTTAAAATTGATCTAATAAAATTTTCAGTCTATCCATTATAACATTTCAAAAGATCCAAAGCATCCCTCAATCATCAAACACACAATCAGGTATAACGGGGTAACTCCAGCATATCATCAATCACATATGTATTGGTGCATAAACGTATGTGTGTATCATGTTAATAGAAGCGAGAGCCATTTTTACGTTCGATGGAATGTTCTCGAAGCTTAATATTAAATTACTTCAGGGAGAACCCGCATCGATACGATATTGGACACCTTTTGATTCTTATTTCCATTGGGACTTGCGTATATTGAAATTAAAAAGCCACCCGTTAACAAAGCCTGTATTCTATAGACATCAGTACCTACTTCACGATCACGATTCAGCCTGTAATATCCCACTGTTGGGCATAGGCCTCTTCTCCATTTAGGAGAAGGATCGGAGCTTAAATAGTATGTAATCAGTACTTAATCTAATAATAATCTTTATGGTTCTGACGATCAAAAACCAAAATCAAAACCAAGAGTGACTCTATTCAAGGAGGCATCAAAAGCATGTTTAAAACTACATTTTACAAATTATAATTATACTTGTCATAATTAATTAATTATAGTTAAAAGTGAGCTAGCCATGATTCGGTAAAAAAAATCCGCTGTTACACTTTTAGAAGGACAATTTTTGTTGGTTTATAGGGTTTGTGGTGTGGCAAACAAAAATTGTAAAAAATGTTATTTTGGTATAATATTATGTATTGTGTATAAAGGCGTTTTAATATTACAAACAGACACTGCAATTTTATTAATTGTATAGATGTTTGCCATACAAACCTGGCACAACTTCCTCGCAGACTAGTCCCGCATCGCACTGGTTCTCTCTGTTGCACATCTCGCCCAGCTTCCGGCCCGCGAAGGCCGGCAGACAACGCCCTCCGTCGTCTGGAACAAACGTTACTTTAGCAAGTTGAAATATAATTTAACTAGCTGTTCTCAACGGCTTTCACCCGTGTGCGCTAACAATTTCCAGTGGGAACCTATTATTTTCCCGGGATAACAAGTAGCCCATGTTATACACAAGCATAAGCTTTCAAATGGTGAAAGAATTTTTTTAAATCAGTCTAGTGGTTTTTGAGTTTATTCATTACAAACATACACACAAAAATACAAATCTTTCCTTTTTATAATAATTATAAGTATAGATTAATCAATTTGTTGGAACCGTAGAGTTTTTGAAGTAAAACTTCTTTACGCACGATTTACTTGGGGAGTAAGCTGGTGATTGCGTGACGAGAGCGTTACGAAAAGTTTGATCGGGACGAGGCGAACGGAAGCTTAGAGGTAGATAAGTTAGTGAAGATAGAAAGAGAGAAAGTTACGTTTCGTATATTACTGTAGGGCTGAATAAAGAAGTTTTACTTCGGTCGTTTGGTCGAAGGCACACTCATTTTTTGTAAGTAATATTTATTCTTTTTTAAAATACTTTTGTACAAGACATGGCATGTTTACAAATAAAGTATACAGATGTTATACAGATGTTACGCCCCTATCTCCAATCCCTCCCAAGAGCTCTAGTCACCTTACTCACCAACAGGAACACAACACTGCTTGAAGGCAGTATTATTTAGCTGTGGTCTTCTGTAAGGTCGAGGTACTACCCCAGTCGGGCTGCTCCATATTTTGAGCAGTATACGAGTATTTTCTACTGTGCCCTACCTCATTTAAAAACGCATTATTAGACATAACTCGTAAAGTACTTGTCAGGTCTCCATTAAATTTAAATTTGACCACATGACGCGCATCAACTATCGATTAAATAAAAATCATCAAAATCGCTCCACTCAGTCAAAAGTTCTGAGTAAGATCGCTCTGCTAGCGGTAAGACCGTCTTTGTACACTTTTCTTTATTCGTAGTATGTTATTTTTTTTATTGATGTTGTGTACAATAAAGAGTACATAAATAAATAAATAGCGAGCATTTACTTGACAAGTTTCCGTTTACCTACGTTGTATTACTTATCCGTGTAATTGAAGTCTTTTTCTTTTGTGAGCAAACACAATTATTCTGTTGTACACATGTTGTACATTAAAGAATAATATAATAATACGGTTGTTTGCTGATCTAGTTGTATAAAAAATGAGTAAAATTCTAATTTTGAGTGTGGCGATATTTGCAACAAAATGGGAGGTGAAACAATCTAATCAAATCAAAAACAACTTTATTCAAATAGGCTTCATCATCATCATCATCATCATCATCATCATTTCAGCCTATCGCAGTCCACTGCTGGACATAGGCCTACACAAGTTCGCGCCAAAAATGACGTGAACTCATGTGTTTTGCCCATAGTCACCACGCTGGGCAGGCGGGTTGGTGACCGCAGGGCTGGCTTTGTCGCACCGAAGACGCTGCTGCCCGTCTCCGGCCTGTGTATTTCAGAGCCAGCAGTTGAATGGATATCCCGCCATCGGTCGGCTTTTTAAGTTCCAAGATGGTAGTGGAACTGTCATGTGGTATCCCTCAGTCGCCTCTTACGACACCCACGGGAAGAGAGGGGGTGGCTATATTCTTTGCCGTAGCCACACAGCAAACCGTCATTCTACAAATTAAAATTTTAAAGTTATTATTATTTTTAAAGTGAAGCTACCACTAATAGTAGTAACAGATATATCTGTCACATTAACCATAATACAATCACTCAGGTAGGCCGAGCATATTCATCAAATGAAATGTCAGATCTAATCAAATGGATTGCTTCACCGCTCCACTATCTGGCGCACCTTCGCTAAGTAATTACTTCAAAACCTCGTGTCGACGACCTTGCTGTAAAATTTTAACTAACAAATAAGTATTTGGCATGGTCATTTTGTTCAGGACTAATATCGTTATTTTGCCCAGAGAGTTGGACCGTAAACCACCACTGATTGAAATCCTAATTAGTGCCTTGGAGTCTTCAATATGCAGAATGTACCCGTTAGTTTTGTTTATGTAATCGAATGCAAAATTATGAATCCTTGACTACTACAGTTCAACCTATTACAGTCCACTGCTGGACATAGGCCTCCCCAAGAATGGGCCAGACATCCTGGTTTTCCGCAATCTATCATTCTAATCCTTTCATTTGTAATCGTATTTTTTGAGAGACACCCCAAGCTTAGCCCGTTCCATTGGTTGGCGGATATATTCCCTACTATGAGTAACGATCGCTATCAGGTGTACATGATAACTACCGGGATCGACGGCTTAACGTGCTCTCCGAGGCACGGTGGGGAGACCCACATGGACAGACATCCAAAGCAGAGCGGGAATTGAATCCGCAAACCGCCGGTGTATAGGTGCCGATACGGTAGGTACACGTACCACACTGTTGTTTTAAGAAGTGAACTAACAAAAACTATAACGTGCTTTTGAGGCTAATAAAGTTAATTTTGTTTTTTAATTTATATTTTATTATAGTCCAAATATGACACACAACAAAAGCACAACTATGTTTTCGTCATAATAGCTTAAACTTACCTAATATAATATTTGTATAAAATTGCTTTGATGTGATTAATTAAAGTTTTAACATTGACCTTTAACAGTAATTTCATTTTTAAAATATATTAAAACTATTTTATATTAAAATTATAATGTTTACTTTTTGCTTTTATTATATTTAAATATAAATGATATGAAAACAAGGTTTTATTTACGTTAGAATTGACGACGGCAGTTGTAACCTTTTCTTTGTTAAAAATTTTATGTTTTAAATCCTTGAGATTTTTATTTCGTGTTAAGTAAACTATTTTTAAACGAAATAATACAGATTTCTTTTTATTTGTTTTAAGTGTTAGTATTACCTTTGCTAGTAAAACCGGCGTGATACAACTGGGTGATATAATTTATATTAATGAGAACAGTTACAATACGCCATGTTTTTCAAAACAAATTAGTGAAATAACATGTTTTGTATTTTCATCTCTTCCGCAGGTCTGTCTAGGATCTAGGTTATAGGTATTTTGCTAGATTACGTTTGTGTCTTTGTATTCAATTATGATGTAAGACAAATATCAATTTAAAACTGCTGATTTGCATTTTTTCATGCAAGTATAGGTCGGCAAACAAGCGTACGGCTCACCTAATGGTAAGTGATTACCGTAACTTATAGACGTTTGCAACACCAGAAGCATCGCAAACGTGTTGCCGACCCTATCCCCAATTCCCCCCCCCCCCCAGGAGCTCTGGTCAGCTTACTTACCAACAGTAACACAACACTGCTTGAAAATAGTATTATTTAGCTGTGATCTTCTGTAAGGTCGAGGTACTACCCCAGTCGGCCTGCTCCATATTTTAAGTAGGAAATGTCCTTCTGTTTTCCTCGGTTAAAACCACATGTATTACACAACCCAGAATTATAAACATACTTTGTTATATACTTCTACTCATTTTATTATAATCTAATTCCCATCGCGTGTTATTTTCTCTCTGTTAAATGAATTCCTTTTTATCAAAGAAAAGTAATTAATAGTGGATTTATTAAATGCGTAATAATATATTTAATGCCGACGCCGCACTAAAACATAATCATTTGAGTTGGTAATTTTAGTTTAAATCTATTAATTAATTTAAATATTTAATTTTGTTAGACTGGAGAGTATAAAAATGAATTTCTATTACAATCGACTCCACCACTTCCCTATCACAGTCCACTGTTGGACATAGGCCTCCACAAGTTCGCTCCCGACATTATGACGCGAACTCATGTGTTTTGCCCATAGTCACCACGCTGGGCAGGCGGGTTGGTGACCGCAGGCCTGGCTTTGTCGCACCGAAGACGCTGCTGCCCGTCTTTTGGCCTGTGTATTTCAAAGCCAGCATGGATGGTTATCCCGCCATCCGTCGGCTTTTTAAGTTCCAAGGTGGTAGTGGAACTGTGTTATCCCTTAGTCGCCTCTTACGACACCCACGGGAAGAGAGGGGGTGGCTACAGTCTTTAGTGCCGTAACCACACAGCACATTACAATCGACTCGCTTTTATCCATTCTGTATTTTCACAATAGTCTGGTGACAAAAAGTTAGGCGAACCGTTCGGCGAATGTTAAACGGATACCGTAACAACAGCAAAAGCTGTCAATGTCTGACCATTCCAGCAATTCTAGACAGTTTTTTATAATAATAACAAGTTCTTTATTGGACCAAATTAATACTTTACAATTTCTTAACCCGCCAAACAATTACAATTATTAAAAGTTTTAGAACTGCTGGTAGTACAGTATACAATATATGTAGTACAAATGGCATGGGCAACAAAGAGGCAGTGAATGTTGTGAAATATAATTAAAAGAAAAAAATTGAAGACTGTAGCCATATCTATTAACTCACATCAGAAACAAGAGATTTTCCTTGTCAGTCTGCTCCAGGGAAACATAATTATCCTACAGAGCTCTACCCCAAATGCAAATACTTACGAGTATATATATTATTATATTCTTCATTGAACATATAAAAGAAACAAGTAAAAATCACGTTTACAAATAATGTTGGCAAGGGCGAACTTATCTCTATAAGAGATCTCTTCCAGTCTACCCACCATGGTGGTGAGGAGGTGAGAATTGACGTTACCGCGGGGCAAAGTAGTGCAAGAGTGATTACTAATAATGATTATTTATAAATCTATAAACTTATTCAAAGTTAATAATATAAAATACATGTATACTTGACTACATACACACTTACATGAACATGTACATAAATACATACATAGATAAATAAATACATACAGTCTTATAATAGATACAGTAAAGTATGTCCAATATTATATGATTATATAAATGTTTTTAATTCATTTCATTTTTGTACCACAGAACTCTGTCGCGTCCAACTCGAAATATTAGTTGGAAAACTCAATCTTGAGCATTCGCTGCCGATAGAAAATGAGAAAAGTTTTAATTATATCTTGTCTTTGCGTAACTGTATTAATAACTTGGCGTTTGAAACTCCTGAAAGAAACTAGAAACAATATCAGCTGAACTTTATTTAACTTATATTTCTGCAAAGATCAGGTAATTCCACTGGCGGATCCAGGGGGGGAGGGTCACGGGGTCATGACCCCCCCCCTGGGCTGTGTCCAGGACCTAGGTGGACCACTAATTAAAATTGTTAAACAAGATTTTTGTCACAATATAGGTATTTTTAAGTACATTACCTACATAGATTATTATTGACCACGACTATGTGACCCTCCGTGGTGTCTTGACCATGACTGTGACCCCCCCCCCTGGCGCTAAAGCTGGATCCGCCTTTGGCGTAATTCTTAAATGATGTCTGTTGCTGATGGCATTAACTTCAGTTTCGTGGATAGTTGTGCGGGCGGTTTCATGTTTGGTTCTTTAGCTAATGTTATAAATATATACTTTATAGCTGATGCTTTACTTTATACACTTGATGTCTTTTTATAATACTACTAGCGGACCCGGCGGACGTTGTCCTGCCCGGAAAACAGCTACCAAATTAGATTGCGCCCTCCCTTCCACTCGATTGGCCTATGCGTCCGAGGAGATGTTTTGTTATGACGTTGTCACGTTAAACTATCGTCCGTAAACCAACTTTACGGACAACCAATTTTTTGAGAACGTCTGTATTTTGATAACACGTGAAAGTTGTCTAGTTTCCCAATAAAAGCAAAATATGAGCCGAAAGCGAAACTTTCTTAGCCACATTACGATTTATTGTAACAAATTTGTAAGAATTTCAGAAAAGTTCCACTAACATAAGTAGGTAATATTTGTAAAACTTGTCTGAAAATGTTCTGAACTGAGGCAATACACGTAAGTCAAGTTTCATAAAAGCTTTCAAGTCGGCGAAAGTTGAAAGCTCTCCGTCCCTCGACGCTCGAGCTTTCCCGTAAATAGGGTAATGAAGCTATTTGAGAAAAAAAAATGCTTATAAATATTGTAAAGTAGACTTGGTAAAATGGATTTGGAATTCAAATTTGTTTTTCTCTAGTTATTTTAGAAAAACCGTCTTCAATGAAATTCATTAGTAATCCCTAAATAAATTTGTATGAAAACACTTTTTTTCAAAAAGAGTTATGGGTTCGATTACCGCCTGAGTCTAGAATCTAGATGTAATATTTGTATTTATATAATATGTACTAGCTTCTGCGCGCGACTTCGTCGGCGTGGACTCCGCTCCTATTAGTCTTAGCGTGACGATACATAGCCTATAGCCTTCCTCGATAAATGGGCTATCTAACAGTGAAAGAATTTTTCAAATCGGCCCAGTAGTTCCAGAGATTACCGTGTTCAATCAAACAAACAAACAAACTATTCAGCTTTATATATTAGTAATAGATTATTTCCATGTGTATTTATAGAAAAAAATATTTAGCTATATATCAGCCAGCTGTTACCTATAACACAAGCATTAAGTTCTTTAATTTCTCTTATCTTAGGAACAGACGACTGTGTGTGAATGTTATAACTTATAAGACTGATATTTATTTATTTAATGTTACAATAAAAGAAGTTTGTGTGTCAGCCCCAACGCATGACTGGAGTTTAGTTCTTCAGATCGACTGTCTAAATATGCACAAAAAATACTTTATAGTCTAAGAAAAAGATTAATACCATATCAAATGGTAAATAAATGAATCATATAAATGGCATTATTATAAAACGTCGTAACCGATACCGTCGTAACCGTCGTAGCCGGTACCGTCGTAAACGTCGTAGCAGATGGATTGCGCACAAAAACGTAACGAGGTCATTTGTTCAGTAGATTTTACTCCTCATATTTTAGTCATACCGGGGGCCTTGTATGAAAATCGATTCTTAAGGAGTAAACTCCAAAAATACGTTGTGTCTGTAAAGGACGCATAACAATACAATTATACAATATTGCTAGTTGAACACCATTATTCTCGTAGCTCTATTCAAAAGTTAGCTATATAGTAATCAACATGTACGGGTTTACCGCATATTCAGCATGTAATTGTCTTTGCAATCTAATAACCTCATTTAATTTAGTTTATTTCTTACGAAATTACTTTTAACTAAGTCGGCAAACAAGCGTACGGCTCACCTGATGGTAAGCGATTACCGTAGCCTATAGACGTCTGCAATACTACAAGCATCACAAGCGCGTTGCCGACCCTACCTCGAGGCTCGAATCCCCCCCCAGGAGCTCTGACCACCTTACTCACCAACAGGAACACAACACTGCTTGAAAGCATTATTATTTAGCTGCGGTCTTCTGTAAGGTCGAGGTACTACCCCAGTCGGGCTGCTCCAAATTTTGAGCAGGAAATTTCCTGCTGTGCTCTATCTCAGTTAAACTTATTACTGTTTGCCTGATGCGGATGACGTCTGTACAGGTCTCTATATACTTAAAATAATCTTAATAACCTTAGTTTTAGATCGACTTTCATTGGGTTTGGTTCCCCCATGACCTTCCCTCATATCTCATCTCTCACTCACCTATAAACTGTACACCATAAACAACATAAATTATTGTATTTATTCTGAAACAATAAACTCAATTCGAATTTATTTTTATGTATGTGTTGACTATATACTATACTAGCGACCCGCCCCGGCTTCGCGCGGTTGCGAAAACTATCAGTGTTCCTCTAATATATTATGCATGTTTTATACATATAAACCTTCCTATGGAATCACTCTATTTACTAAAGAAAACCGCATCAAAATCTAATAATAATAATAATAATAATAATAATAATAGCCGTGTGGTTCCCGGCAGAGTAGAATAGGGCCACCCCTTCCTATGCCCAGGGTGTCGTAAAAGGCGACTGAGGGCAAACAAAGCTGCATTACACCTGCGCAGCCTCCTCGGAGAGCGTGAGTGCCTCTCCGAGTGAGTACATTAGCACTCAAAAATACTAATGGATGGAGGACAAATTTGGAAAGCGCATAGGGCCGCTGCCTGGGGGACGCCAGGGCGCGTCTGGAGCTGGCGCTGGACGTGGCAGCATGCGGGCCGCCAGCCACCCCCGCCGACCGGCACCACCACCTGACCGGTCGGCTAATCCACCATCCCCACCAGATGGCTTGGCGCCGACAGAGCCCCAAGGGACTCAGCATTCGGCTCCCGCCGCTGGTGGAGTACGTCGCATGAGATGGACACTGAAGATGAACAAGAGTGTCATGCGGGCGTACTATAGGGCTGTGGGACGGGAAACCGGACGGACTGGCTACCGGGCAGTAATGCACCGCGAGTTCCTGCTGCTTGAGCCAACTGTAACTGTCACGGAACAGAACCTGGCAGATCGAGCTCGGTTCATCCAACGAAAGGGCGTATTCGACGCCGCCGAGCTCGAACGATTTCGACGTGAGGCTGCTCCTGAAGACGAACCCGTGTCTGCAGAGCGCGACGCAGTGTCAACGCAACAAGAAAGCGTTCGTAGCGAAGCGCCTGTGGAGGCGATCACTGAGGGAGCAGTCGCCCAAAAAGTAGAGCAGATGAGAGGGATCTTGCAAGAGGCGATTTCCGAGACTCGGGGCGCTCCTCTTGAACAGAGACCGCGACTTTCTCGCCTCCCCCTCAATGCTGCGACGCGGAGTGCCATTGAGGCAGCCAACAGGCTGTTACCTCCCTATTTGGAAGGCAGCCTTGGCTTGGAGGATACGGGTTCTATTCTCTTCGGTGCCGCTCTAGCGGTGCACCGCCTTGTCGGAGCCAAGACCCAGGAGCCTGGACTCGCTACTCATAAGAATAGCGACGTACCAGCCTGGAAGAGGAGAATAGAACGCCGTATCAGCCTGGCCAGGGCCCTCATTGGTAGGCTGCTAGCCTTCAGGTCGGGCAACACAAGGCCAAGGATTGTGCGCTCCGTTAGAATGGCCTTCAACGGGCTAGGCGTCAGCCTCAACCAGCCTGACATAGCCGATAGACTAACGGAGCGCATCGACGGCCTGAAGCAGAGAATTGCGGCATGGGGAAAGCGCATTCGCAGATACTCTGAGAGAGTTGAGCGCTTCAGACAAAATCGCCTCTTCGTGAGTGATCAGAAAAGGTTCTATAGAAAACTGGAGAACCCGATACCATGCTCTGCTTTCCTAAAACCGAGTACGGTTGACCTCGTCGCCTTCTGGCGCAACATATGGTCAAGGGAGGTAGAGCATGAGGAGGGCCCTTGGATTGCGGCGGTACAGGACGCATGTGCTAAAGTCGAACCGATGAACCCGATCGCCATCTCTACGGAGGACGTCAGTGGTGCGGTCCGGCGGGCTCCGAACTGGAAAAGTCCGGGGGCTGACGGTCTGCATCACTACTGGCTGAAAGGGCTCTCGGTCTGCCATGCGACCTTGGCTCGACAATACCAAGAGGCAATAGATCGGAAGACACTCCCGAACCTTTTCACTACCGGGATCACTCACTTAGCTCCTAAATCCACCAACACCGCTGATCCTACCAACTACCGCCCCATAACGTGTCTGAGCTCCATTTATAAGACACTGACATCCGTTCTGAGCTGTAAGATCTCACGACATATTGGTGAGTTTAACATCTTGTCTGCAGCCCAGAACGGATGTCGTGGAGGCGGTCGCGGTACAAAGGAGCTCCTTCTCATTGACTCCGTGGCGGGCCAACTTGTCAGACGCAACCGTCGGAACTTTTCGGCCGCCTGGATCGACTACAAAAAGGCTTTCGACTCGGTGCCTCACTCATGGCTCCTGAGGGTCCTCGAACTGTACAAGATTGACGAGGCAGTTCGAGACTTCCTCGGAGTATGCATGGGGCAATGGAGTACGATCCTTTGTCTCCAGGGTGAGCAACTGACGGGCGCGGATGATCCAATCAGGTGTTACGTTGTAACAAGTATAATACTTATTAAATTATAATTATATTTTTATTAGAACCGAAAATATCTTAAAATTTAATTAAAACCATTTTTCTTAATTAAAACATCACTTTACATACGGACAAATCGCATAATTAGTTGTTATTGTCAAACGGAGTCCGCGCGCGTTGACTAGTGTCAGCACTGAACCCTGTATTCAATGCCAGATTGGTAATGGACGCACGCCGGAAACGGCATTTTGTGCAATTGTGCAATCGTGCAATCGAAAGTCATAAAACCCTATTTTCGATACCATATATGGTGAGGGACGCACGCCGGAAACGGCATTTCGTGCAAACTAATCGTGCAATTGTGCATTCGAAAGATCTGGAAGTCTGAGTGGGCAAACCTTTTCCCCGCGGAGTATATATAAAGCATTTCTGCCGAACGAAATTATTTCTTTTCGACGCCAGTAACAACTAGTTAAAGTAAGATAGTGTTTGTAAATTTTCTGTGAAGTGCAGTTTACGTGTCTCATCTTTAAACCCCCTTGGTAAGTTTAATATAATTAATTTCGATAGGTTCACGTAGTTAATTAATTTTCGTGTCTGGCTTATTTCGTTTATTATACTAAAAGTGATTCTTTGCTTTGATTTGCTTTGATCTGCTATAGCTATATATATTTCTTAATAGTGATTTATCGATGTACGAAATGTGACAATGAATAACTTGTAATTGTTAAATAATTTAACCTTTTCTTGATTTAGTCATTGCAGTGAGTTTTAAATATATTTCTCGGTTCTCCGCGATAATTAATTCCCATTTGGTATTCCACGCGTGTGTTTTTATATCGGTGGCTTGGTTGTATATTAATAAAAACTAATTATTCTAAATTATTTACTTTGTTAAAATTCCCTCTAATATACTTTCTGTCTTTCTTATCGATAAAAATTGCCACCGTGAATTTTTATACTAGACTGTACAAGGTTTTGATATTAAATAACTTTGATAAATAATATCTTATTAATGTAATTAAAACGCTTGCATTATCATATATCTTTAATTAGTTAGTTTTCGAAGCAAATTGCATATTTAATTTAACGTAGAACATTAGCTTGTTTTTTCTTAAAATTCTTTAACGAGAATTTTCGATGTACCTGCAATTTGAAATTATAAAAATTATTTCTTCATTTGCTTTTGTTAATTTAATTTTTTTTTTATTATTTTGTGTAATGGAATGGTGAACGTCCGCGCATCAATAGTTGGGGTTCGATTCTGGGTTGGGTAATTTTATTTAAATAATTTATTTTTTTATTTTTATATTTCAACCGGTTATCGTTCACCACTCCATTGTTGTATTTTTTTTAATTGCTTCGCGAAAGATACCGACGCCCACTCCTAGTTTCACCTAGTGCCTGGGGGTCGGATCTTTCGCGCTTCAAGTGTTCACTCGACGCGTTCCAGGAAACTGGGGGTTCACCCTGCGGGTTGGCTTCATCATTTCACCCTGCGGGTTGTCGACATCTCCAGTTCACCCTACGGGTTGATTACAACACTTCACCTGCGGGCTAACCCTACATTTCATCCTGTGGGTTGACGTAATCTCCGTATTGCACCCTGCGGGTTCACTACCGACGCCTGCACGTCATCCAACGGGACGAAGTCCGACCTTGCGCTCCACCGTAAGGCGGCGTCAGCGGCCACTGTCTACAGCTGAGGGTCCTTCTACAAGGTCACCGGGACCCGCTACACATTCCGAGTTTCCGACGGCATCGGACAGCCGTAACCGTGCCACGCGTCACCGGATCGGACCGTAATAAGATAAGTCCCCAGTGCACGTCGGTTTATTGTACAAAGTGCCAAAAGAAATTTCCTGTTGCTTAGGACCTACTCCCTGAGTTTAAATTATTAAAGACTTTAAGTATTGTTCCGTTGTTATTACTATTATTAATTATTTATTCTGGTGAATTGTAATTTTTTAATTAATTTTTTTTTTGTTTTACAATATACATTGTAATTTTTATTTGTTGTTTTTTTATTGTTACCCCGCCGTCAGGCGGTCGTAACAAGTGGCGCCCAGTTTAAAAGGCAAAGCACAGGATTTTTTTTTTCTTTTGGTACTTTTGTGGTGTCGGTATTTCTTTTGCAACGGTGGAAGGCCTTTTGCGGACGAGGCTGAACGGGGCAGTACCACCGCTCGTTTCTCCTTAAGAGGGACGGGTAGCCGATTTTTGACTTCTGGTTCCGCCGGGTAATCGAATACCATCTCAGATTACCCACAACATACGCACTCGTTTCTCCTTAAGAGGAACGGGTAGCGATCTTGACTTCTGGTAATCGAATACTATCTTAGATTACCGAAGCATACGCGTGGACTGCACAGTGGGCATAATCGATTTTTTTATTCTACAACATTTTTGTGTGGAATTTTTTTTTTTTATAACAACATTGCATTCTAAAATTTTGTGCATTTACATTTTGTTTTTTTTTTTACTTTTGTATTTTGCATTTGTGTTTGTGCGTAATTAATATTTCTTTTCAGAGGTTTATTTTATTTTTATTAGTGCATTTTTGCATTAATTTTTTTTTGTGTGCATTTATTGCGTTTATTTTTTTTTGTAGGTGCATTTATTGCATTTGTTTTATTGTTTTGTAATTTTATTTTAGTATACTCTGAAAAAGATAATAGCGGTTACGTACATTATTTTACATTGTTTCTTAATAATTTTTTTTAACATAGCCCACTATCGTGTCACATTTCGTTGCGTATTATTTTAAAATATTTCACTTCATTTAAATTTATTTTCTTTTTTTAACTTTAACTTTTATATAGCTGTTCCAAAGCAAATTAGGCCATTTCAACTTTAATTTAGGCGTTAATAAATTAAATTTTTTTTGATTAACTTGAACTTAGTAAAATTTTTTTTAAATAATTCTGCTTAAAAATGGACCGTACCATTAAATATTTACATTTAACAAAACCGGAGTTCACGTATGAGGTAGCCATACGCGGTTTAGGACTTAAGGATAGGGTTGAGTTCTTTAGGTTACAAATAAATAAAATGTTTTCGGAATACCCTGCGGACGCAATTTTTAACTCGTGCTTTGACATCAAGGAAATTAACGTAACTTCTAGCAAATTGATAGCTGACTTAAATATTTTAGAACGTACTCGCGCTTTAATTATACATATTAAAGTCCGTTTAAAAAGAATAGAAAAACCTCCAAATGAAAATTTATTAATGTTTTTTTAATTAAAATTAAATTTTGCTAAAGTCTAGACATGCTCATAATATCGTTCGTTTTATTAATTTTGTTTTAATCAATTCTTCGTATTTTTATAATAGTTGTCACCGTAACGGTTCGATTCTTGTTTTCTTTGATATGTAATGCTTCAGAATATTAGTTTAAAATTTTTTTGTTTTCTTTTCTCTTTACATTGTCTATAATTGTAAATTAAAAAATTGCGGTCGGTCTCTGTATGCGTTGTCTTTGATGAATTTAATTAAGCCTACACGAATATTGACGTTTAGTTGGGAGTTTGTTTTTTTTATTATTTTTTTTTATGTTGTTTTTGCGCATTTATGGCGCGTTGCGACCTCTTGTATGGGTCTTTGTTTTGTTGTTTTGCGTTTTGCGCGTATAGAGCGGGTAGTGACTCTTTAAATAAGCCTACACTAATTTTCTTGTTAGAGCGGATAGTGACTCTTTAAATAAGCCTACACTAATTTTCTGGTTTAAGCGCTTTGTTGTTTGCGTTCTGCGCGTATAGAGCGGATAGTGACTCTCTAAATAAGCCTACACTAAATTTTCTCGTTACAGCGGGTCGTGACTGTAACAAATTCATCAAAGACCAGCGTATTAATCAGGGCCGATTCGTATAATTGTTTCACGTTGCAGTATTCTTTCTCTTAGACGTTTTGTTTTGTCAGGCAGTGCTGTTCTTGAGTCCAATCCGTTAATAGGGTTGTACTCTAGTTTGTATGGTAGTCTGTGGATTATGAATTTCCTCAGACAATTTGACAGGTCGTATGCTAGGTTGCGTGTTTGGTATTTGTAAGGGAAGTATGAATGTGAGACAGTGGCTGGGCGGTTTAATCTTTGTTTGGCGTTTACCGCAGCGGATTTTACTACGTAAAATCCTTTCTCTGGGAGAGGGGGTATTGTTACGTTGTAACAAGTATAATACTTATTAAATTATAATTATATTTTTATTAGAACCGAAAATATCTTAAAATTTAATTAAAACCATTTTTCTTAATTAAAACATCACTTTACATACGGACAAATCGCATAATTAGTTGTTATTGTCAAACGGAGTCCGCGCGCGTTGACTAGTGTCAGCACTGAACCCTGTATTCAATGCCAGATTGGTAATGGACGCACGCCGGAAACGGCATTTTGTGCAATTGTGCAATCGTGCAATCGAAAGTCATAAAACCCTATTTTCGATACCATATATGGTGAGGGACGCACGCCGGAAACGGCATTTCGTGCAAACTAATCGTGCAATTGTGCATTCGAAAGATCTGGAAGTCTGAGTGGGCAAACCTTTTCCCCGCGGAGTATATATAAAGCATTTCTGCCGAACGAAATTATTTCTTTTCGACGCCAGTAACAACTAGTTAAAGTAAGATAGTGTTTGTAAATTTTCTGTGAAGTGCAGTTTACGTGTCTCATCTCTAAACCCCCTTGGTAAGTTTAATATAATTAATTTCGATAGGTTCACGTAGTTAATTAATTTTCGTGTCTGGCTTATTTCGTTTATTATACTAAAAGTGATTCTTTGCTTTGATTTGCTTTGATCTGCTATAGCTATATATATTTCTTAATAGTGATTTATCGATGTACGAAATGTGACAATGAATAACTTGTAATTGTTAAATAATTTAACCTTTTCTTGATTTAGTCATTGCAGTGAGTTTTAAATATATTTCTCGGTTCTCCGCGATAATTAATTCCCATTTGGTATTCCACGCGTGTGTTTTTATATCGGTGGCTTGGTTGTATATTAATAAAAACTAATTATTCTAAATTATTTACTTTGTTAAAATTCCCTCTAATATACTTTCTGTCTTTCTTATCGATAAAAATTGCCACCGTGAATTTTTATACTAGACTGTACAAGGTTTTGATATTAAATAACTTTGATAAATAATATCTTATTAATGTAATTAAAACGCTTGCATTATCATATATCTTTAATTAGTTAGTTTTCGAAGCAAATTGCATATTTAATTTAACGTAGAACATTAGCTTGTTTTTTCTTAAAATTCTTTAACGAGAATTTTCGATGTACCTGCAATTTGAAATTATAAAAATTATTTCTTCATTTGCTTTTGTTAATTTAATTTTTTTTTTATTATTTTGTGTAATGGAATGGTGAACGTCCGCGCATCAATAGTTGGGGTTCGATTCTGGGTTGGGTAATTTTATTTAAATAATTTATTTTTTTATTTTTATATTTCAACCGGTTATCGTTCACCACTCCATTGTTGTATTTTTTTTAATTGCTTCGCGAAAGATACCGACGCCCACTCCTAGTTTCACCTAGTGCCTGGGGGTCGGATCTTTCGCGCTTCAAGTGTTCACTCGACGCGTTCCAGGAAACTGGGGGTTCACCCTGCGGGTTGGCTTCATCATTTCACCCTGCGGGTTGTCGACATCTCCAGTTCACCCTACGGGTTGATTACAACACTTCACCTGCGGGCTAACCCTACATTTCATCCTGTGGGTTGACGTAATCTCCGTATTGCACCCTGCGGGTTCACTACCGACGCCTGCACGTCATCCAACGGGACGAAGTCCGACCTTGCGCTCCACCGTAAGGCGGCGTCAGCGGCCACTGTCTACAGCTGAGGGTCCTTCTACAAGGTCACCGGGACCCGCTACACATTCCGAGTTTCCGACGGCATCGGACAGCCGTAACCGTGCCACGCGTCACCGGATCGGACCGTAATAAGATAAGTCCCCAGTGCACGTCGGTTTATTGTACAAAGTGCCAAAAGAAATTTCCTGTTGCTTAGGACCTACTCCCTGAGTTTAAATTATTAAAGACTTTAAGTATTGTTCCGTTGTTATTACTATTATTAATTATTTATTCTGGTGAATTGTAATTTTTTAATTAATTTTTTTTTTTGTTTTACAATATACATTGTAATTTTTATTTGTTGTTTTTTTATTGTTACCCCGCCGTCAGGCGGTCGTAACACAGGATAAGGAGGGGTATCTTCCAGGGTGATTGCCTGAGCCCGCTATGGTTCTGCTTGTCCTTGAACCCTCTAAGCACCCTGCTGGAGCGTTCGGGGACAGGCTTTCAGTTTCGGAGAGGAGGTACTAAAGTCTCCCACCTCCTCTACATGGATGACCTCAAATTGCTGGCACCTAACGCTGCACGCCTGCAGGAACTGCTGAAAATCACCACGGAATTCAGTGGTTCCATCAGGATGCAGCTTGGAGTGGATAAGTGTGCGGTCGTGCATGTAGACAGGGGTCAGGTGACTCAATCGGCGCAGTTTAGCCTTGAATTAACATCCTTCAAGACCCTTTCCGAAGCTGAATCCTACCGGTATCTGGGTATGTCACAATGCATAGGGGTGAAGGAGGTGGACATGAAACAGGCAGTTTGCGAAGTCTTTTTTGGACGGTTGACAAAAGTTCTTCGGAGCTATTTGTCGGGCGCCAACAAGGTCCGAGCCTATAACACCTGGGTCATGCCCACTCTCTTGTACACCTTTGGCATACTCAGATGGACTCAGACCGAACTTGACGCCCTGGACAGAAGAGTCCGCACAACTATGACGCACCATCGCGTGCACCACCCTAAGTCGTCGGTCATGAGATTGTACATCTCGCGGAAGTGTGGTGGCCGAGGCATGCTAAACGCTAAGACCATGCATAACCGCGAGGTGTGCAGCCTCAGGGCCTACTTTGAAACGAGGCGGGACAGTGCTATGCATGGTGATGTTATAGTGTGTGACAAAGGACTAACCCCCCTATCCTTGGCCAACGAGAACTGGCAGAAACCGGTCGTACTGAGCACCTCTGACCGGGAGACCGTATGGATGGAGAAAGAGCTGCATGGACGGTTCTACAAGGCGCTCCATGCGCCTCACGTGGACAGTAAGGCCTCCGTGCAGTGGCTGCGTTTCGGCGACCTCTTTGGGGAAACCGAAGGTTTTGTCTGTGCAATACAGGATCAGGTGGTTAAGACGAACAACTACCGAAAGCACATCCTGAAGGATGGCACCCCCGACTTCTGTCGAGCCTGTCGCCATCCCGGTGAGTCACTCAGGCATGTGCTTTCGGGTTGTTCTGCGCTTGCTAACACTGAGTACTTGCACAGACATAACCAAGTGGCCAAGATTCTCCACCAAGAGCTTGCTCTTATGTACGGTCTCCTGGAACAGAGGATGCCGTATTACCAATACACACCGGTGCCAGTACTCGAACGCGACGGAGTCCGACTCTACTGGGACCTGCCTATCGCCACAGACAGGACGATACTGGCGAACAAGCCTGATATCGTGGTGATGGACAGGGCACGGTCGAGGGTGTTTTTGGTGGACATCACCATCCCACATGACGAGAACCTCGTGAAAGCCGAAACTGAAAAGAAACGTAAATATCTGGATCTGGCACACGAGATTGTCGACATGTGGGGTGTGGGGTCCGCTGAAATAATTCCTATCGTAATATCTGCCAACGGTTTGATCCCGGTTAGCCTCGCTCACCATCTGAGGCAACTGGGGATCCGGGACGGTTCGCTCGCAGGCAGGATGCAGAAGGCGGTGTTACTTGACTCGGCTAGGATTGTCCGCCGGTTTCTCAGCCTACAGCCCTAACCCCCGGCCGTTTGATCTCCCTGCCGGGGTGTAATCCTCCACCCGCTTATATTTATATATGTAAGTATATGTAAATTTATTATATTATTCATATAAGTATTTATTATATATATGTATATAATATATATTAAACGGGTGGAGTGACAGCAAACATAATAATAATAAACACTGCCGCCTCAAACAAATGGCTTAAAATAGGAAATCTATTCCCAGAAACCGAAGGATTTATAATAGCGATACAGGACCAAATAGTCAACACTAAAAACTACAGAAAATTCATAATCAAAGACCCACTAATATCAAACGATAAATGCCGCAAATGCCACGTTCAACCAGAGACCATCCAACACATTACTGGAGCGTGTACAACACTCACACAAACAGATTACACGCATAGACATAACCAAGTAGTCAACATTATTCACCAAAAGTTAGCACTCAAACACAAACTCATAAAGAACACAAACACACCTTACTATAAATATAAACCACAAACAGTTTTAGAAAACAATACACATAAACTTTATTTCGATCGCGCCATACTAACAGACAGAACCATCCACTACAATAGACCCGATATAACGCTCCAAGATAAATTAAATAGAATAACTTACCTAATAGATATTGCTGTTCCCAATACTCACAACATACAAAAAACAATATCTGAAAAAATCAACAAATACAATGAACTAAAGGACGAAGTAACTAGAATTTGGAATCAAAACAAAGTACACATAATCCCAATAGTCCTCTCCACCACAGGTGTTATCCCAAACCATCTGCTACATAGTCTCAAACTGCTACAATTAAACGAAACCCTTTACATCAATTTACAAAAAGCCGCCATTTTAAATACATGCCGAATCGTACGAAAGTTCCTGCAAATAGATGAACATGAAATCCAACACAGCACATGAGTTTAATAACACACCACACGCTGCATTTACTTGGTTTTGACCCGTAAATGCAGACAAACCAGCCAAAGGCTGAGAAAAATTACAAATACAAATAATAATAATAATAATAATAAAAATAAAAATAAAAAAAATAAAAAAAATAAAAAAAACCTGGCAGCTGTCAACTATAATGACGCTTATTTTATCTTGTCATTTAATTTAATATTTAAAATGTTTTTAAATACGAAAATACGATTAATACATCACAAAAATGACTAATAAATAGGAGATAAAATGAATAAAGCCAGAGGACAACACGCACAATCAACATCTAAGGCACCATCGTGCTCCGATACACAGTCGTCAACAGACGATGAGTATGAAACACCGCCGTCTACCGCGGAATCGGATGCTAACGATGCTTACTCGCCTACGAGAAGATCTAAACGTCGACGAGTGATACGCCCGCCACCAGTTAGCTTGGACGTTCAGGGGCAACGCGCCCCAACAAGAAATCCCGCTGCCGGTGGTGCTGTGCGCCGCATGAGATGGACTCATAAAATGAATGAGAGTGTCATGCGAGCGTACTATGAGGCAACAGGAGGGGGAATTAACCTCACTGCGTATCGTTCAACGATGCTGTCTCTGTTTCAGGCGCTTGAACCAACTGTCACCGTAACCGCACAACGATTATCGGATCAAGTACGAGCCATTCAGCGCTGTCACCTTCTGGATGAATCTGTACTTGAACGGCTGCGTACAAATTTACCACAACTTAATACTGTTAGTCACATTCGTGCTGTACAAACGTCACAAAAAGAGCAGAGAGAGGTAATAAATTTAAATTTAAATAATATATCTCCTAACAGTGTTGATTTGTCGGTAAACA
This sequence comes from Melitaea athalia, assembly GCA_905220545.2. NCBI lineage: Eukaryota > Metazoa > Arthropoda > Insecta > Lepidoptera > Nymphalidae > Melitaea > Melitaea athalia. The sequence goes on from HG992205.1 coordinate 11,800,497, forward strand.
AACAGGATAATGAGCATATGAGGAGAGCTTTGGAAGATGCTATTTTGAAATATAGATCCATGCCATCAAATATTAGGCCACAGCTACCTCGTTTGCCTATTCATAGACGTAATTTGGCTTTAGTAGGTGTTATGGATACAATTTTAAAAGAATATTTAGACAGCACTCAAAATTTATCTGATACTCACTCAGTTCTGTACTGTGGAGCTGCAGCTGTGTGTAATGTAGCTAATGTGAAATTTATATCAAATAAAATTACTTTACCATTGCATACAGCTCCAGCTTGGCAGGCCAGGATTGAAAAACGAATAAATTTAACTAGAACTCTAATAGCCAAATTAACGTGTTTCAGAGCAGGTAACAGGCGCCCAAAAATCATGCGGTTTGTACACCAGGCTTTTGCGGGTACAAATATAACATCCAACGAGTACATAACATCAGTCTCAGATCGCATTGATTTTCTGAAACAAAAGCTCTGTGCATGGGCAAAACGCATTAAGAGGTATAAAAAACGCAGGGATCGGTATAATCAAAATAGGATGTTTCAAAGCAACCAACGAAAAGTATACAGGAATTGGGAACAGTGCACTACTAATGTGGTCAATGGTGATTTACCGGCCCGAGAATCAATAACTAATTTTTGGCGAAATATTTGGTCGAACCCCATTGACCACATTGAGAGTGATTGGATGGATGTTGTCAGGAGGAGGTGCAGCTCACTTCCACAAATGGAACAAATAAAAATAAGTTCAGAAGATATAAGTTATGCAATCCGTTCAACGTCGAATTGGAAATGTCCTGGACTGGACGGATTGCATAACTTTTGGCTTAAATGGTTCCATAGCTCGCACCACATCCTGGCATCACAATTTCAAGATGCAATTTTTAATAATTCACTGCCAAAATTTATGACAACTGGCACCACATTCCTGTTATACAAATCGGGATGTACCGCTGATCCAAAAAACTACCGTCCTATAACTTGCTTACCCACCATCTATAAGCTACTTACATCTGTTCTCGTCACAAAAATTACAAAACATATAACTAAAAATAATATTTTGGCTACGACTCAGAACGGATGTAAGTCTGGTAGTCGCGGTACCAAGGAACTTCTCCTCATAGACATGACCATATGCCAACAGGTACGTCGAAACCGGAAAAATCTGGCTGCCGCTTGGATTGACTACAAGAAAGCGTATGATTCAGTGCCTCATACATGGCTTATGAAAATTATGGAGCTGTACAAAATTGATGCTACTTTATGCTCTTTTCTAAGTACGTGTATGAGACAGTGGAACACTTTTTTGCGTTATCCGGGTGCAGTCGATGTTCCGGGATCGACTGAGCCGATAAGGATTATGCGAGGTATTTTTCAAGGTGATAGTTTGAGTCCATTGTGGTTTTGTCTGGCCCTGAACCCTTTAAGCACTTTACTGGAGGATTCAGGGTTAGGCTTTCACCTTCGTAGAGGGAGCAAAGCAATATCTCACCTACTTTATATGGATGATTTGAAGCTTTTCGCATCCAAACTACCAGACTTAAACAAGTTGTTAAAAATAACAGAAACTTTTAGCACTTGTATAAGAATGGAGTTTGGTGTGGATAAATGCGCTGTCATCCATGTAGAAAGAGGTAGAATTGTCTCAACAGAAAATTTAAAACTTGCGAACTCTTTGACCTTTAGGTCTCTCAACGAGGGTGAAACCTACAAATATCTCGGAATGTCAGAGGCATTGGGCATTGATGACGGAGCCATGAAACAACTGGTAAAGGAACGATTCTTTGGCCGACTGAAGAAAGTTCTCAATAGCTTTCTATCGGGAGCTAATAAGGTACGTGCCTTTAACAGTTGGGTTATGCCCTTAATCGTCTATACCTTTGGCATTTTGAGATGGACTCAAACGAAATTAGATTCCCTTGATCGCCAAGTCCGTAAACTGTTAACAGCGTATCGAATACACCATCCTCGATCGTCTCTAATGAGATTGTACATCCCACGAAAATGTGGAGGTCGTGGCTTTTTAAACGTTAAAAACCTCCACAATCGTGAGGTGTATAATCTCAGAGAGTACTTTTTAAATATCAAGAGCGATATACACATGGACGTTGTTGCAGTTGATAAGGGCTTTACTCCGCTGTCCTTAGGCAAAGAGAAATGGCGTAAACCTATCATAATGAGTACCGTTGACCGCGTGGCCGTATGGAAGAGCAAGGAATTGCATGGTCGGTTCTACAAAGTTTTGACAGACCCAGATGTAGACCAGCCTAGCTCTATATCCTGGTTACAACATAGTAACCTCTTTGGAGAAACCGAAGGTTTTGTCTGTGCAATTATGGACGAAGTCATTAAGACGAATAACTACCGGAAACACATCATGAAAGATGGAACTCCAGACATATGCCGAGCTTGTCATAAGCCTGGAGAATCCATTAGACATGTTGTTTCCGGTTGTAGTCATCTTGCTAACGGTGAGTACTTGCACAGACATAACCAAGTAGCCAGGATTATCCACCAACAATTTGCTATTCGATATGGCCTCGTTGAAAATGAGTTGCCTTATTATAGGTATAACCCAACGCCATTTCTTGAAAATGGTCGTGCATTGCTCTACTGCAGTGGTCGGCAACCTTTTGGTAGGCAAGGGCCACGAGGTGGCCAAATAAACTAAAGACGGGCCGCACTTATGATTTAAACCATAGACTCTACCAGTCTACCTGATACCTACAATATAATTGGTCATATCCCATAAAAAAAATGAAAATGCTATTAAAATTTTTAAAACATATGGAATTTAATACGTACACGTAATACTTACATTATACAGCACAACAACATTTTTGTAGTATGGATTTTTTTTATGGATCTAGCTGCATTTTCTACCCTAATTCTAAATTTTACTCAGATTTTTGCTAGCAGCTCTACATTTTGAGATATGAAGGGTAGCTATTTTTGTCAAAAAAAAACATGGTTTCCCGTCATATAACAATTTATATTTAAACAACATTTTCTTTTATGTAACTTTCTTGATTAAGTTGGAGTTTTACTACTATTCTGGATAATCCAACAGTAGTCAGCCATCATACTTTCACTCCAATAGCCCCGGTAGCGCTCCTCCATGAAGCGAATATCCTGATGAAAGCGTTCTCCCTGCTTCTCGCTTAAATGTCCAAGATTTACAGAAAATCGATCAAGGTAGCAAGGGCTATAAATGAAATGCATCTTAATGCTCATGTTGTATCCAAGGTACTGAACGTATAATGGTAACTGCTTGATGTGGTCAGGAAAGTCGACGGACTTCTTATTTCCCGAAAAGTTTTTTACAAGCCAAAAAAACTAATTCCAGGTATTTTTTCAGCAGTTGTCATACTTTCAGTAAAATTTACATCGTTTATTAATTTTCTAATTGGTGGTCCTTCGAAAATTCCAGCTTTTAAATTCTCAGCACTATATTTTGGAAACGATCTGGATATACAGTGGCGTGTAAAAGTTTTGGGCCACCCTGTTTTTTCCATATAACTGACAAAATATTTTTTCTTTCACTTGTTCTTTGTTCGAGTTGTTTGAGAGGACCATAATAAAGATTATAACGTTAATAATTATATAAAATATAATATTGTATAACGGTAAATGATTTTCAACAGTGTGCAAAAGTATTGGGCCACCGCAATTCACGAATTTGCCGGACCTTACTGCACAAGATTTGTTGATATTTTTTTCTCATTGGTTTCTAAAAACGCTATGCACAAGGACTATGTTAATAATTACTATTATTTCTGCCTCAATGCCGAAAATGCAATACTATGCCGATATGCAAACATTAAGCTCTGTGAAATTTTGTTCAAACCACGTTCAAACTTTATTCGGAAAAAAATTTCACACGTTTTACACAATATATTGGGTATCCAGTGCTTGTTGTTTGTTTCCAATGGCCGTTGATAGTACTCCATGTAAGCATTATTAACGAAGTCTGACACATTTAAACAGAATTTTTTGAATGTATATTTGCCACAAATGTAACAAAATCTATTTGGATTGTTTACACAGGTCTTTCTAGACGCATGTTGTGATTGATCTGCAATGTAATGACTAATGTAATGACATTGCAGATCAATCACGTTCATTTGTAAATGACTCGGTACTTCCTGAATATCACAGGAAAAAGGGTTTACAAAAATCTTCTTTGCTTGAAACTTTTCAAACTCACCAAATCTGTCGCTGAATGAAAAATGTCACATCATATATCTGCCAGTTTGGTTTTAATTCTACGTGTTACGCGATCGCGATTCGTTCATGCATTTATGTTGATATTTATAACTTATTTACAAAACATTCGGGGGCCGCAAGTAAGACCTCCGCGGGCCGCATGCGGCCCGCGGGCCGTGCGTTGCCGACCACTGCTCTACTGGTATCGGTCTATTGTCACTGACAGGTTTATTGCAGCCAATAAACCTGATATAGTGCTAGTAGACCGATCAGCGCGCCGAGCAATTATTGTTGATATCACAGTTCCGCATGACGATAATCTCGTAAAGGCCGAAAAAGAAAAATTAAGTAAATATTTAGACCTTGCCCACGAGATTACCGGCATGTGGAATGTGGACTCAACAATAATTGTTCCTATTGTTGTATCGGTGAATGGTTTATTAGCGAAGAGTTTCGACCAACACCTTAAGAAACTCTCGCTTGACGGTTGGATCAAGGGTCGGATTCAGAAGGCAGTATTGCTTGAAACGGCCCGCATTGTGAGGAGGTTCCTCAGCCTGGAGCCTTAACTACCGGCGGCCTGGGTCTCAACCTGCTACCGGAGGACTTCTATTTTTATATTTTTAAATATTTTTATTTTCTTTTTTTATAAATATATTTAAAAATGTAATAATAAGGATATATGTTGAATAAATGATAATAATAATAATCTTTATTTCCAACAAACTATACAAAGGCACTTATTACCAACGGCATCTGCACTAAGTAAAAACTTGTATCGCAGATGCCAAATCTGTTGCGTAGTTTTAAAGATCTGAGCATACAGACAGCGGGAAGCGACTTTGTTTTATACTATGTAGTGATGATTTTGATGATTCTCTTTTTATTTGAAAGTTGATGCGTAATGTGTGATCCCATTTAAATTTGAGTAAGATCTGACGAATAGATCCCTAACAATGTGTATTGTACTTTACTTGTCCATGTAAATTGGAAGTCGTTTTTAGGGTTCCGTACCCAAAGGGTAAAAAGTTAAAAACGGAACCCTATTACTAAGACATCGCTGTCCGTCCGTCTGTTCGTCACCAGACTGTATCTCAAGAACGGCGATAGCTAAAGAGTTGAAATTTTCACAAATGTATTTCTGTTGCCGCTATAACAACAAATACTAAAAATAAAATAAAATAAATATTTAAGGGGGGCTCCCATACAACAAACGCGATTTATTGCCTATTTTTGTTTGATATCAATAAATGGTAAGAGGTAGGCACTTGAAATATTCACAAAATACTTAATTGTCTATTTACTTTAATAATAAATAATAAAATTAAAATTAAAATACTTTGGGGGGCTCATACAACGAAAATAAATTTTTTGCCGATTTTTGCCCGTTATTAAAATCAATGTACCTACTGGTTTTTACCTAGCGAATGGTACGGAACCCTTCGTGCGGAGTCCGACTGGCACTTGACCGATTTTTTTTTTTTGATTACGAGTAAACACAATTATGATAAACTAGCTGAGCCCGCGAAAAAGTTATTTTTCAGTTCGCAGAGCTATAAAATAAATGAATTTCTAAAATGAAAGTAGCCTAAGTTACTTCTTATTACACCAGCTATTTGCCAGCGAAAGTCCCGTAAAAATCGGTATAGCCGTTTCAGTGATTAGCCGGAACAAACAGACAGACAGACAACAATTGTAAAAAATGTTTTGTATAATTATGTACCGTGTATCATCCATATGCATTTAGTAAAAAGCGGTTATTTTATTGTTATAAGCAGACACTCCAATTTTATTTATTTGTGTAGATAACATACCTATGTTGCTACTACCTATGTACTTAATATGAAATTTTCTTACAACGTGAAATTAAATTCAAAATAAATTACATTTTTCCGAGTACAGAAGCAATTTATTATTCAAACACAGTTTTCTAGAAAAACTTTATAAGTTTTTATAAGAATTTGCAATTGAAATGAGGATATAATTACTTCTGAAGTATGTTAATATAACCTTTGACCTTTACCGGAAACGGAAACAGGTAACCTTTACATGTGGCGTGGTATATTTTTATTTGCAAGTTACTCCCTGGCTAACATTCTTTTGTAATAAACTTTTATGGATTTAATTCTCTTGAGAATACTTTTCATACTTGATAAGAAATAAGAAATTTAACTGCTATAAGGCTAAAACTATATGCTTCAGCCTGTAATATCCCACTGCTGGACATAGGCCTCTTCCCCATGTAGGAGAAGGATCGGAGCTTAATCCACCACGCTGCTCCAATGCGGGTTGGCGCATATATTACCTACTGTAAGTAACGATCGCTATATTCTGGTGTACATGATAACAACCGGGACCGACGGCTTAATGTGCTCTCCGAGGCACGGTGGGGAGACCCACAAGGACTGCACAAACACCCAGACCACGGCAAACATCTGTATGGCCAATACAAATGTTGTCGTGTGCATGTGCAACAGCCATACACAAACCAGTGCTGTGACCGCTGCGCTAACTCATCGTCACAAAGAAAGCTAAAACTATAAAGTAATATATTCCTAAAGATTAATTATTTGGAAGGTAATTGATCTCACCTGTCTCCAAACACATGAGGCCGCGGCAGCAGTCTCCGTTAGTGAGGCAGGGCGCGCTGTAGCAGTGCGTGTCGTCGGCGTCCTCGATGCGGTTACCCTCCAAAGCCTCCGCGTAGATCTCTTCAGGCTCCACCTGAGAGCATAAAATAATCATATTAATAAAGGTATAACGGCATATTAAAGCTTTTTATTTAATACTGGAAACGTAGCAAACAAGCATCCAATTAGGTGGACTGAAGACTTGAAAAAGGCAGCGGGAAGCCGCTGGATTCAGAGGATGCAGGACCAGATGAAGTGAACATTAGGGCAGGCCTATGGCCAGCAGTGAATGAGTTTGAGGAAGAGGAGAACATGTTGTGCCGACCCTATATAAATAGGATAAGGGCAGGGAGATGATGATGATGTCCAGCAGTGGAATTTTATAGGCATATGGATAGATGGAACGAAAACAAGCGTACAGTCACCCTGATGGTAAGTGGTTATAGCGGAACCAATTCTAGGAGCAAAATAATGATAAATAACATACGCTTCACACTCAACGGCCCCCAGTAGGATATTCTCCTGTGTCGGGGTCATAAACACACACAATACACAAGCACAAACACCCAGAACACTACAAACATCTATATGGCCAATACAAATTTTCGTGATCGAGGATCGAACTTGCTACCGCCAGCGCAATAGCCAGTTCTGTGACCGCTTCACTAACGCATCGTCAAATGTCTAAAATGTCTTTTTTATTGCAATTATATTTTTATAATTATTGTAAATTATGTGAAAAAATTGTGTTTTTTTCTATAGGCTTAATGCAATTTCCCCAGTGGGGCTTGATCGTTAATCTACTATAACAATTATTGTAACAGAATAGCTAATCAATGGTTGATTTAATAAGGTTCAGTTTTAAATATATGTCTCTTTTGCGAACTGAAAGCGCATTAATTTATTAAAAATAGCATGGTGTCGTCTCTTTTTAAAAGAATTCATTGTAATATGAAACTTTGAATAGTTGGGTGGTGTAAAGGACTCGCTGTAGACGGCACCACGGTTGCTTAAAACCGAGATAATGAAAGCGCTTTGTTTGAAAAAAAAAATTTTAAGCTTATCTTCTATAGGACATTAAACAAAAAGAATACGAATTTCTTTCAAAATTATTCAAGATTCCTTCCTTTACTCCCTACATTATTTTTATCGACGAGAACGAAATAAATTCAAATATTCAAAAGACGTATTGAATTGAAAGCCGTTACGGCTCTTAAAAACCGTAATAAAAGCATGCCAAAAATAACTCAAGATACAAAGATATCAAAAGGAATCCAAAAGCACAAGAAATATATTTATTATCATATCAAAAGATTCCATTTATTATTGGAACGAACTCATTTCCATAGATCTTCCAATTGATCAACCTTTCAACGAACGAGTGAACATCTGACGCAAAGGTCACTTACGTTCCATTAGGTTACTGCGCATTGACCTTTGATAAAAGCATCTTGGAAAGGGTTATTTCAGGTTATCTATTTTAGATCTCAACACGCTTTTCTATAAAAATATGCTTTGAAGGTATTAAAATATACAGAATTTCAGTTATATTTAATATCAAGTTTGACATTTCAGCAAAACTGTGATTATTCCATTAATATAATATACCCTTATAGTGCCCAGTGAAGCTTAATGATACTTACTATTTATGGTTTCAGACACAGCACAGGTTGGTGGCTGTTGCACTGGCGGTTGCGGATTCGATCCCGACCTGACAAAACGTTTGTATTGGCCATACAGATGTTTGCCGTGGTCTGGGTGTTTGTGCAATCCTTGTGGGTCTCCCCACCGTGCCTCGGAGAGAACGTTAAGCCGTCGGTCCCGGTTGTTATCATGCACACCTGATAGCGATCGTTACTCATAGTAGGGAATATATCCGCCAACCCGCATTGGAGCAACGTGATGTATAAAGCATCAATCCCTCTCCTACATGAAATTACTAAAGAGGTATTTGCCCAGCTGTGGGATGTTTACCTGTCCATAAGGGTAGTGGCGGTAGGGCGAGCGCCCGTAGCCGAGATTGGCGAGCATGTCGGAGCTGAAGCGGTTGAACAGGCCGCCCCAGGCGTGAGCCGAACTCAGGCAGGCGACCAACAGGAACGCGATGACGGCCATTTTGTGATCTGTCACCAAAGTAGCAAAAAGGTGAAGCGAATCTATACTAATATTATAAAGCTGAAAAGTTCGATTGTTTGTTTATTTATTTGAATGCGCAAATCTCAGGAACTGCTAGTTTGTATTGAAAAATTGTTTTTTTGTTAGATAGTCCAATAACTGAGAAAGAAAAAGGCTATATATGAATTGAATACGTTTTTTCATCAAATTAACGCAGACGAAACTGTAAGCACAGCTGTAAATGAATAAACATCGTGATGTGTCTATTTATTTACAGCCCTCAATAGCCCCTTAGTAGGGTTTACTTAGTTGGGGTTTTCGATTTTGATTAACTTTCTCAAATGACTTGTAATGATTTTTAGAAAATTCAATTTTTTTTTTAATTTATATGAAGAGAAAACTCATATGAGGTAGCGATAATCTTCTCTTATATAAACGAATCGCTAAATGTGTTGCTAAGCGCAAATCTTGAGAACAGCTGAACCGAATTCGCTAATTCTTTTTTTATAGTATTCCTTGAAGTACGAGGATGGTTGTTACGGAGAGAAAAATTTAAAAAATTTGCCTGAAAAAGTCTATAACAACACTTTTCTATATTCCCATACAAAAGATTCGTAATAATACTTAAGTCAATTTGAACTTTAATACCATACCATAAAGTTTAAGTGTTAGTGGAGGGGTTCCGGGAAGGATAAGTATTAAAAAAAATAAAAAATTAAAGAATCGACTGTTAGGCGGTACGAAGTTCGCCGGGTCAGCTAGTAGTATATAAAGACAAGTAAACACAACTATGTAACTATGTACAATAAAGAGAGTATTATTAGTACATAATTAGAACCGTTTATAGGAAAATAAAATAACGATAAAAAATAATAACACTTAAGACTAAAACAATTTAAAATGTTTCAAAAATTGCAATTAAAAAATAAACCTACTTTTGTACATAACACAAGTATTAAAAAGAGTAAGAATTAGTATTTTCGTATGTTTAAATATTTTTAAATGGAAAACCCAAAAACTACTGGACTGGACAATTCTTTCAGTAGGAAATGCTACGTTTTCGATTAGTGACATAGGCTTTATTACAACTCAAGAAAAAGGAGCGGCCAAAATCGTATAATTCATTCAGTAAAGCTAAATCGTAAATCTAGTTTTAAATAAGCCTATTTGAATAAATAATACATTAAAGAAATCGAAAGCGTCACAAAATGGCTGCACAACGAAAAGGTTCGCCGAGAATCATTTCTGTAACTGACAAAGGCGCGAAAAGCTGCGAAAGCTTTGTGTTTCGTAAGTGAATGAAATTATTCATAAAGCGGGAGCTCGGTTTGCATTGAAATTGACTCAGTATTCATTAAATTACCTTAAAATAACATTTGAAGTTTCAATGTTTGTCATTACAAAATGAGTGTTTTCTTTTCATACCACAGACCCGCTTCGGCTTCTCTACGGAATCTACACTCCGGAATCGGTGGTATCTTTACTTTGACTATAATTAATTCATTAATAACAAATAGGTTCTGATTTGTAAAACGACGATTTAAAAACGGTCTTGAAGCCTAGAATTAGGTAATTTTCCCATTAACAAACTTTAAAAAAGGAGGAGATTCTCATTTTGACTGTTTTTTTTTGGTTATGTTACTTCGTAACTTTTCACTGGGTGTACCGACTTTGATTATTCTTTTTTCAGTCGAAAGCCGGCTCTTGTTGCCAGTTGTACAGTCCCATTTTAAATTTGATCGAGATTATTAATAAAGCTATGTTTAAAAATGCGTTTTTTTTTATAGAACTAGGTCGATAAACAAGCGTACGGCTCACCAGATGGTAAGCGACTACCGTAGCCTATAGATGCCTGCAATACTACAAGCATCACAAGCGCGTTGACGACGCTACCCCCAATTCCCCCCAGGAGCTCTGGTCACCTCACCTTACTCACCAACAGGAACACAATACTGCTTGAAAACAGTATTATTTAGCTGTGATCTTCTGTAAGGTCGAGGTACTACCCCAGTCGGGCTGCTCCATATTTTGAGCAGGAAATATCCTGCTGTGCCCTACCTCAGTTATGCGTATTCAATTGATTATTTTTTCGACTACTTACGTTGTATAAATTATTGTTGTAAATTAAAGTTTTTTATTTTTGCAAGCAACTATTATGATTGATCGATTGATTGGTTTAATTGCTTTCAGATTTGTCAGATACCTGTTATGATTTTTGGCCTCGCACGGCTACATAATGGTTTTAGTGACAGAAGGGGCGCGGCGTGGGGTTGGTCGGATTGCCGTCATCGGTGCGAGGCCCTTGATTGAATATTATTTCGCTCGTTCTTTATTTACCACAGCTCCTTAGATATCTCTTAAAACTAGCTGACCCCGCAAACGTTGTTTTGCGATATATTTTATTAACCCCCACAACTAACTTGTGGGTGGAATTTCGTAAAACCCGTTCTTAGCTGACCTCTACTTGGCGAAAGGAATATTCCTACCAAATTTCAAGTATATAAAAGAGATTTCCACCCATTGACTCATCACGATATCTCTGGAACCATAAGGCGTAGAGACTTGATCAGCTAGTAGATTAATTATATGCTGTAAGTAATTTGAAATACAAATTCTCTTGAGACAAATTAGTAAGAGATATTGTTTTAAATAAATTATACGTTACTATAAATTTAGTCATGTCTTGGATGTTTGGATTTAAATACAGCGCATATTTTCATTTATAATGAAAATCTCGAAGTTAATAATATGTTTTTGTAAGATTTTATTATAGCTGCAAATACCATAACCCAGAAACAAACGTTTCTTTTGCGCAGTGGAAAAGTTGTAGATAAGCTACTGATAAGTCTCCGATAGTTTACCAATGGCTTACATACAAGATGGGATGTAACTTTTGTAGTTTCAAATAGCATTTCACATAATATAAATGTAGATCGGTGGTTAAAATTTTTTTTATATCAAAGCTTTTTATTTATTGGACACTGTTATATATCAAATAACTATCTAAAACTTTATGAGAAATCATTGATTGATCTTTCTCTGTCTCTTACACTCTCAAAAGTAAATATTTTACTTTTAAAGTAATTCAAATTTGTAAATTTTTATACAAAAATTACCATACCAGCTAAATCGTTTAAAGTCAACTCAAAATAGTAAAATAATCTATAATAGCCTTTACAAGTATTTTTAAATCATGGTTTGTAAAGATATCGACCATATGTTGCAACAATATTGTCACTAAAATATTGTATTACTTTAAATTAATTATTTACTCGTAAATATGTATAATATTTTAAAACTTCGAAATAAATGTTCTATAAAAATTATTTGCTTAAGAAAACCTATTTGATATGTTATTTTTTGAAATTCCAAAAATATATATACTTCAGTTTCAATCACAGAATTTCAAATCCAACTCCAATTACTGATATTGAACATATTTAACGTAAAAAGTTGACATTCTTCAGACATAGAAAGCCGATTTGTAACAATCTAAATGACGTTTGATTTAAAAAGCTTTCATGAAAATTTTAGATCGAAAATCACTTAGCTCAAAGTAAATTTAACCTTAACATACCTATTTAATTCAAAAGAAAGCGATGGGAAACTCAGTTGCTTTTTTAAAATTAATTCATTAAATGAAATCAACAAACCTAAACACCTTTTCACAATTCAATGTAGCAAAATTAGGTAGGATTTAAAAATCAAAATAAAAAAATAATTCTTATCCAAGTAAGCTTCAATAGCACTTTTTATTCGTCATTTTAGAACTAAAATTACTTATTTTATAAAATGTTATGATAAATAATTAAAATAATTGAAATATACGTAATAACTTTAAAATTATCATTTAACAGAATATTTCTAATTCCAAATAAATTTATAAAGGATTTTGAAGTTCTTTTGAAAAAACCTAATAACTCATTATATTACTGTTTATAAATACCTATCTATAAAGAATTAAAGAATGTTAAATACAATTTTGGAAGTGTGTGTACGTTTATGTAGGTCTTACCTGTGGGACGTGCGTTCTGTGCGGGAACCGGGTTTGAACTGGGGATCTATATCTCGGTAGTCGGTACTCAATGCGCATGGGTGGCAAGGGTGGCTCTATAAGGGTGGTTTTAAAGTTGCGACTTTGGTAGTTACGTGTGTGGAAACTCACGACAGTTTTGTCTAAGCCCCTCTATGAAAATGTATGAATGGTAGCTAACACAGGGCTAAAAGAAACAAAAAAATAATATTAACATATTATTATATTAGAAATATAATAAAAAATTATATTAAAAAAAACAATGCAGTTATTAAAAGAAATACTTTGTAATGCTCCACACTCAAAATCAAACTAATTCTATAAAATTATTTTCAGATGGCCATCGCAACATTTGAGATGTTCAAAGAGTATGGCTGGGTCAAATGCCAGGTTTTTAGTTCAGAGAATGTGATGTCAATTTATTATTGTATTTTTCTTTATATGACATGTACCTATTTAATATGACAACTACACTAATGCATTAGGATAACTCCTGTAATATTAGTTGTAAGATGAAATAAGTAAATGAAGAATAAAGAATAAAGAAGTTTTATTTATTGATTTAGATTCACTTGGAGGTATTAGATCATACACATACATAAATGTAGGTATTAGCTATTAAGATTAAAACTGTAATTTAACATAAATAAGTGTGTGTACCTCCTTATATAAGCACGTAAGAAGTTATACTTCATTGGCTAGCTAACTTCAAGTTGCTAACTTCTTCTTCGTTGATTAGCTAACTGCTGGGTATCGGTTTTTTTGGGACGGTGTACGTGCGCATCGTAAACATTTACTCTCATCATTTTTATGTGAAGTACGTGAAGTAGGGCGTTGCAGATTATATCCTGCTCAAAATGAGGACCAGCCTGACTGGCTTGGGAAGTACCTTGACCTTGTAAAACATCAAAGCTAAATAACTGCTTTCAAGCAGTGTTGTGTTCCTGTGTGAATAAGACGATTAAAGCTTCTGAAGGGATTGGGGATAGGGTTGGCAGCGCACTTGTGATGCTTCTGGTGTCACAGGCGTTTAGGTATATGCTACGGTAATCGCTTACCTTCAGGTGAGCCTTACGCTTGTTTGACAACCTGGTAGTATAAAAAAGTGTGTGTGTCAGCTCCGACGCATGACTGGAGTTTACTTCTTCAGATCGACTGACTAAATATGCACAAAAAAGACTTTATAGTGTAAGAAAAAGATTAATACCATATCAAATGGTAAATAAACGGATTAAATAACGCCTTCATCTATCAAAACCGAATAGCGTTATTAGAAAACGTCGTAAGTGTATCGAGACCCGGATATATGGAGCACAAAAACACAACGAGGTCATTCGTTTAGTAGACTTTACTCCTCATATTTTTTTCCTACCGGGGGCCTTATATGAAAATCGATTGTTAAGAAGTAAACTGCAAAAATAATTGTGTTTGCTAGCAAACGAAAAAAACTGACTTCAATTACATCGACAAATAATACAACGTACGGCGTACCTACGTGATGATGATGATGATGATGATGACGGCGTACCTAAGTAGATGAAAAAAAATAACAAACACACTAGTTGTCACTACGATTTTCGAGGGTTTCCTTCGATTTCTCTGGGATTCCATCATCAGATCCTGGTTTCCTTATCATGGTACCTAAGTTGGGATATCTCCTTTCCAACAAAAAAAGAATTATCAAAATCGGTTCATAAACGACGAAATTATCCCCGAACATACATAAAAAAAATATATATATATATATACGGTCGAATTGAGTAACCTCCTCCTGTTTTGAAGTCGATTAATAAAAAAAACTACCTACAAAAGTCGCAAGGAAACGCGTTCCATGTGAACGCGACCGCGCTACCCCCTAGAACAAACAAGTTGAACGCAATTTCCGCCAGTTGAACTTAAAACCCGTACAAATGTTATTTATTTCGTTTAAATTTCAATTGTTATTGGAACTGCAGATCGAGGTGCAATCATTCTTTTGATACAATTTAAAATTTAAATTTTCGTTTCATCCGAGATTCGTTTTCAAATAATTGTTTTTCAAATATAATCATTTATTTTGCTAGATTAAAGATTTTATTAATCCTTTGTTTTATATTTTATCCAACACTAGCTTCTGCCTTCGTTCGCGTGGAATAGGAACAATTCTGTCATACATGATTTTTGCGAAACAAAAGGAAAAAGAAATCGCCGATTTTGAATCATTCTTCATTGGTGCTCCGCTCCTATTGGTCTTAGCATGATGATATATAGCCTAT
This sequence comes from Melitaea athalia, assembly GCA_905220545.2. Classification (NCBI taxonomy): domain Eukaryota; kingdom Metazoa; phylum Arthropoda; class Insecta; order Lepidoptera; family Nymphalidae; genus Melitaea; species Melitaea athalia. Next base: position 11,815,737 of record HG992205.1, read on the forward strand.
AGCCTTTCTCGATAAATGGGCTATGTAACACTGAAATAATAAATAAAGAAGAGATAAGAAAAAATAAATCTTTCTCGATAAATGTGCATTCTAACACTGAAATAATTTTTCAAATCGGATCAGTAGTTTCCGAGATTAGCGCGTTCAAACAAACAAACAAACTCAGCTTTATCAATTATCATATTAGTATAGATTTTGTTGACTATACTTTCGTTGTAGCGTGTTCTAAAAAGCCTATCTAGATTAATTATTTAACTTTTTAATAGAAAAATAATGTTTAAAAATGACTTATTAAATCCTGGGATAAGCAAACACATCTTCCACTTTTTTATACTGATTTGATAAGCCCGTTGGCGCAGTGTGCAGTGACACTGACTTTTGCTCCGGGCCTGTCAATTTGAATCCCGTCCCAAGACTAGGTGTGTAATATACGTGTTAGTTAATATAATTATGTATGTATATTTATCGAAAAAAAAAAAAATTGCGTGCGTACAAAGTACACATGTGTGAGACATGAGTGAAACTTCTTTGCCAAACGAATTGAAAATACAAAAAAAAAAGAATAAAAAAAACAAAAACCCAACATCACGCGGTGTTCCCAGGCGGCAGGCAGTCACCCATCCAAGTACTGACCGCGTGACGCGTTGCTGCGTTGCCGTTCTGTCAATTTTTATCCCTCATGCGCCTAAAGAAGCTTCACCTCAAAAATTGACTCACAGTACACAATGCACCCAAAGATGAGATGTAAGCAACATTACTGAAAGTTGTATTATTTAGCTGTGATCTTCTGTAAGGTCGAGGCACTTCCCCAGTCGGGCTGTTCAAGACTTTGAGAAGGCTATTTTCTGCCCTACCTCAATAAAATCGTCAATGTAATGGTCTGTTTCGGACTTCCAACACAAACTACTGGAAGTCAGGACGCTAGGGGCTACAGGAGTTGCTTTTATTTGTTTATTGCTCCGGGGATTGTGGGTTCCATTTCCAGTTTCCACCCTATTGGATGTAATACATGTATTTTTATATGTGTAATTTATATGTTTTAATGAAACGAAAATATACAGCTATATAAGCCCGCTGTTGTACACAAGCATTAAGTTGCTTAGCTTAGCTTATCTGGTGAAAATATTTATAAAAACTTGTGGCACTCGGGGACTGCCGCGGTAAAGCTATTGCATAGCATTTTTTATTAACTTATCGAATAATAACTATTTTTATTCATGCAGGATTTTTTTTCTTTGATATTAATTCAAGTTACACTTTTTGAGCGTGGTGACCCATAAGAAAACAATTTTTTTTTGTTTTAATGAATAAATGAGAAGTTAATATCGTTTAAAATAGTTTTTATTATCATACTTACCATCTTCTTCTTCCTGAGGTGTCGTCTCCTACCGGAGGTCGGCTATCATTCTGGCCATTCGGACCTTACACACAACTGCGCGGAATAAGGATCGAGTACTCAGTCCAAACCATGTCCGGAGATTCTTAAGCCAAGAGGTCCACCTTCTTCCAGGGGGTCTCCTTCCTTGTATCTTCCCTTGTATTATTAGTTGGAGCAATTCGTACTTATCGCCACGCATTATATGTCCCAGATATTGCAGTTTTCGTTGCTTTATTATCTTTAAAACTTCTGCTCCTTTGTTGACCATCTGCAAAACTCTTTCGTTGTTTATCATATACAATAAATGTAGGTTATTCAGGAATTTTTATCATTGAAACTATAGGTTCATGGTAACTCGTACCATATACATATTATACATACACGTTATAAGCGAATGCTCGGCCGAGGAGTGGTGGGTGTTAGGTTTTATTTTCGTTACGGAATTTCTTGATTCGGTCGCCGCGCTCAATGTCCGCGATAAATGCTATGCAATAGCTTAAAAATAAATTTATTGTATAAATATTTTTACATATTTTTTAAGAACTTCTTACTTAAAAAGTTTTAGCTTATTCAGGCATCAAAAAGTGTAATTCGTTCTAAAATTGTGAAGTGCGGAGTGGTCCAGCCTATTAGTAAAGTCTAGGTCACCGCGGTTAGTTAAATTTATCAATAAAATGACACATCGCTTATAAGACGGTACATATATCGAAGTAGGGCGACTAAGAGATTTATACAGCTGTTTAATTTTAATGTTTTAAGAAGGGAATGAGAGTATCAAATTTGATTATTTCTCTTAACCAAAGACATTGTAAACTTTTTATTATATCTCTTTAATTTATACGGGTAGGTTGATAAGATCATTATATCTTAGTGTATTTGTAATTTTCTTAAAATAAAACTGACTTTTCCTTCTTAGAAACCATTAATAAATGACGTCACATGTTAGGGGGGGGGGGGTCCACGTAGTGTGTCATTGTGTGACAAGGGGTGGGAGGCCTCCAAAACTTTTTGACATCACGTTTCAAAATAAAATATATCTAATTTTTAGTTAAATTGAAATAAAAATAAAGTCGAAAAAAACCGGTAGTTCCAGAGATTAGCGACTTCAAACAGTCAAATTCAAATAGTCAATTAAATACGCATTATTATTATTAATAGCTCAAAAAGTAATCATTTCAAATTTAGATTCAAAACAGAATCACCAAAATCGGTACTGTCAGTAAAAAGGTTATGAGGTAGCACTCATTAAAAAAAAGGTGTGTTTGCGATTCACACACAATAAAAGTGAAACTTCTTTGGCAAACTAATTTAACAAAAAAAAAACTAATTTAAGATTAGCGGCTTGCAGCGCGGCCCGGCCGCTGCGCGGCTCGACCTTCCCTGTTGCCTTCCGGTTTGAAATCACAACGATTCTAAAGAAGTTTCACTTCAAAAATAATCGAATTGATAACCTCCTTTTTATGAAGTAGGTTAATATAACAAATAAAAACAAATTCCATTTCCAATATCCGGAAATTTCCCAGACCATGGTTCTCGTAATGATGAATGGGCCCTCCCCCCACCCGCTATTGACGTCACTCACCCGCCATGTTGGTCCACGGACCGACGCCTCATCGATACATCGAATTCTATCACAACATATTGATGTCGCGTTTTATTGACATTATATATTATATATTCTAGCTGACCTGGATATTTTTGTTCCTTTTTTGAAGTGAAACTTCTTTAGGCACATGAGGGTACTGAGTACTGAGTAGTGAGGGTATTCAGTACTTGGATGGGTGACTGCATGGGAACACCGCGTAACGTTGGTTTTTTTTTCAATAAGTTTTTTATTTTGTATTTTAATTTCGTTTATTTAATTCGTTTATTTTTTTAAATTAGTTTTCCAAAGAAGTTTCACTTCTGACATATTGTGTACTTTGTACGCACGCAAGTTGTTTCGATAGCATAGGCCTTATATCGTTTCTTCAGTGGCGTAGCTACTAAGGGGCAAGGCGGGGCGGTGCCCCGGGGCCCTCAAGCTCAGGGGGCCCCTCGGACTCTGACTTACATAGGTACTTTAAATTTAACTAATGAAAATTTCTCCCACATTCGGAATATAAATAAACCAGATTCCATGAACGCGAAATTAATAATGGTAACATATGAAAAATTACACAGGAGTTCCCAACAAGTCTCAAACATCTTTTTTTCAAACTTGGAGGTAACTCCCCTGCCCCCAGCGTGTTTCAAAAGCACGCGCTTGATACAAGGCGGGACCTATGAGAAACACTCGACGGAAAATAAAAATAAAACATTTTGAAGAATTATCTTCAGATTATCGATTGCAAAACAAATAAATTACTTGTTTCAATAATGTACTAGACACAACAATAACTCAGTTAAATGCACGTTGTGCAGTCAGTTAAATAATCAATTTTACCACACCAACTTAAGCGACTTCCAAAAAGGAGGAGGTCTCAATCCGATTTCGATGATTTTTGTTTTAATTGAAAGGTGGTGCTTGTCATGTGGTCCCATTTAAATTTAATTGCGATCTAACAACCATTTTTCGACTTACATATATGTAATAATGCATAATTACTTGACTATTTTTTCCTCGACCTAGGTTATATTATACCGCATAACTTTTCACTAAGTATACTGATTCTTGTTTTATTCGAAAAGTGATACTTGTCTTGTATCAATTTAAAATTGAAATTTGATCACTACTTTTTGAGTAATCTTTGATAACGCGCATTTACTTGACTATTTTTTTCGTCTACTTACGTTGTATTACTTGTTGATGTAATTGAAGGGGTTTTGCTGTGTGGCTACGGCAGTCTAGAATTTAGCCACCTCCTCTCTACCCGTGAGTGTCGTAAGAGGCAACTAAGGGATAACAAAGTTCCACTACCACCTTGGAACTATTGAAGCCGACCGATGTCGAGATAGCCATCCTACAGCTGGCTCTCAAAGGCAGTGAATATGGCAGTCTCGATACTGCGAGGAGGAACGAGAGATTTCATCATAGTAGATACAAGGCTTATATTCAGAGATGTCTCAGTAGTTAATAGGCTTAACATTGGCAGCGACCACCGACTATTACTTGGCACTCTGAATATATGTCTCCGAAAAGAGCGGACCCGCTTGATGAAATCTACTCTCCAAGCTACGCTGCCCCAAATACTATGTGGCTCCGAGTAGTTCAAACTGGAACTCCAAAACCGATTCGATTCGCTGGAAACTACTAGCGACGTGAACGAGATGACCGACAACGTGGTGCAGACGGTGTGTATACTGGATCGCAGACATTTTCTGACGACGAAATCAACGAGGCAGTACAAATTTTCTCCCGAAGCCTTGGATCTGATGCGGCGGAGGTGCGAGTAGCCCGCTGCTCAAGCAGCTTCACCAGAACAGAAGACTCTCTCCAATAGGATACGGAAACTTGTACGCCGAGACTTCCTCTGCTCAAATACGAGAGAGATTACTACTCTTATTGAGCAGAATATGGGGTTAAAAGTTTTCCAAAGACCATTGGGGTGAAGCCTTTTTGCGAAGCTCAAAACAGCGGATGGCAGGACCGTTTGCTCTCGCCCTCATATCCGAGAAGAGGTCGAGAAATTTTATGGACAGCTGTACTAAGCAAGAGAACGAAAGTAAGCGACATAGCCCACGGATTTTGCAAGTTAAAGTGGCAGTGGGCTGGTCACCTGTGTCGCAGGATCGACGACCGTTGCAGCAGATGTATCCTGGAGTGCAGACCGCGTCTTGGCAAACGCAGTGTTGAACTTCCTCCAGCCCGTTGGATCGATGATCTACATAATTTGTAATTACCAGGGTAGGCTGGATGAGGATTGCGGAAAATCGGGATATTTGGCGTGAACTTGGGGAGGCCTATGTCCAGCAGTGGACTACAGTAGGCTGAACTGACTGACTGACTGACCGAAAGGGTGGTCAACGGGGCCATATTAACGTAACTCCGCTGTCTGCAGCATACTGTTACAGGACTGTACTGTACTGTTTTGAACGGTAACAGGTAGATAATTTCTTTTATTTTCATAAAATAGTTTTAATTTGTTCACTAAAATAAGTTTTTGTACTTGGTTTTAAAGTTTATTACGAAGTCGACTGTATTACGAAAAATTTGGAGTATGTCGAATTCGGAACAGAACGAATACAGAACAAACGATTTTAAATAGTTTAGTTGGGGCCCTCGTTTATATTTTGCCCCAGGGCCTTCGGTTGCCTAGCTACGCCACTGCGTTTCTTAACGAGAAGATTCTAGATTCTATGACTTGTGTTACGTGTAACTCCGACCCCCGATGTTTATATTATAGCCTGATTTATATTATACATGTTCAAATATGTTTAACATACACAAACGAAAGGAAGGGCAGGGGAGCGGAAAACAGGACTACTCGCTACGGCGCCTAGGGCTCAAACCTTTCCCGTCGAGTGTAAAACGTTTATTTATTTAGGTGTATTTGTATTCAATTTGGAAGATGTACTTTAAGGTAATACTGTAAATATCTTATAAGTAAATAAAAGTCGTAAATAACAATAATAACTTATAATTTATTAAACAACCAATTCGAATTGAATATTGCATTCAGACAATTTTCAGAGTTTGATTAAAGTTAAGCTGACAATTCCTTGTACTAAGTAAACAGTAAATGATGCGATTCTAGTGTTACAATAGTGTCATTATGATATTTTAGTTGTCGATACATGACATAATTATTATCTTTAAAAGTTTTATACAATTCTGTAACGCTTGAGTTTAATTCTGTTGATATTTAAGTTCTTTAATAAGTCTTAAGTTTAACAACGTTTTATTAAAAGATATTTCTTAAAAACTTATAACTTTGTAACTAAAGGTACTTGAAAATATGATCTTATGTACTGGTCCATGGTAGTACTAAAAATGTAGCTCTCAAAATATATTATGTAAATATAAGATGTAAATTTACGAAACTTCTACTATCAAATTAGAATGGAGAAGATCAAAAATATTTATAATATACTAATTGAACTAACACGTCCTGTCTGTAGTCTAAATTTTACAATATTTTTACGCAATTTTAATTTTGTTAACCTTTAACCTTTTTCAAAGTATTATAAACATTAACATTAAACCTTTTCAAAAGAATTAAAAAGCTTTAAAAAAAATTTCAGCCATTTTCAAGTTTGAAACCTAGCTATAAAGTATTTTAGCTACAGGCATTAATTATTAGATTTGATAGCTAATTATTATTTTAATACTAAACATATTTTTACCATGTTGGACAATATACAGGATCATACATCAGAACATTCCCTACTTATAGCACGACAGGTTCCCAAACTCAACAGGATTAAATAAGCAGGTGAAGCAGGGCCTGGACGACGCAGACGACCAGCTGGAGAAGACCTGGTAGCAGACCACCCCCAATACCGACCAGTACATCATCTGTGAGATCAGTGATGGATACCACAAGGCTGGTGAGGAGGCCTTGGACACTGGTGACTCCGGACGCTGGGGTTTTAGGGTTCGCACCAATTGCATATTCAGGTAGAGATCTTAAGAAGTTCACGATAGCCAAAGCTTGGGAGTAGAGTTTTAGTAGAGAAGTTTCGAGAGCTGATAAGTCCACTGGGATGAGGCAGCTGATGGCTGGTGGGAGTGAGTCGAAGATCGAGAGGAGGGATAGAAGCAGGTTGTACACGTTGTTCAGGAGGGGCAGAAGTATGTTCACGAGGGGGTAAACCGCTGGCAGCTGCACGTGCGACGCTGATACTGAACCCTGGAAACATATTTTAAACAATTGCAATTATTTTTAAAGGTTAAGAAAAGTTTACTTAAAATAATTATTTAATAATTTTTTTTTGTTTTTTTTTTTGTTTTTTTTTTTACACATTACTCACACGGTCGTCTGTTCCTAAAGTAAGCGACTTAATGCTTGTGTTATAGGTAACAGCTGACTGGTCTAGATACATATATTTTTAAATGCTTGCACACTTGAGCAACGAGACATGTATCACTATCATTTTTCAAGAAATGTTTTTTTGAAGTGAAACTTCTTTAGGCGCACGAGGGGTAAAATTTTTACGGATCAAAAGCGTCACAGCGTCGTGAATTTTTAAACGTCCATAGCACGTTGAATACTCCGGTTCTCGTCCGATCACCGAAGTTAAGCAACGTCGGGCGCGATCAGTACTTGGATGGGTGACCGCCTGGGAACACCGCGACAATGGCTTTTTGTTTGTTTTTCAAGTAGTTTTTTACTATTCTAAATTCGTTTAGCTTTTTTTAATTAGTTTGCCAAAGAAGTTTCACTTCTGAAATGTGTACTTCATGACTGTGTATCTACTTTGTACGCACTCATTTTTTTTTGTATAGTCAGCGGAAAAAAACTATATCAACGTATCACTACAGCCCTTTTTGAAAAAAAAGTTAATATTTTCAACAAAAAAGTTGACCAACTCACCGCTAGTGCGCAAACAGCCACAACAACCAGAGCGGACGTGAAACCCTTCGACATTTTAATATATTCAATACAAACCCACTAACCCTCCACTAAATGTATATAACTATATACAATAGTGTTATGTACCACTGTTATATATTAACATATTGCGATACGTCTGTTGCCGCGTCTTATCGAACGATTGAACTAAAATTACCTAATTATGACAGAATTGATTATTTGTCTGTGAAATGAAATTGTAATATTGTTTTTATGAAATTATATAATTGGTGATATGTTATGTAATATACTACGAATGACGCTACGTTGGCGCAACGGTTACAGCACTGGTTTGTGGCTGTTGCCCTGGCCGTTGCGGGTTCGATCCCCGCACATGACCAACAGTTGTATTGGCCATACAGATTTTTGCCGTGGTCTGGGTGTTTGTGCAGTCCTTGTGGGTCTCTCCACCGTGCCTCGGAGAGCACGTTGAGCCGTCGGTCCCGGTTGTTATCATGTACACCTGATAGCGATCGTTACTCACAGTAGGCAAGATATCCGGCAACCCGCATTGGAGTAGCGTGGTGGATTAAGCTCTAATCCTTCTCCTACATGGGGAAAGAGGCCTATGCCCAACAGTGGGATATTACAGGCTGAAGCGTATGTAATATTATACTAGTCAGTCTCCTTGACTTTGCTTACTTTGAAAGAAAGAAAGAAAAGTAATTTATTGGCCACATAATAAAACAATTACATGTACAGAAAAACAAATTAATAAATTATAAAAGAGAAAAAGGAATACAGCGGCAAGATTAGAAAATTAAAAACATAAAAACAAATTAAATAAGACCAACTAGGACTCTGCCTCAGCATTGCTTAGCAGCAAATATCTATATCTATACCTACTAATATAATTATAAAGCTGAAGAGTTTGTTCGTTTGTTTGTTTGTTTGAACGCGGTAATCTCTGGAACTACTGGGCCGATTTGAAAAATTCTTTCAGTGTTAGATAGCCCATTTATCGAGGAAGGCTATAGGCTATGTGTCATCACGCTAAGACCAATAGGAGCGGAGTCCGCGCCGACGAAGTGAGCGCTGAAGCTAAGAGCTGCGTCAAATGTATAGACTAGTTATAATTCTCTGTTAAAAGTATTTTCGTTGTCTTTCTTTAAATATATAAACAATAATCAATGGTCTCCAGTAGGACTTAATCCCGTGATGGGGTCGGAAAACACAACATACAACAGCCTAGACTAAGAAAAACCTCTGTATAGCATTTACAAAGGAATCTATACAAATACCTACTTGTTATATTTCACCCACATTGTTATTAATTTCTCATTTCAGTAGGAGAAATAAATATTATCTGAACCTAATACAATTTAGAATGAATATGAAAAGGTTAAACAGCCTTTTATATTTAGCCCTTTATTATTTTCAGACCTAATTTCATATTGTATTTTATTTTTAATATTTAGAACAATCATTAAAATAGAAATTTATAAACATAATTATGTTAAAATTACAGTGTCTACCTATTACGCTTTGTAAGCAAACATTCTTAATATATTTTGAAAATTCAGCTGTTTAAGACCGGATTCGAATTATTTTACAAGGTTTGCATATCTTATAAATAAATAAAATTGGAGTGTCTGTTTGTAATATTAAAATAACCGCTTTTTACTAATGCTATGGATCTATAGGTACACGGTACATATACCAAAATAACATTTTTTTAAATTTTTGTCTGTCTGTCTCTCTGTTTGTTCCGTCTAATCTCTATAACGGCTGGATCGACTTTGACGCGACTTTCACTGGCAGATAGCTGATATAATAAGGTGTAACTTAGGCTACTTTTAATTTCAATTTTTTTTTTATAACTGCGATCGGAACAATAACTTTTTTGTTAAATTCCACGCGGACGAAGTCGCGGGCAACGCTAGTTTAATAATATTATTTCACATCGAACGAAACTAGATCATATTCTAGAATCTCTGAATGAAACTGAATGAATAAACGAAATAATGAAACGGATTGTAAGCGGTCCACTGCCATAAATTACTTCTCTTCCATGTGAAAATAGGATTAGAATTAATCTATGTTCCTTTACGCTGGCAGGTAATTACCCTAAATCAACAATCCCTATCAAGTGTCTGTGATAACAATCGGGACCGACAGCTTTGCGTTATCTTCCAGTTACATTGAGAAGGTCCACAAGGACATAACCCCACCATAAACAAATATTTGTACAAATACAAATACTTGTCCCTAAAAGAAATTCAGCCCATAGTCGCCATTACTAACTGACACCCCTCTTTTAGATTTTTTTCATATATATAAGTAGGTCGGCAACTAAGCGTACGGCTCACCTGATGGTAAGCAATTACCGTAGCTTATAGACGTCTGCAACACTAGAAGCATCGCAAGCGCGTTGCCGACCCTATCCCCAATCCCCCAGGAGCTCTGGTCACCTTACTCACCAACAGCAACACAATACTGCTTGAAAACAGTATTATTTAGCTGTGGTCTTCTGTAAGGTCGAGGTACTAACCCAGTCGGGCTGCTCCATATCTTGAGCAGGAAATTTCCTGCTGTGCCCTACCTCAGTTAAATGTTTTTCGGCAGTAAAAACAAAATATTGTTAGTAATAATTACAAAAAGCATTACCCAAATTAAACCAATGATAACACTTTACAAAATACTAGAAGTGACATAAGAGATAAATACAATTTAACAATTTTTTTATTAACAAATAACTTACACAAGTCTCAGATAACAATCTTTTATATAAAATGTGCTTGTATTTAGACAAATCACCGCAGTGTTTGACAAATAGCTGTTTGATATTATTTAAATAATATTTTAATATCGAAATGAGAGTTCATATTGTGTTGGCCGTTGCTTTGTTTTGTTTGGTTAGTATATCTTTGAATTATTTATAACTTACTGAACTCTGAAGTGACTTAAAGCAAATAATTGTTTTCTTTTATTTAAGCTTTTATTTTAATACTATTTATACTATTTATATATTTATAGTTATATTCCTGATAGTCAAAAGGGAACTCGTGCAATGTCTACAGGTTTTGTTTGAAGAACACATGTTCGTCATGTAATTAGGATTGAGAACTCCACTTGTCTGAATTTCTAGAACATTCCAGTGTGACAAGAGAAATAAACATTAAATCAGTACCTTACGCAGTCAGTTTTTTTTTTTATAATGAGCTCAATTATTTATTCTGTAAATAAAATAAACACAATTTAATTTATTTCCAGGTCAACACCAGTCAAGCCATGATCCCCGCTTACTCGGTCTCAGCGCTGCGGCTGGCCTTCGACGAAATATCCACGGTCTTACCCGTCGCCAACCAGCTCGCCTGCCTCTTGATACCATTCCTGATCAACCTCATCAACAACCTGAACAACCTCTCCAACATCGTACAGAACCTGACACCAGCTCTACTGCCATACTTCGGATGTACTTTACCACTTCTGTATGCAACCCTGACAGACCTGGCGTCAGTTCTATTTCTCTACATAAGTGTCCTGATATCCTTGTTCAGGTCGAATGTCCTAGCGGCTCCAGGTCTCCTGTTAGGGCTCGTGTCTCAAGTCCTAAATCTAGTGCTAGGTCTGTTGACTGGTCTCACAGATGGCACCGGTCTGTTGTCTGGTCTGATCAAGTTGATAACGAATGTCGTTGTTGAGTTGGAGAAGTTATTGTTGTAATTTGTTGTATTGTTATTAGAATAAATTGTTATTGTATAATTATTTTTTTCTTTTGCGTAATTTTTTTTTCTTGGATTTTTTGAGGGAGTTAAATTTATTTAATTAATTTCAAATATTTATGAAAAAAAAAACAAGAATAATTGGAAAATATTCAGTTAAATATAGCGTAAAATTAGAAAAAAAATCTAATTAAAAATAAAATAAAAACCAAAATATGTTTATTCAATTACTTAAATTTCAAAAGCAAATTAAAATGATATTCATTTTTAAGCTGCCATCGATCCGGAATATAAATTCTCCAGGGAAGCAAGTCTCTGTTCCCATAAACACCCGTGAGGGCTTTGTTGTAGATAATTGTGTTTGCTCGCAAACGAAAAAAAAGCGACTTCAATTACATCGACAAGTAATACAACGTAATAAGACGAAAAAATAGTCAAGTAAATACGCGCTATCAAAGATTACTTAAAAAGTTGTAATCCGATCTCGATCTAATTTAAACAAGACTACAAGACAAGTATTAGCTTTCGACTAAAGTAAGAATCATCGAAATCGGTACACCGAGTAAAAAGTTATGCGGTATAATATAACGTAGGTCGACGAAAAAGTAGTCACGTAAATACGCATTATTAGATATAACTCTAAAAGTACTTGTCAGATCTCAATTAAATTAAAATGGGACCACATGACACGCAACACCTTTCAATTAAAACAAAATTGATCGAAATCGGTCCACCCAGTCAAAAGTTCTGAGCTAACATACATAAAAAAAAAAACATACGTGTCGAATTGAGAACCTCCTCCTTTTTTGGAAGTCGCTTAATAAAATACCATGTATTTTATATGAATTGGCCAATAAACTGACAAAAAACCCAATATATAGAAACAAAAAGACAACAATCCGCAGTTACTCTTTTAAAAATATATGTCCATTATACCTGTCCATATCTTGTATGAAATACAGCGCCACTAAATCCAAACAGCTTCATCATTTATTTAATTTTAAGCTTTAGCTAATAAACTATTTTTAATTTTCTACATTCTGAATCATTTCTAACTTCGCTTTTAACTATAGTTAATTTATTAAGACAAATAAGTATAGTTTAAATTTGTAAAATGACGATTTAGAGTGATTTTGAAGCCTGCTTGAATCAAGTAATTTTTGATATTGATTTTGATTTTTTTTGTATAATTTAGCTCTATTCCAACTAAGGGAACAGTCCTATTCTCTTTTAAAGCCATTTAGTAGTTTTTGTCCTCACTTTCCTAGGAAATCTGTACAATATAGGTTTAAAAGTATTTTTTCCTTTTAATTTAACGGTCTATAAGGTGGTCTATGTAATTTTTTAAAAATTACTTTTATCGCTTTGTAGTATAATACATTTTAACCTACCACGATTCAGCCTAAAACATTCTACTGCTGGGCATAGGCCTCTTTCTCCATGTAGGAAAAGTATTGGAGCTTAATCCACCACGCTGCTCCACTGTGGGTTGGCGGGTATGTTCCCTACTGTGAGTAACGAACGTGAGTTATCGTGCTCTCCGAGGCACAGTGGGGAGACCCACAAGGGAAGACATCCAAACTGGAAAGAAATATTTGTACAAATACAAACATCCATCCTGAGCGGGAATCGAACCCGGAAACCGTCGGTGTTTTGGACGACTACACGCACCATTACACCAGCTAGGAGCGGTTGCTAATTGCGGAGCGGTTTTAAACTGTATTCTAGTGCAATAAACTCTTTATTTCTTTGACAACATTTGTATCTATACTAATATTATAAAGAGGTAAAGTTTATAACTTTGTTTGTATGTAGGCGGTAATCTTCGCAAATACTGATCCGATCATGAAAATTCTTTCACTAACAGAAAGCTACACTATTGAGGAGTGACATAGGCTATATTGTTGTTATTCGACATAAAAGTCATTGAAAAATAATATAATATGTAAATCAAGTCGGAGAAATGCGAGCGAGATGAAAACTTTACTACATATTTGCATCACAAAAATAATAATTAACGCCCAACGAAGTGGGCACGGGTCGGCTAGTATAAGATATAGAGCTATCAAAGCGTGTGTTTCAAGGCGAAGTGAAATGTCAATTAAACGCGCTTTTACGATAAAGCCCTTGAGGGTTTAGAACGAAACTTTTACGTGGCAGTCGACACGTCTTACTAAAAGCTTTTCTTCCCTTTAACCTTTACCTAATGTCTTAATTTTAATGTCAACGCGTGTATTCGTTTCTTAAAGTTTACTTCTTTGGAAACAACACAAGGCGCGTAGAATGAAAAAAGACGAGTGTGGAAGTGAAAAAGATGAGTGTGGAAGAAAACTTTTTTAGTTGCCCCTACTACTGCTAAGTAACTACTACTAAGTCATATACGATACGTAACTCTCTCTCTTTCTATCTTCAAGGAGAGACCTTAGATTTTTTTTTAACTCATATTAGTATTATTTTAAATTTTAATAAAAACTAGCGGTCGCCCAGGGGTCGTAGTTCGACCATAATTAAAAATTTAAATTAAAGAAAACCAAATAGTTCTGAAAATAAAAAACCTTTTTTTAAATTTTTCAATTCGACTACAAACTTTGACAATCAACAATTATAGGTGTGCGCGTGTGTGTAAAATACATGGTACTGTGTATAATGTTTTTTTTTATTGGTTTAATATATTTTTTACATAATAAAAAAAATATTAGCATTCTGCACTCTTTCTCTATAAACTATAAGTGTGCGAAATTTCATACTCCTCCGTCCGCACAATTTTCGTAAAAAATGGTACAAAGTTTTTGCTTCACGTAGGTATTAATATTTAGATAAGCGGCTAACATTCAAACTTTAGTACGAAATATTGTGTTTCAGAATAAGATAGATCAATAATAACAATTGTCTCCTCGAGAACGAAAAAAAAACGAGTGCACTTTATACCACACGACTGAAGTGAAACTTCGTAAAAACGTAACTGTCTCCCTTTATATCTTCACTAACTTATATCTCTCTCTCAACTTCCGTCCGTTCACGTATTCACGTGACGAGAGCGTTACGAAAAGGAACGGAACGATAAGGAACGAACCAGCTTACTCCCCAAGTCAAGCGTGAATAAAGAGTCAAAATATTAACATACAAATATTTTGACCAGATCGTTGGAGCAGTTGTAGTGTGCTTTCTGCTCCGCGAGTTGTGGGCTCGATTCCCGCCTTAATATTTCTATGTAATTATGTTTATCAAAAAAAAAAATAATAGTATTTAGCTATATATAAGCCGGCTCTTACCTATAACACAAGCATTAAGTTGCTTAATTTAGGAACAGACGACCGTGTGTGTATGTTATAAGTGGTTATAAGTAAGATATTAATTAATAATTATTGTTTACATACAAATAAAATATGTAGTATTTTATTAAAGGTTGAAGGTTTGCATAAGAAGATGTGCTTCAAATTAAATCTTTATTAAGTTATTGTTTGCTATTTGGTTTTTGAAATCGTTTTTTTAACGTAGTTATTTTCATTTTTACTTTTTAGTTTTAATAAAAGGTTTTATTTGTAAACTACAGTAGGACTTATCTAGATTAGATCGGGTAGGCTATATCAGGTTTCGTTGTTTTCCACTAAAAAAGCCGTACATAAAGTATCGTGAAAATAACATTGTCTAAGTGAACAAAAATGCTCATAAAATTAAAACCTCTCAACCAAACTTCATTAAATTTTTATAGAACGATATTATGGGAACTATTTTGCATCGAACAAAAAAATAGTCACGGATATCAGAAAATTCGGCGTAATCGGTGTCATACCTACATCGTTTTTGAAGTCTAGGGCATGTTAGAAGTAACTTCCGGTTAGCTCGCCGCTCGAAAAGCTATACAAAGATAATTCCAGCCGATTCTCTAAGAGTTTAATTTCCGTTTGAATCAGGCCAACGGGAACAGTAGACAATCGCAATTATTATAGAAGTATTGCAGTAAGGCACAGTAGGATATAATTATCTTGCTCATAATCTAGAGCGGCCCAACTGGGGAAGCACGCGAACTTACAGAAGATCACAGCCAAATAATACTGCTCCCAAGAACTGCTCTTTAACCAACTTAAAAAAATGCGTCATCGTTGATGATGTTCTCAATTTATTACTTATTGTAAATTGAATACGTTTTTATTTTTTTGAGAATAAACACAATTATTTTGACTTTTGTGTGTTTGTAATAAATAAACTTAAAAGGTAGATACTGGAATGATTTAAAATATTCTTTCACTCTTCACTTATCACTGAGAATGTTTTAATAAGATAAAAAGAAATATATAATCCAAATGTTGTCCAATTGGGTAAAGCCACGACGAAAACATAGTAAGTAAATAAAGATTACAATCAAGTCCGCCAACCCACATTAAGCTCCGATCCTCCTATTGCATGAAGAAAGAGGCTAATGCCCAGCAGTGGGAAGTTACAGGTTCAATCGTTATCGTTGTTAATCAAGTGCAAACCTAATAGTCGTAATCACAGATAAAAATATTTTTAAATTGCAATATATTTTTAATTGTATGATTATACAATATCTATTCGTGATCAATCGACGATGAGAAACGATCCACAGATAATAAAAATAGTTATCAGGCTTATAAGGCAGCAAGGAGGTTGTATGTCACGTACTGTTGTCACTGATTCTGATGTGTCTCCATCTTGTTTTTATTTAAATAAATAACTAAACGATGGTAAATAATGTTTAAATTGCTCTGTATCCTGAACTTTGGGATATTGGTGAGTGGTTCTATAAACTACTATTGTCCTGTAGTATCCTCCGGGTTACATATTAGTCGTTGAATAAACTCCCAATTAGAGATTGCAATCTGGTATACAATGCAGGTGCATACAATACAACAGTTATTTTGCTTAAAAATGTAATAACGAAAATCGGACGTGGTACCAAACTACCGTATCCGATGGTAGTTTGGCACCGGATCCGGCAGGTGTATAATGATGCCAGATTTTTCGGTTTCCCGGATTGCAATCCCTACTCCCAAATTTTATTGTGACGGCCTAATGCAGGGTTTCTTAACCTGTGGTCCATGGACCCCTAAGGGGTCCGTATTATGAAAGCTGGGGATCCATGGCAAGCCTACTTATGTTGTGAGTAAATATTTTCACTTTGCGCGTAATCAAAAACAACTCCTCAATTTGATATTCTAATCCAACATAAGCGGCAGCAACCGTCAGACTAGTTATTTATAATTATGTAAAGTTTGATCGGAAACAATAAAACGTGATTGAAGTAAAGCATCGTTGTTTTTTTTTCTTTTTTTTTTTTTTTTTGAAAGGGTCCGTGGATTCTTTGAAATTTTTAAAGGGGTCCATCACTAGAAAAAGGTTAAGAAACCCTGGCCTAATGTCTCTACTTCAGTTAGAAGAACAAATAAAGCGTATTACAGTACGCTACTTCATTTTGAATTGGCGGATAATATAGTTTTACTTTTTTTTCGTGAGACAACCTGCTTTCATGATGATTTTATTACTTGCAAACTCAGCGAGGTCTTTTAGTTTGATTCGGGTAGATTAAAAATAACGTAATTATTAATAAGTAAAATACATATTGTTTATGTTAAAAGTGTATGACATATCAGTGTTGATTCTTACAACGCGTTTCCCTTTAGTAAATTAACTAATTTATAACTTTTCTCAAACAAATTTCTTATTATTTTGTATTGCAGGTAACGTCGAACCCGCTGCAAGGTGCGGCATGTGCTCTATCTACGTATCAACCAAATTACATTTCTGATCCAACACTCTCATCGAATTATAATCCTTATCAACAACAGAATACAGTTCAATATCGATTGGCACCTACAATCCAAACAGTCCCTTACTCATACAATGGTCAAGTAAATGGATACTATTTAGACAATGGTCTAACAAACACACAGACAAGTCCTTTATTAAATCCTCTAAGTGCGTACAATCAAGATGGACTTAATTTAAATTATTATAATTCAAATGCAAACAAAATACCTAAAGTAGTAAATAACTATATCATTGTACCACCGGAATATATAAGCAACTATCAAGGTGGCAATGGAATACAAAGCCACAATATAAAGAAAACCCATGAATATGTAAAAGTGAATAGCCATAAAGAGAATGCTAAATGTAAGAGGGAAGAAAATGGTGAAGCAAGAGGTATTTATAGCAATTTTGAAAATAAACTAAATGGTATCAAATGTGATAATAGTGCGCCAAAACAAAACATTAGAAGAGAAGATAACAAAAATATAAAAACATCAAAAAATGCCGAAAATAACAATCAAATATCAAAGTCTTCTAAAAGGAAGAAAAATTTAGATGTTGAAGAAAAGGACAAAGTTGATAATAATGAAAAACCTAAAATGAAGATGAAAGGTAGTAAAAAATCAAAAAAGAATAAAAATTCCAACAAGAAATCTAAAGCCAAAGAAACAGCCAAGTCTATTTTAAATGATTGTACTAGTAAAACAGACAACGATATTTTTTTGAAAGATAAAGTAAAAGATGATAAGAAAACAGCCGATGTTGAAGTTTGCTTTGATATAAATGAAGATTGTACTAGTCTTGAAAATCGGAAGCCTCGAAATAATTTCTACGAACCTAAAAACACTAACCAGCAACAATTTTCCAGAGGCTTTTCCGAGAATATTGCATCTTATTTAAACAATATAATGTCCAATCCTCAATTTAGTCAAAACTACTTAAATTCGTTCAATAATTTCCCGTACAACCTCGATTACTTATATCGAATTCCACAACTAAACAGTGAATGTCCAAACGAATCTAGCAAAAGATGTAAAAACAGAAGAAAAAATTCAAAATCTAACAAAAGTTCTAGAAATAATAGCAATAAAAAAAGTAACACTAGAGAAAAAAACGCAAACAAGAGTCAAAATCGTAAACAAACATCAAATGAATGCAAAGTAGTTGAATTAGAACCACAATTCATAAACATTGAAGACACAAAGCCAAATATTCAAGAAAAAAAGAATTCAGAAGTAAATAATAACAAAACAATTAATCAAAAACAGTTGGAGAACCGTGAAGAAATTACTTTAGAAGCACCTCAACTTTTTGGAGACACTGAATGGGTTCAGCTAAATGCAGATGATGATTCAAGTGAACTACATAATGCTCCAGTAAGTGATGACAATGTACCAGATATGCGACCTGAACTTCCAGACGAATATTATCCAGATTTCACGTCAGACAAAATATATTTAAGTAAAGAAGAATATGGATACAACTTTCACGACAGACATTACTACAATTCTGATAACAAGGCAGAAATGAGCATCGAAAGCCGAAGATACGAACACATAGACGGGAGAAATTCTAAACATTTTGATGACGTCACCGATGACGTAATAACTAGACGTGATAAAAACAAAAAACAAAAGAAAAATCATAAAAGTAACATACTTTCTTCAGAACTTGAATTTCGTACTCCACCTCCGCTTCTGTTTCCAGATTTCAAAACTGAAATGATTAATAGAGATAGTTTTACTTCTAGAAGTGAATATCATCAAGCAGAGAATGAAGAAAACTATAGTGATAGTACACATCACTATAAAAATCCATTTTATGACCTAAAAGAGTCTAAACCCCTGGATCTAGGTCATAAAAATCAAGTTGAAACTGTTTTCGCGCATTCGAAAGTTATAAAATATGGCACTACACCTAATAAAGAAGAAATATCATCAATTGCTTCAAAAGAAACAAGAAACGATGACAAAAATCTATTTTCTACGGATGGAAAGACAACTGTTATTATTGCTAGATCTTTGGGTTATCCAGAGGAATATTAATTAAGTCTTGATACTTTTTACACGATGTAGTTGGATGCATTGTTTATGATACTTGATAAAATTATACGAAACAAAATGGGGGCTTCATTGCACTGTAACTTCTAATGATAAGTGTGTTTTTGACTACAATAAATGAAATTAATAATTTATAATATTAATTTACAGTATGCACTGGTGTGTATGTTAAACACATTTATTTATTTAAATTATTTATTAAAACGTTGTACGTTTTTGTTTATTTTTCAAAGATAATTTATGTGGTCAAGTTTCATGATGTGTTCTTTTTTATGTAAAAAAGGAATAATAAAACATTGAATAAATTTATTTTTCATTAAAAACTTATATTGATTAAACTATAACAAATAAATTGAGATCATTAACCCCACAATCCTCATTAAAAAAAATACAAGCAGGCTCCTATAAAAAGTCTAAAAATCGAGAAAGAAAAACCTTGTGATGTCGTGGGACAACAGATATACATAATTATAAATATAAATAAATAAACGTTTCACACTCAACAGCCCCAGTAGGACGTGTCGGGGGTCCAGAAACATACACAATACAGAAGCACAAACGCCCAGACCACGACAAACATCTATATGGCCAATGCAAATGTCTGTCGTGAGCGGGGATCAAACCCGCGCCCGCCAGCGCAACAACCAGTGTTGTGACCACTGCGCCAACGCGTCGTCAAAGATAGGAACGAAGTTTTATATCATAAAATATTAGTTTCAAGTTCTATTCTTAGAAAATAATTATTCGGGTATATATTTTATATTGTTGTGCTGTGTGGCTAGGGCACTAAAGAATATAGCCACCCCCTCTCTTCCCGTGGGTGTCGTAAGAGGCGACTAAGGGATAACACAGTTCCACTACCACCTTGGAACTTAAAAAGCCGACGGATGGCGGGATAACCATCCATGCTGGCTTTGAAATACACAGGCCAGAGACGGGCAGTGTCTTCGGTGCGACAAAGCCAGCCCTGCGGTCACCAACCCGCCTGCCCAGCGTGGTGACTATGGGCAAAACACATGAGTTCGCGTCATAATGTCGGGCGCGAACTTGTGGAGGCCTATGTCCAACAGTGGACTGTGATAGGCTGTAGTGGTGGTGGTGGTGGTGGTGGATACATTTTATATTATGATTTTTTTATCGATAAAAATAAAAATAAAGCTAGTTTACAAAATTATCCACCTTTATTTTATTTACAATGATATATATACAATTTTATCATAATCATCGAATAATATAATAATAGAAAATAATTACAGTCATCATGTAGACTATACATTAGACACTATAGACGCTTTTTTTTAACGTTACGGACGGTTTTTGCCGGCTAGGGTACCCCTACGTAACGCCCCATAAGGAACTTCGGTCCAAAAAAATACAAGCAGGCTTCTAAAAAGAGTCTGTTAGCATATTCATCATAATTTGTACATTTTTAAAATTTAAATATTAATTTTTAATATAACATGGATTATCTGGCAGCACTGGTGTCATGTGTCAACACTTTTTCCGGGCAATCTTGACAATGTACTTGTGTTTGTCATGGTGCAATGTTTTTTATTATTGTAAATTAATGATTTTGTACACAGTTTATATATTATTTTCAAAAGAGTAACTATAGAGTTTCTTGCCGTTTCTTCTCTGTAGGATCTACATTCCGAATCGGTGGTAGCTTCGCTTTTGTAAACGAGAATAACTATTTGTAAAATGGCGACTCTTGGAGCCAATTTGAATAAGGTTCCTTCTGATCTTGATTTTAAGTTCGCTAATAAACAAAAGTTATTCACCAGTAAGTCTTTCATTTTAAGTGCTGTTAATAGTTCACAAGTGGTGGATCCGCCCACTCAGTGGTATGAATATTTTCTTTTACTTTATTGTCTTTACATTGAACAAATTGTTTTACTTCAAAATTGTATTGCAAATCTACATCGTTTTATATAATATTTCTTATATTATCTTAATTTTGAAATAATGATGAAGTTTTTAATAACTATGTACCCTAAATACAGATATATATACATCACAGACTACATATACATTTATTTCCTTTCTTTTTATAGTTCTGGTTTTAAATATTAGTATTATGCAAATATATAATTATATTGAAAATACTTACTTAATAATAATTGTATGAAACAGTAGAAACAAGAACGCAACTTACACGGTTTGTATAGATAAAAGTAATAGTACCTCCACCAGTTAGAAATATTAAAAGCAAATACATTTAAAAATCACTTATAAAAATTGTCTCTATAAAGGACAATATTGCAAATGTAACTCAGCATCATTAATTATCTTTTATAATGAAAACATGCTGCTATTGTTCCATGATGTTTAATTGATTTTACATGTTATTGTGTTCATCCAAATATTTTATGTCTAAGAAGCCATTTTATGCATTCTATAACTTACTACTACTATTAACACATATCTATTTATTTAATCGTCTACCTCTTATTATTTGTTTACACTATTATTCATAATAGACACTTTAAATATATATATATATATATACATGTACAATATTACATCACAAACCAAGTATTGTGCTCTCTCTCACCGTAACAGGTAGTTAGTAACTGAAAATCAGTCGATCCTTCCTAGGATTTAGGATTTGATCTTTAGTACTGAGTTACATACCTTTTGCGATTCTGCACCACACACACATTCTGTATTTTAGTGTGATATTGTCAGTACTATTAAGATATTTTATTTGTTACTTTTTATTTTTATTTTTACTCTTTTAATTGTGTATATGGAATGTGGATTTATAAATAAAGTTTTATTTACCTAATCTATCTATTTACTATGCAAAATATAAGCTTTCATAATAGATAGAATACATGTTATACTATAACCCTCTCGAATATACACATTAGATGTTTTATCTCTAATTATATAATTATGTATAGTACTAGTACTATACATAATTACTTAATTAATACTACTTAATTAATGATTATTTATGATTATTTTTGATTATTATTAGTAAAATGTCAGACACAGAACGAAGCTGTTATACACCGTTACTGATGCATGATATTATTTTTATCTATTTAAATTCTTTATTGTACAATAAATACACTAAGACAATATAATAGGTACAACAAAATATAATACCTATAGTATATTGCCATCAAATATAAAAAGTAATAAAATAATATGACGTTACTCTAGCTCAGTCATTGTGGCCAATAATCTCCTGATTATTGATAAATATCAATTGCCAATATTCTTCTCTCTGCGATGCTTATGGTGTTGCAGGCATCTATAAGCTATACGGTAAAACACTTATTATTGGGTGATTCCTGATTCGCTTGTTTGCTGACCCAGTTGTAAAAACAAACAAACATATCATATTTCTATTTTGGCCTTATATGCACTGACTAATCCATTAGCGCAGTCTGCAGCGACAAGTTTTCTATTCTGGACTTGTAAATTCATTATTCAATCTCATAATCTCGAGTCTGAGTGTAATATATGTATTTAGTTATATGAGTATTATTTTTTTACGTAGTTATTGAAAAATGTGTAGCAATACCAGTCATCTGTTGTCCATAACACAAGTATTAAGTTGCTTACCTTACTGAACACATTACTGTGTGTGTATGTTGTAGATATGTATTTGATGTTATATTAGTTTTTCTTGTAACAAACATATAGGCTTAAATAATTTTATTCTCTAAAATATAATATTCTGTGATTTGAGACTTAGGTTCATTAACTGAGTTTACATTTTTTATATAGGATGGTAATTTGCTACAAAGTTGTCATAAGTTTATAATATTTGTTTGCTTATAAAGCGTAGTTGTTGGTGTCAAGGTGGATATCAAAGAGTTATAATTATTCTATTTCGAGAATTGTAGGTGTTATATTGTATTTTCTCACATATACATTTTGAAACATAAGTTACCCAATTAAAAAAAAAAGTACGTAGTCTACTCGATATCTAAAAGTTAAATTATTTTCTATTCGTAAACCTAAATATTTTTCACAAGTTTTCTGCTCGATTGGAAAGTTATCAACAGTTAGTGGATCATGCGGTGCAATAATTTTATTTTCAGTTTTAAATAGAATGTAACAAGTTTTTCAAGCGTTAATAGTTAAAATATTGTGATTGAACCATTTCTGTAGAATAGACCATCTAGATCTTGTTGAGCTTGAGCAATTATGTAATTTATGTTACTACCAAAATAAAATAAGCAATATTAAGAAACGTATCTACGTGTCACTACGCCAGATTAACTGTCGAAATGGTGTAGTAAGGCTGGTTCCGAGAACCTTAAGACATTTCTAAAAAATACATGAGTACAATTTACAAAAATATTGTTTCGAGGATACTCGTATGGAGCCAGCGTACTGTACAGTACAGTAACTGTAAAGTAACTTAACAATTAAACACAGAAGATAAACATTTAGAAACAATGCATCAACTTGAGTGGAACATTGAAATATTCATTAGGTAACAATAGGTGTTTTCAAACCTTTTACTGTTTCCTGAAACTGTATATTGTATTTTACAATTAAACTATCTATATGTAGTAATTTTTTTTGTTCTTAAACATAAGTTCAATATGGAGAAAGATTCTATTCAACATACCTACTGTTAAAAAAAGAAACATGGAGAAAGATTCTATTCAACGTACAATTAGAGATGGAAAATATGGAGAAAGATACTTTTCGACATACTGTTAGAGATAGAAAAGAAAATAAGTTCAACGATTTTTCTCCCGTGCTTAAAAAAAAGAAAATAAATAAATAAATAAAAGTACAATTTTGAATAATTAATAACTGTTCGCAATAAATAAGGCTTTGTAATTTTTATAATCATTTTTATTGATCTATTAGGTAGATCTGGATAATCTATTACATAGTACTATACTATACAAAGGCCAAAGTATATGATAATATACTTGAAAGTCACAAAGTATAGAAACATATCTATACTTTGTGTTGAAAGTTATCATTTTGTTGTTTAAATTGACATGGCTATAAAGTTTTAAAGTGACTAGATAGAAAATATCGTCAACTATGTACAAAAACGTTGAATTTAGTAAATTGCCAGCAGATGTACTGTGCGAAGTTGTTAACATTTTAGAAATTAATGCTGATTGAAAAAGATTTCTGTCAATTAACCTGAAACTTTTCAAAACGAATGTTCTAAACGAAAATACAATAATGACCACATAAGAACATAATTGAAGAGCATGCTGAGGTAAACAAGCAGAAATGCGCAGAGATATTGTTAGACAAATGGGCAACTTCGGGTAGAGCTCGTCCTACTAGAGTAGGTCTACGACGCGGAGAGTAGGTACTAGAGGAGGTACTCACCTAAAAGATATACCAACTCAGGCTCAGATATACAGAGCAGCAGATGAAATCTGCAAGTGATATGATATTATTTTCTGAATCTGGGACTAAAGAAAATTATATATTTAACAAAACAACTGTTCATATGGCATCTGAGGGTGATCTAATTAAATTCTCAAAAGATTAACCAACACAGATCTCTTTTAATGTGCCATTTTAAGCGCTATGCTCAAATCAAAATTGATCAAATGTCATCTTACTCTGAATATAGCGAATACTCAACCTCTGATGTAAGTATGAGGTGAGCAAATGTAATGATATGGTTACACAAAATCCAATCACATACCAGAAATCATTTCCAAATATTGATGTTTTCAATGGGTATAGACAGCGCTATACCTATTACTTACCAATTTAATTCACTTCAAAGACAATGATTTAGAAGCCATCACTGATAACTTTTCTGAAACTCTATATAATCTTTTTAAAGCTAAAAGTAGAAAATTATTTGTTTAAATTAGTTAATTACCTTGGTGTTTTCCACTAACTCTAGACTATGACTTGTAATAACTAATCATATTTACTGTCCTTGTTTTCTTAATCCTTGTGTTTTTAGTGACATAAAGGGGACAATTTGTATCTATTTTTACTATTTTATGCTACGCTGTTATTCTTGTAATTGTTTCTGCACCGTTCTCCAAATAAATAAATAAACACCTCTGAGGGTTTAAAGGGGAGAATCAACAGTGGAGGATTTGGAGATGTTTTGTTGGCAACCATAAAAAGAACGGATTGCTTGCAGTTAAAAAAAAAAGCTCATAGTCACAAATACATAGTAAACGTGATATTACCATGAAAGTTTTTAATGCTGAAGTAAAGTATTTTTCAGAATTTAGGCATATTAATATTGTTCCTATAATAGGTAATAGGATTTTCTAAGGATGGACCAGCACCATGTAACGTATGCGAGTATATTAATGAAGAACCATTACAACAAAATATTGAAGCTAAGATTTTGAATGAATCCCAAAGAATTTAAATAATGATAGGAGCAGCTGAGGGCTAGAAATATTTACACACTATTGAAAAACCATTGCGAAGTAAAATAAGTAAACTTTTGGGAGCTGAATCAGATTCACAGAACTCCACAAAGAATTTTGTTCATGGGGATGTTAAAACTGCCAATATTCTTTTGACAAGAGAATTTGTGCCCAAGTTATGTGACTGGTTTGGCCAAGCAATTTGATTCAACATTTATGACAACGTGTCCAATGCGAACTTCAGCCTACGTGGCACCTGAGGGCTTACACGGTACTATAACACAAAAATTGGTGTATTATCATTCTTTACCATCCAGTTCCACTATGTTTATGAGATATTTCTATTCGCAAATACGAATCTAAAATTGTAGTTTATTCATTGATAACAAACAAGTAAATTAAAAACTTGATCTATTATAGTTGACTTTAATTTTTATGATGTTCAAACTAATGTCAGCATTTAAATTTGTAATTCTAACAATTATTAAAATATTGGCTTTTTTTGTATCGATATTACTCTTATTGTTTATTCGTTTAATACCGGAACAGTATAAAGATGGTGACACCATCTTCCGAATAGTTGAAACTAATTTGTAACAATACTAAAACTGATCACTGAATTATTTTATTTTATTTACATATTAATTTTGTAAACATTACAGATCTTATAGTCTAATGCGTTTACAAAATGTCTGCCTCTGCTGCTGCCGCTGTATGTGAGACATGCCGCTGTATGCGGTGAATCACTAAGAATAACTATGCGAAATATGCCGCTGTATGCGGTCATCACTAAGAATAATTATGTGAAATATGCCGCTATATGCGGTGATCACTAAGTTAAATAATTATGTGAAATATGCCGCTTTATGCGGTGATCACTAAGAATAATTATGTGAAATATGCCACTGTATGCGATGATCACTAAGAATAACTATGTGAAATATGCCGCTGTATGCGATGATTACTAAGAATCACTATGTGAAATATGCCGCTGTATGCGATGATCACTAAGAATAACTATGTAAAATATGCCGCTGTATGCGATGATCACGAAGAATAAGTATGTGAAATATGCCGCTTTATGCGGTGATCACTAAGAATGATTATGTGAAATATGCCGCTTTATGCGGTGATCACTAAGAATAATTATGTGAAATATGCCGCTTTATGCGGTGATCACTAAGAATAATTATGTGAAATATGCCGCTATATGCGGTGATCACTAAGTTAATTAATTATGTGAAATATGCCGCTTCATGCGGTGATCACTAAGAATAATTATGTGAAATATGCCGCTTTATGCGGTGATCACTAAGAATAATTATGTGAAATATGCCGCTTTATGCGGTGATCACTAAGAATAATTATGTGAAATATGCTGCTGTATGCGGTGATCACCAAATTGCTAAGTATAAACAAGTGAAATATGCTGTTCTGTATCGCAGCAATCACTTTAAAACATGTATCAATAATCACTGAATATTACGATTAAAACTATTCTATTAAAAATTAAAATTATTCTATTAAATTCTATCTTGAGAAAACATAAATATTTATTATGAAAATACATAGTATAAAAAAATTGTTGAACCAAGTGTAAATGTAAATATGATTATTATTATTTTTCTTTTTAAATATTATTTTTACCATTAATAGTACTTTTTTTTACCAGTATGAAATGTAAAATGTAGCATTGTACAAACCTTAGTGGTTTTCTTATGCTACTTATAACTATAAATTTTGTTCATATTGTTTCTTCATTTGATAATTAAATAAATAATTAAAAAAAAAAAACTACTACTTATTGTTTTGTTATATAACTAGGATTATTTCTTGGTTTCGTTTAGTCATTATTAAAATTACACTCTTGCTATTTGAAAATACTGAATATGATTTAAATACTTATATGTATACTTACTTATACGTACTCTACCTAATAAATAATAACAAAGTTATGACTTAATAAATTAAGTACATCTAATCTCTATCTACAGAATTGGCAAGTTGGAGTGCCAGTGGGCCGGTCATCTGTGTCGCAGGACCGGTAGCCGCTGGAGCAAACGTGTCACATCATCTACCTAATAAATAATAACAAAGTTATAACTTAATAATTTACATCTAATCTTTACCTACAGAACTAGAAAACTGAAGCATGTGAGCATGGCATCCGTATCGCAGGACCGATGGCCGTTGGAGCAAACGTGTTCATCTAAGTGTGCATCAAGATCACAATTCTAGATAATGATTTAAATTTTACTAATGAGAAAGGAGGAATTGTTACCTAATTTTAGTAATTCTTATATAGTTATTTTATATACTTAATGTTTAGATTGCTTCTCTTATTGAGTTATATAATGTTGTTTTATTTGAAAATCTTGGGCTTGTCGAATGGCCGAGCCGGAATAGGGACATTCCGCTCACAGGACGGCCGTCTGTTAGCATATTCATCATAATTTGTACATTTTTAAAATTTAAATATTAATTTTTAATATAACATGGATTATCTGGCAGCACTGGTGTCATGTGTCAACACTTTTTCCGGGCAATCTTGACAATGTACTTGTGTTTGTCATGGTGCAATGTTTTTTATTATTGTAAATTAATGATTTTGTACACAGTTTATATATTATTTTCAAAAGAGTAACTATAGAGTTTCTTGCCGTTTCTTCTCTGTAGGATCTACATTCCGAATCGGTGGTAGCTTCGCTTTTGTAAACGAGAATAACTATTTGTAAAATGGCGACTCTTGGAGCCAATTTGAATAAGGTTCCTTCTGATCTTGATTTTAAGTTCGCTAATAAACAAAAGTTATTCACCAGTAAGTCTTTCATTTTAAGTGCTGTTAATAAGTCTAAAAATCGAGAAAGAAAAAAAGCGCGTGTCTCAGCTCCGACGCACGACTGTAGTTTGCTTCTTCAGATCGACTGTCTAAATATGCATAAAAAAGGCTTACTAGTCTACTAGCGACCCGCCCCGGCTTCGCACGGTTGCAATGCTGAAACTAAATACTATCTACAATAAAAGATACGTTAGAAACCTCTAAAATTATCAGTGTTCCTCTACTAGGTATATTATGCATGTATTATACATAAAAACCTTCCTCTTGAATCACTCTATCTACTAAAGAAAATCGCATCAAAATCCGTTGCGTAGTTTTAAAAATTTAAGCATACATACAGACAGACAGACAGACAGACAGCGGGAAGCGACTTTGTTTTATAATATGTAGTGAAGAAAAAGATTAATACCATATTAAATGGTAAATAAACGAATCAAATAACGCCACCTATCGATGGCATTATTTGAAAACTTCGTAACCGTTAGCGCACAAAAACGTAACGACGTCATTCATTCAGTAGATTTACTCCTCACATTTTTTGCCTTATATGAAAATCGATTCTTAAGGATTAAACTCCAAAAATTCCAAATTCCTCATAATTCTCATTAAAGTCACAGAGTAGCAACTAAGCTTTCCTATTTATTTTTCCTGTCTGCTCCCGTTACTGAGAGTAATCGTAACAATTCGTCTTGTTACTCTGTGTTCACACGTCGAGGGATAATGAAAATATACGAGTAGGAACAAGCTCTCAGCTGTAACTAGAATAAACTGCTGTAATTCGTAATGCAAGATAGTTCACTGTAGAATAGAGATGAAGTGATCAGTAAAAGTTATTAGATGAGGAAATGTGTAAAATGAGATTCTATAGCATATTATTTAATAAGTAATTTATTTCGAAATTTTACAATATTATATTACATATTTACAATTCACAACTTTAGAACTAAATATTTACAGATAGTTTTGGTACAAATCATGTCCGCGTGGACTTGTGCCAAGAATGCTGGCAGCATTTCCCCGTTGAATCGCTATGCCGATTCTCTGGGCAAAAAATATATATTGGTTTTCTGTAAAGTTGGTTTAAGGACGATAGTTTAACGTGACAACGTCATAACAAAACATCTCCTAAGACGCGTAGGCCAATCGAGTGGAAGAGAGATAGATGCGGCGCAAGCGTACAATGAGCGTAACGGGACAATGGGTCATTCTTTTTCGTGCATGCCGCCGGCATTCATCGATTTATTAGACGTTGTCACGTCAAAAATGCACCAGCCCTCTTGTCATCAGTTGAGGCATTAGCACGAAGAGTAAGTTATTTCTTTAAAAAAAATTTTTTGCACTCCTACTCCAAGGTGCAACTTTTTATCTCTTCAAGATTATGTTAATGATAAAGATATTGTGTGGGTTTAGTGGCGATATATTTCATTCGAGTCTTTCAATCAACAATATTTCAGTTGTCTAATTAGCAATTTCTGGTAAAATGGGATTCTTGCCGATTCTTCTCTGTGCAATTTACATTCAGAAGTGGTAGTAGCTACAGAGTAATCATAATAAAAATAGTAAATATAATTTAATTATTTTTTTTTCAAAAAATAATTAAATTATAGATATTATATAAACATTTTAAATCGTATCAAAAAATATTAAAGGGGCTTGACTTTTTTGCCGTTTTTTGCCCGATATTAGGGCGCCTTCAAATTAGCCGCGCGGCGGCAGCGCGTCTGCAGCGCTGCTGCCGCGCGACGTTGTAAATGTATGTAAATAACAAAGCGCGACAGCAGCGCGGCGCCTTCAAATTTGTCGCGCTGCTGTCGCGCGGCTAATTTGAAGGCGCCCTTAAAGTTAATGTACTTCCTGTTGTTTCCCTAGTCAATGGTACGGAACCCTTCGTGCGCGAGTCCGACTTGCACTTGACCGATTTTTTGTTAATATGGTACCTCACATATTTTCTTTATTCTTCGAAGGTCGCTTGGAACTTGGCTACCTCTACTACATATACATTATACATTTACACCCCTACCACTATAGCCTTATCTTATTTATGTAAGTACAAGTAAACTAGAATTTGATTACAAGTTCTCATTTCCATTCGCGAGATTTTATGGAGGTATGGCAAAGTAAGAAATATCTTGTTCAATAACTCCTTACGGGAAGTAATTCAACCTTGCAGAAGATTATAGACAAATAATATTGCTTTCAAGTAGTTGCGTTTCTGTGATAGTGAATGAGTAATTTGAAACTAACTGACAATCATTGTTTTGGGTCCTATTTGCGTAGATAAAGGGCCCAATAATATTTTTTTTCATATATGTATCTTAAATGTACAGACAAGCGACCCGTTACATTTTTATTATATGTACCTATGTATTGATGATGATTATCATTACTTAGATTGCTTTGAATAAATTAAACACGGAGGCTACGGTTTTATCGGTTATTGATTTACTAACTTTGTTTTTCTTTAGTTAAACCATTTCATGGTATCGACCTTTGACTCACGCTCTACCGATAGTTAATTTTAGAAGAAATAAGGGGCCATCTAGTAATTACGTCACACGTGAAGGTAGGGGGGGGGGCAAAGAAGCGTGACATTGTGTGACAAGGGGTGGGAAGGGGTCCACTTATGTGATATCACATTTCAAAATATAATTTATTTAATTGTTATTTAAAATTATTGTTTGTTCGTAAACTAAAAAAACTACTTTAATTACATCGACAAATAAAACGTTGGGACACGAAGAAATAGTCAAGTAAATACGCGCTATCAAAGATTACTCAAAAAGTAGTCATCAGTACTCAATCAAATTTAAATGTAACTAGATGATAAAAATCAACTTTCGATTAAATTAAAACTCATCAAAATCGGTAATCCCAGTAAAAAGTTATGCAGTATAATACAACGTAGGTCGACGAAAATATTGTTAAGTAAAAACGCATTATTAGATGAAAAGTACTTGTTACTCATAATCAATCAAATCTCAAATAAGTTTAAATGGGACCAAAATAATGACACGCACTACCGTTTGATTACAACAAAAATCATCGAAATCGGTCCACCCGTTCAAAACTTCTGAGGTAACATATAAAAAAAAATACAGTCGAATTGAGAACCTCTCTTTTTTTTGGAAGTCGGTTAAAAATAATTAGAATCGGTCTACCCAGCAAAAGCTCTGAGGTAAGATACATAAAACACAGCATACAGGGCACAGCAGGAAATATCCTACTCAAAATATGGAGCAACCCAACTGGAGAAGTACCTCGACCTTACAGAAGATCACAGCTAAATAATACTGCTTTCGAGCTTAATTTTGTATTAAAAAAATAAAAAAATACTGTTATAAAAGTTGCGTCAGCATAATGTTGTCATACTACATAATTCATTGTAATACCACTTAAAGACAGTTGCAACATGCACATTAAACAATTAAGTGACATTAAAATAAAAAATTAAAAGTTATAAAAGAACATTTATGATTTAAGTCAAGTTTCCACACAATTCTTGTTTATCATCAAAGACATTTCAAGACTATGAAATCGATAAAAAAATTCATAGAAACGTGATAAAATGATTCTATACTACTAATTCTCTATTTGTAAATGAAATAATAAATTCAATGAGTTACTGATAAGTATTAATATAAATAAATGTATGTGTTTTACATTAATCATTCAATTTTAAAATTCCAAGGAGTTCTGACATTACAAACAAAATGGCCGCTCGCTTCGTTTTGTTTTCTGTCATTTCGTCGATTTTCATGCAGGTAAAAATTTAAAAATTTAACCACTGGCACAACTAAAAGATATTGAACCAATCAATCAATCAAAAATTTAACAAAAAGTATCCTATTTTTTATAATTTTGCCTTTATTGAATACAACTTTATGCAGCAGATTTTTACTTTGTCTAATTTTTCTCTTACTCTTCTTTTTAGAAGGCAAAAATTTATGGATATGGATAGATAGCTAACCAAGTAACAAAAGGGAATATAAATATAGTATACCAACTAGGTATACTTTACTATATGAAATACGTATTTGTTTGTGTGATATTTGTGTTTGTGTGACAATAAAATCTCATTTTGGTTTTATTTTGTGACACATAAATCTTTTAATTGTTTTAAGAAAAAAAAAATATCAATATAAATGAATCAAAATTATCTGTCGGTAATTCCGGAAAAAATCAAAACTGATTCAACGATTAATATATTTTTTTTGAAGTGAAACTTCTTTAGGCGCATGAGGGGTAAAATTTGAGCTGCCGGTAACGCGGCAGCGCGTCACGCGGTCAGTACTTGGATGGATGACAGCCTGCGAACACCTCGTGACGTTGGCTTTTTGTTTTGTTTTTTTTTTTTGTATTTTCAATGAGTTTGCCAAAAGAGTTTCACTTCTGACATGTGTACTTTGTACGCACGCATTTTTTTATTTACGTATTGGTAACAAATTATCGAAATGTATCTAATTATTTAATTTTTTTTCAGAGCGTGCTGAGTCAATGCGTAAACCGCGTAGTACCTAACTGTGGACAAACATTAGTCGAAGGGCTCCTCCCTAACCAGCTACTACTACGAGAACCCGGCCTACCCATCTTGCCTAACATCCCTGCCGGGCCCATCTACCCGGCTCCAGTACTACCCGGCCCTATCATCCAAGAAGGCTACGGCTACGCCCCTACCGTCATCCAGGACAGCAATGTAGCAAATAGCTTAGCTAATGCTCTACAGCTTTTGGTAGTGAGCAATCTGCTTAGCAGCACACTACCCGGTCCCTACGATCCCTACCTACCCGTAGATGTAGTGGGTATGCCCAATAACTATGCCTATAACTATATTTATTAATTTAATTAGTAATTCCCATTTACTAATTATTATTAGCAATTCCCACAAGCGTTGTGCTGTCAACCATAAAAAGAAAATCTCAATTTCATATATTTTTGTATTTCCAAAAACCCTATTAAAAACATAAAAAAAAAATAATAGA
This sequence comes from Melitaea athalia, assembly GCA_905220545.2. Taxonomy (NCBI): domain Eukaryota; kingdom Metazoa; phylum Arthropoda; class Insecta; order Lepidoptera; family Nymphalidae; genus Melitaea; species Melitaea athalia. The sequence goes on from HG992205.1 coordinate 11,849,268, forward strand.
AAAATCAGTCCAAAACGGTGGCTAAATATACCGTCATAATCGACAAAGATTTAAACTTTATTTATATAGAATAACTTTGTGTTATTATTGTATTCTTGTAAATAAATTTATTATTAAAAATGTTGTCTTTTCTTTTCGAACAATTCCTAAGAAATAATAGATGTACTTGCTTCGTAGCAAGGATAGCTTACATGTATTGTGTAGCAAAATTTTAGTTGCAAATCGTATGAAAAATAATATTTCAAAGTTAAAAATAAATCGAAATAACACGTTATTGAAATATTTTATATGAAATCAAAATCACACATAACTGTACTATAACAGGCTTCAAAGCACCTTCGAAACTCATTTTACAGATTAAATTATTAATTTTATTGTTAAAAGTGAAGTCTACAACCGATTCGGAACGTAAATTTTACAAAGAAGAATGTAAAAGAAACTGCGCAGTTACTACTAATAAAACCGTGTTTTATTTTAAAATCAGTAAAATCTTGTATGAAATACACTTCACTTCAGCCTATCACAGTCCACTGCTGGAAATGTGTTTTGCGCATAGTCACCACGCTGGGCAGGCTAGTTGGTGACCGCAGGGCTGGCTTTGTCCCACCGAAGACGCTGCTGCCCGTCTCCGGCCTGGGTATTTGAAAGCTAGCAGTTGGATGGTTATCCCGCCATCGGTCGGCTTTTTAAGTTCCAAGGTGCTTGTGGAACTGTGTTATCCTTTAGTCATCTCATACGACACCCACGGGAAGAGAGGGGTGGCTATCTTTACTGCCGTAACCACACAGCAAATGAATAGAGCACCACTAAATCATTGATATATATAATCGTGAACCGAATAATATTCTTTAACTATTAAATTATTCTTAATACAAACTTAAAAATTGCTTTGTACTTTCTGTCAATTGTAAAATCGAATGAAATTTTGTTATACGTAATAAACAATAATAAATATACAAAATTGTAGTCTGACTCGAATGTGTATCATTAAACATTTGTTCGCACAAGTAGGTCGATATTGTTACATAACTCAATGTAGGAGCTGATTTAGCAAATATCTGTTTATCGTACGTGCTTCGCGTGTGAACTCAGCAAGGCCAAGCTTGTGCTATTCCTTTACTTGCAATTATTAAAACTCGCAGATTTATAGACGTTTTGACACTTTTGTGTTTGTATGTCGTATTTTTACACGCTTTTTATTAGCTTCACCTGTATGTTTGTTAATATGTTTGTAACCGACTCCTTTGGACTTCATTTTGACCCGCTTCTAACGTTCAGATTTCATTTTAACTTGGTAGACTTATCGATTTTTCTACTTTTTAGTTTGGTTTATTTATAAAAGCGTGTTTTTTAGTTTTTTTTAACTATTACTTATTACGAATACTTTTCATCGTGTAACATCCCACTGCTGGGCATAGACCTATTTCTATGTAAAAGAAATCCTTCTTTGGAGCTTTATCCACCACGCTGTTCCACTGCTGATTGACGGATGTATTCTCTACAACGAGTAATGGCCCGCCCCCGAAAATGGATTATTCAACACGCAAAATATTTTTTTAATTGTAAGGGAAGAGAAATTTAGACGCAGTAGTTCCTGAGGTTAGCGCGTTTGAACAAACAAAGAAACAAACATTTCAGCTTTATAATATTAATATTCGCTTCAGCCTGTAATATCCCACTGCTGGGCATAGGCCTCTTTCCCCATGTAAGAGAAGGATCAGAGCTACATAATATTAATATAGATAACATAATTAATAATTATTCATGTTTTTTACGCTACGTTTGTTTGAGCCATCGTTTTATTCGGAAAGACGTCGAAATGTTAAAATATTTCGAACATGACAAAATTGTATTTGATTTCGCATCCATTCCCCTCACGTTTCTCTCCCGTGGACCCGCCATGCTATTTCGAAACTGAGGTTTTTGATGTTTTACGTTTCCCATTGTTTTTCCGTTCATGGTAATTTAATGTAGGTATCTGTCATTACCTTTGTACGCATTTTCAATCTGTTATTACGCCTGTAATGAATTATACAGTGAGCGAAAATATTGTGAACGGAAATCAACTTTAGTCTCTCCTATTCTTACGCCTTTGCTTTTTTTAATTATTTTATTTTTTATATAGGTAACTAAGTCGGTAAACAAGCGGCACCAAACATTGAATCGTGTTTCATTTTGTAATAAGAGGTATTTACTTAAATTCAACTTAAAAAGCGAAGTTTTCAACTTAACAAAGTTAATATTTCCTTCATGGAGCAATAGCTTTGTTTTATACAATAATACAAAACCTTACAATAGCTAAGATAAATTGGAAGTTTGTTTCAAAAATATTTTAATTGCTAAAGTTCTTTAAAATATACAAATTTTAATGATGCTTGAGTTTCGTAAAGGCGATTTTAAAGGACTTTTAAATAAGTTTTCATTCAAAAAGGATTAACTGTTGAGTTTCTTGTCAGTTCTTCTCAACAGAAGTTCCTCCTACTCAGTGTAGAATTTTAAGATTCAGCGCTCCGGGCCATTTAAATATCGAGTAATTTTTCACATCACTAGTACGTATGCTCGACATGCCCCGTCCCTCATGCTGGATTTGCCCCGTCCCTCACAGGATACCGCCCCGGGTCATGGCCCTTTTGGCCCTAGGGTAAATACGCGAAGGCTCCTACTCCTCTTTATATCAATAACCATTATTACTTTGGTTATCTGGAAGAAATTGCTTTTTAGCTATAATACCGCCTAGTAAGTACAGGTTATGATGTTATTATATGTTAGGCCTTATGTTTTTAACTTTGTTCCCAGTTTTAGTGTGCAGTAAAATATAATATAAGTACTTATTATTATTGACCAGCCCTTTGGCGCACGACTTGGTGTAATGGTGCGTGTGCCGTGTCAGCAACGCCTAAACACCGACGGTCTCGGGTTCGATTCCCGCTCGGAGTGGATACTTGTGTTTATACCTACAAATATTTATTTCCAATCTAGTTGTTAGTCTTTGTGGACCTCCCCACGGTGCCTGTCTCGGTTGTTATAGGGAATATATCCGCCAACCTGCAGTTCTACAGCGATGTGGAATAAACTCTGACCATTCTCCTACATGTAGAAAGAGGCCTATGCCCAGCAGTGGGATGTTACACGCTGAATCGTGATCGTGAATCGTGTCTATAAATATATATTTACTATAAACACGCCTGCAGGTGTGTGTACAAAATGAATTTGTTTAGATGCTATTATACTACGATTGTTTATAAATAAATAACTACATTTCTAGACGGAATATCAAGATAAACCGTACGCCAGATTAGAAATCGTACCGGACCTATAGGATCTTTTTAATTTAAATTACAAAAAGTATATAATATAGATTTGTTTATACAACTTTTTTTTTACGTGGGGAAAATCCATCATGGATACCCTCCGGCGCGGAGGCACCAGAGGGTTATGTCAGACTCCTACTGACCAAAAACCATCCACGTGTGAGCAGACCTCCGCCTGAGTGGGGCGAGATGGGGTCGCGTTAGCAGTCTCCACCCCGCCCCGGCGGCTGGCCCGAATGTAAATATATTTTTTTATACAACTAGGTCAACAATAGAAGCATCGCAAGCGCGTTGCCAACCCTACTCCTGACCCCCAGATATCTGGCTACTACCCACCACAGATAAACAACACTACTTGTAGCTATATTATTTAGCTTAGTTCCAGATTTCAGCAGGATATTTCATGCTGTGTAAATCTTAATAAAGTAGATATTAAAATCGGTTTCTATTGTGTGTCGTTTCCCTGACATAGGATTTCATTTTACTAGGGATTGTGGAGTGTGAACAGTTTTTCTATATTAATATGAAATTTCAAAAGTAACATCATTGAATTGTTGAATCAATGAATTGAATTTTTTTAACTCAGATTAAATTTGTTTTATTTAGATTATTATTTGGATTTTTTTCGTAGATTGTTAATTTTGAAGCATTTAATTGCACGTGTTTTAATTTTTGTTTAATTGTTAAATTATTGTGTAAATTTATATCACATTTTTTACTTTCTGCTTCCTGTTTGTAGTTATTAGTGGAAACTTAATTGGTTTGTGAACTATCTTGTTGTTATCTCTTATAAATATGTGTTACGTTATACTGTTTGTTTCCCAAACACGAATAAAATAAAATAAAAATAAAATAAAAATAATGGTGAAAGTTGGTTTGGTTATATAAATTACTAGCTTCTGCGCGCGACTTCGTCGTCGGGGACTCCGCTCCTATTGATCTTAGCGTGATGACACATAGCCACCTTCACACCTTCCTCGATAAATGGACTATCTAACACTGAAAGAATTTTTCAAATCGGCCCAGTAGTTCCAGAGATTACCGCGTTCAAACGAACAAACAAAGAAACAAACAAACTCTTAAGCTTTATATATTAGTATAGATTTCAGGAAGAAAACTTGATAAATATGTGAATTATATCGGTAAAAACGTCATATTTCCTGTACCTATAATATGTCTAAACTAGCACAATTTGGAACTCGCAACCCAGTGGCATATTTTATTACGATTCAACGCCCCAGGCCAATAAAGTTGCCGCACCATAAAATAATAACTGACGAAGAAAATTGACATTTTATTTTGTTTTTTTTTTTTAATGTACAAACCGATTATAGCAAATACTTATCGATTATTGTAAAAATTAACAATGTTTTCACATCCCTAGTGGTAAGTATGCTTGGCTTACGATGCCCCTCGCAGAATGCCGCCCTGGGTCATGACCTTATTAACTGGGGTAGTACCTCGACCTTACAGAAGATCACAGCTAAATAATGCTGCTTTCAAGCAGTGTTGTGTTCCTGTTGGTGAGTAAGGTGACCAGAGCTTCTGGGGCAATTAGGGACAGGGTCGGCAACGCGCATGCGATGCTTCTGGTGTTGCAGACGTCTATAAGCTACGGTATTCGCTTACCATCAGCTGAGCCGTACCCTTGTTTGCCGACCTAGTTATATAAAAAATGGCTCTTTTGGGCCTAGGTTAAATAGCGCCCATGTCGCAATCTAGATATCCTCGCGATCTAAGTCACAGATATATCAAAAACACATTTTTCTATAGAATCTCATATCTCAGATAGTCAATTGTCATGTCGCCAGCAAAGAAAACGTGCTCGATAAAAGATTACGATTAAATAAAATCTATATCAACATTTGTAGCAACACACAGTTGTGGCAACAGTAGCATTAGGACAGAGCTCTCTCAGAGCACGGGACACAGTGATGACGTGGAAGACGTTTCTGTTTGTGACGCAATTGCTCTTTGTAAAGGTACTGTTTAATTGTTGTTTTGTTACGTTAAGCTTTTGTTGATTACTGTGGAATTGGTTGTTGCTTTCGTTTGTCAACTTCATGGCAATGGCATAAAATAATTCACACGACATTTTTTGACAAATATTGATAATTGCTAATGCTTAGTTTGTATTCGGTTAGTAATGAATATTAATAATAATACGTTTAATTGCATAATTATTTTTGTAATAGTTTAATACTATCTCTTATATTTTAGTATTATTCTAGTTTGTTATTCCACTGTTTATCATATAAATTGTATTATGTTACTGTAAAGAAATAAAATGGGAAGTAATTAAGCAATTATACATTCAGAATAGTTTGCACTTGGATCGAGAACTTCACGTTGCATGATGATATCATTTTGGAAGATCGTTCATTTGCTGGACAAAACCTTCACTGATACGTAAACAAAAGATTAGAACTTAATTCTCTTCGCAACTCCTGTGCAAACTTGTGTCAGTTGCTTTACCAAGTTTCTCCGACTTGATTTACATATACTATTATTTTTACTGAATTTTTTGTTCAATAACAATAAAATATAGCCTATATCACTTTTGAATAGTTTAGCTTTCTGTTAGTGAAAGAATTTTCATGATCGGATAAGTATTTGCGAAGATTACCCCCTACAAACAAACAAAGTTAGAAACTTTACCTCTTTATTATATTATAGATAAGTTATCATACAAATTAACAAAACAACTGCTATTCAAATTGTATAGCTATATCTGCCCTTTTATGATTATAATTGAACGTCGTCTTATTTCTGACTTGTTACTGACATTTTGAACTGGCGTCTTAAATCATTTCAAGCCACGTGGGAGTTACCAGTACGGTCTAATTTAATATGAAATAAATTAAACTTGTCACTATTGCTCGATGGAATACTAAATTAAATTTCGTAATATTGTTATCAAAATCTCAAAAGCATTGGAAATAAATTAACTCAAAATATTTTATTATAGTACTCTTCACTTCAAATCTTAAAATTTAAGTGCCTATCAAAATCTTTTCACTCCCACCTTTTTTATGTTATCTTATATATACTGAATATTTTACCTATTATGAAAAAATCTGACATGGCTATTAACAGAAGTTACCGTTGCCTTTTATCTTCAGTTCCAGCTATTATAACTCATTAGCTTATTAACAACTAATATTCCTTTACAGGTGATGTCATCTTACGAGTACGTCCAACCCTACCCCGTCAGACAGTACGTCACGAGAGAGTCTCCACAAATACCCCAGAAGACGTACGTCACAGAGCACAAAACATACCAAAGTTATCCTCCAAACTACCCGTACCAGACTTACAAAATAGCCGAACCGGTATCTGTACCTATTGCCCCACCTGTCCCGCTACCAACCCCACTACCTACCCCTGTAGTTGAAGCTCCAAGTCTCAAACCAGCTGCACCAAATACCAAGTCAATAGAATTACCAAAATGTTCCGGCAAAATAGACTCAAATGTTCTCAATAACCTGGCTATAGCTTTACAACTATTAATAGTTAATAACATCATAAACAACCCACCAGATCCCAACAACTTCGTAACACCACTAACTGAATCGATTTTGGAAATGGCGCTACCGCCAAAATTTAACAATCTAGAAGAATTCCAAATGCCGAATTCTAAGTTTCTGGGATCGTCAGGATTTGGAAGCGATGTCATGTCGAAGGCTATGATGGTGAATCCTGCTCCTCCTCGAGCAGGGTTGGGATTGATGTCACCATATGACGCCATAGCGAATAGCTACCCCATGTCAGAGTCGTCCTACATGTCCAAGAGAGACTTCCAGAATCCCTACGCGGCCATCATGGCGGCCGATAACATTAAAGATCTGTTCTCGATGGATTTCTTATAAAAATGTCAACTAGTCGTCGTTATAAGTATTTATTGTTGTTATTTATTTTAAAATAAATCTTTTGTTCTACAAATGTGTTTTATTTTTAATTTTAATTGTTTTTTTTTTTTTACTTTTTATAAATTTAAAACTCATTTTTAACGAGTGTTGATTTAGAATGTATTTCTCAAAGGTTGTCATTGCATGTAATGTTTCCACTTTAATTCAATGTTAGTGTTTAATATTCAGTCCGATAGAGAAGCACGTGCTCTAGCTGGATGGTTCTTGAATATTCGGGACTAAGTCTGTAATGTGTATGTTGGCTAAATTGCATCTACAAATATTCGGCCAGGGTTTTTTCAGCCAACCCGTTCGAAATTTAATTCTTAATATATTATTATACAAAATATATATTAGATACAAAATAGTTTTTATCCATTAAATCGATAGGTGAAGGTCGTTACTAGTTCGTCTCTTATTATTAGACTGTCAGGATTATTGTGACAAAACCATTAAAAAGAAATTAATCTTTACTCAAGTAGACTTCGAAAGCACTTTCAAATCATCATTTTATAAGTTATACTTTTACTTCATTAAATTATTATTAATTACTAGCGACCAGTCCCAGTTTCGCACGGGTGCAATGCTGATACTAAATATAAAATATAAAATACATATTTGCAATCTAAGCGCAATAAAAATTGTGTTTATTTACGACAACACATTAGAAACCACTAAAACTATCACTATTTCTCTACTATATTATGCATGTATTATACATAATTATAAATCTTCCTCTGGAATCACTTTATTTACTAAAGAAAAGCATCCAAATCGGTTGCGTAGTTTTAAAGATCTATGCAAACAGACAGCGGGAAGCGACTTTTTTATATTATGTAATGATAAGTACCTACTGTGAGCTGTCACAGTTGGAATGTAGATTCTGCTCAGACGAATCGGCAAGAAAACCCAACCGTTACTCTTTTAAAACACATCGCCTATACAATAAATTAGATTCGTTTATATCAACATAGCTTGACAATATCAAAGAGACCAAATATTCTTATTTATTCAATTTAATCAATAATGTAACGTAATGTAATTTGAAAGATTGCTTATTATGTTTGAATCGAGTTTACCGATTAACTTTAATATACGGAAAATACTAAAAGAATCCCGACTTCGGAGTGTGTATGATTTGTGTTACTATTTGCTGGTCGATAAAACTTAAAGTCTTTTTTTCACTGACAGAGGACCTATTTCATCCTTGGTACAAGATTAAGTTGAAATTATGAAACTAACCCAAATGAACAGAAACAATTTAGTCTGTGAGCGTTTCACTTCTGAGCGAAAATCTTTTCTGTACAGAGGAGAAAGGGTTGGACATTAGTTTTGTGCATAAATTCGTCGCAGTGTAAAGTGTCTATAGTAATATGATAGGGACCAATGATGGTTGTACGTGCTCTGCGAGACACTGTGGAGAGGCCGACAAATGTATGCACCCAGGGCCGAATTTAGAGGAGGGCAAGTGGCAACCGAGGCTACAGACATACACAAAAGGGGCGCACCCAAAATAGACTTCGGAAAAAAATTCAAATACAGACTAGTAAACACTAGTAAACAACTTTTCCTTTCAAATTTTTTTTACATTTTATTTAAAAAAAAAATATCCATTTTATTAGGAAAATAATTTGGGGCCAAGGGCCCTCCACTCCTTTGTTGCCCCGAGGCCTCCAGACCTCTAAATCCGGCCCTATATGCACCAACACCAATTATTTGTATAAATACAGATATGTTTCCTGAGAAGAAATTGGACTCCCTATCAGCATAAAACAACACCTCGCACCACTTCACCAGTTTTGATTGTCGTTTACTATAAAGTAATATTGGAGTATGACAGTTAAGTCGTTGTTTAGTAAGCTATTCTATACATATAATAAAATGGTAGAAAAGTCAAAACTGTACATTGAATATTTTTTTAAAAGAATACTTGGGGTGTGATCTACAATCGATATCAAAGCCAAAAATATAGTTTTTAGAATTTTTGTCTGTTTGTCTGTTTGTCTGTTTGTCTGTATGTATGTCCGGGATAAACTCAAAAAGTACTGCATGGATTTACTTCAAATTTGGCACGAATATTATCAAGAAGTCGGGTCAGAACATAGGCTATATATTATCACGCTATCACCTACGTGGAACGAGCAGTGAACCTTTTTTTCTTCAAATGTATGTCCGGGATAAACTCAAAAAGTACTGCATGGATTTACTTCAAATTTGGCACGAATATTATCAAGAAGTCGGGTCAGAACATAGGCTACATATTATCACGCTATCGCCTACGTGGAACGAGCAGTGAACGCACGCAGACGACGTCGCGGGCAGCAGCTAGTAATTAATAATAACTGATGATAATGTTACAAAATCATAGAGACTTGAAATAATTATTGCTGAGAAGCCGTATCTTTAAAATGAAAATTTCACTTTTATCACTTTATGCAACGCGGTAACGAAACATTCCTAATAGTTGTTTGTAACATATATGTATATATATATATGTCTATATAGAGCCGTTTACATTATCCACATCACACTCGAACATAATGGAGTACAAATTATTTATTCTTATTTTTGGTGCCTTGTTCTGTCAGGTATGTTTCATTTTCTCTTAATATTTCTTTATCGCCTGTAAAATAAAAAATGTTCTCATTGAAGTAGGCTTCAAAAGAACTTGAACCTTCGTTATTTTACAACTATGTACTTTATTTAAAAAAAAAATGTTTTTCGTCTTATGACAAATAAAATTAGCATCCATAATTCTATTAAGCTTGTAATCTAAACCGCAATGGTCAATTTCCTTTCTGTCTTCTCTATTTTATGATGTGATATTTAAAAAATATTATAAACGCTACCTCCATACTTATGATGGCTATTAAATAAAGTACCTACGTGATATAATTAACGATATGATATACTTTACCAGTACTCATTACGCTAGTGTCCTCGAGAGTGGAAGGGAAACGATAATTTTATGAAATTAATTGAATTTATATTTAGATATGGCTATGCTATATAATTATTTATCTATCCAGTTGGTGCAGTTTGTAGTGAATCTGCGTCCTGCTTCGAGAATTATGGGTTCAATTTCCACCCAGAGTCTAGATTTAATATATATTTTTCTACATATGTTAAAGATATTTAATTATTTATTTATATTTATTATCATTCCAGGTCCGAACACAAGCGTGTGTGGGACCAGCTGTCACCACTCCTCTGGTAGCTGGACCGTGTGCTCCACCAGTCGCCTCTGTGGTCCCTACAACAGCTATTGTAGACAACTCAGTCTCAAACGCCCTAGCTAACACCTTGCAGCTACTGATTGTCAGTGACCTTATCCAATCCAAAATATCGAACCCTTGCTCTGCTAATTTACTGAATACCTTCACCCCAGTACTTGACAGAGTAGGTCCATTATATTCCCCAGTGGTAGATGTCATCCCGCCCTGTGTCACTCCTTTAGAAGTGCTGCCACCTCGCGTCCCTGTCATCGAAACGATAACTCCTCGCTATGGAGGTATCACAGAAACAATTACACCGTTCTTCGGAGGTTACACTGAAACATTTTACTCAAACCCTTTCGGTATCACAGAAACCAAAATTCCTAATTATTACGGGGGTGTGACGGAGGTGTTTACCCCAGGATGCCCTAACTTTTACAGTGGTTTGACTGAAGTCATATCTCCTAAACCGTTTTTACCTAATTGCTTTGGAGGAGTAACAGAAGTGGTAGCACCGTTGCCGCCTTTTAATCCTGGTTGTTTTGGGGGATTCACCGAAGTAATCCCTCCCTTACCTTACATACCTAACTTCTATGGTGGTCTACCAGAGGTGATTCCTATCAACCCGTTCAACCCTGGTTGCGTACAGGAGATAATAAAGCCTAATTTCTGTGGTGTAAACGAAATTATAGCCCCAGGACCGTATTCGCCCGTAGCTGAAGTACTCCTTCCCCCACCCCACTTTAATTTCATGCCAAACAACTGCAACTGCAACTTAGATCCTTTGCCATTTGAGCCCTGTGGATGCGGATGCAATGGCTTTCCGAAAGGCTTTTATTTTTAAGTATTGAATTGTTACGAATTAGACCAAAATAAAGTGATTTTTTTTAATTAAGTTTGTTTAATTATCCTAAAATTTCCTAAAATAGTTTTAAATTTAATTTCATACTACAACTAAATACAAGAATATTAAGAGATTATATAGGGCTATAGGTACGAACCCTAGCTATAATTATAATATTTATAAAAAATTGCGTGCGTACAAAGTACACATGTCAGAAATGAAACTTCTTTGGCAAACGAATTAAAAAAAAAAACTAAATAAAAAAAAAAAGTCAACATCACGCGGCGGTCACCTATCCAAGTACTGACCACGCCCGACGTTGCCGCGTCACACGTTCTCTCAAATTTTACCCTCATGCGCCTAAAGAAGTTTCACTTCAATAATTTATGTAAAAATATAATATTAAGCATATTCGATAAGAATAATTAATCAATCATCATTTACAAATTGGTTTGTCATCACTATTATTGTGTGAAATAATTAATTTCGTAAGCATTACGAAAGAAAACGACAATATGATTACGTTAATTGTTTTTCTTCGTGTATTTAGGAACTTTCATACAAATTACAAAAGTACAGTCCAGTTACTTCGTTACCCAATCCTAACTAGATTATTAAATTAAGATTATAAATCTGAATAACCTAATGCCTTTATAGATGTTGGACGAGTAAGCATAACATAGTGGAAAATTCCAGATTAAATAAATAAATTCTTAATTTTTAATTACCTATAGACTTTTTAATAGCCCCTTTTTATAAATTTAGGTTGTGCCATGAAATTATGTATGTACCAACATTATGATTATGTTCAATTATTATGTAAATTATAATTTTTTACCAACCAATGCTTGCCAGTTTATCGGCCGTTGATTATATTTAAAAGAAACATTAACAAACTTTAGGTATAATAAAAATAAAAAATACAAATTAATAATTTATTTATAAGACAATAAATACTTAAATAACAAAAGTATAAAACATTAATTACTTAGAATACTAAACAAATTTCCTAAAAAAGGATTATTATTGAGTGCTGCTACACCTGCAGAATTTATAGATGCAGGTGTAGCAGGATATAAGGGTCCAGGAATTACATTAGAACGTGCAATTACACCTGGATTAATATTAGACTGATATAATCCTGCAGGAATATTAGAAGTTACAGGATTTAGAAAAGGTTTTTGAGCGTAAGGTAAACCTGGGGAAGACAGTACTTCACCAATAATTGGTTTTGCAAATTCATTGGTTAGTTCAGGTATCCCTCTATTTTTAATGACATTGCAAGCTATCATAAGCTGTAGTGTATTTATGATATTCTTGCAAACGGATGGTGTACAGTCGGTGATAATAGTGGTGGGTGGTGGGAGGTATGGTTGTACTAGTGGTAGGTGTGGTTGCATCACTGGTAGGTTGGGTGCTTCGATTACAGTTTGCTGTAGTGGTATTTGGTTGACTGTCTCTACAGTTTCTTGTGCCGGTCGGTTGTAGACGATGTTCGGTGGTAAGCGGTTCACGCATTGTGAAATGGCAACCTGGAAATTTGAAACGTACAATAAATAGTGACAGATAAAACACACTCTAAGATGGTTATCAAGAATTTACATATTTTGTATTAGTAATTAGACGCCGCGTTGGCGCAGCGGTCACAGCACTGGATTGGGAGTGGCTGTTGCGCGGGCGGTTGCGGGTTCGATCCCCGCACACGACAAAATTACACCTGATAGCGATCGTTACTCATAGTGGGGAATATATCCGCCAACCCGCATTGAAGCAGCGTGGTGGATTGAGCTCTGATCCATCTCCTAAATTGATAGTGAGGCCTATGCCCAACAGTGGGATATTATAAGCTGAATCGAAAGCGAATTATGACTTATACAAAATAGATTAAATAACTTACTTGAATTTGCGAAATCGCTAAACAGAAGATAATTTGTTTCAACATTTCAAAGTGCTCTTGTTTGAACACGTTACGAAGAAGCAGTAACGTAAAAATAAACTAAGAGCTTTTATATTTGTTCTTTTATTATCTTAAATTCGTGTTTTATCTGAGGACGCCGCGATAACGTTGTTTCTCTTTACAATTCTTATAAATCGGTATCTTAAGATTGTTAAGCATTTATCCCATCTGCATTACGTAATAATAACGTTTTGTAGGAATTCAAAAATAAGGCATCTATATCTACATATTATAAAAATAAGTCCCCCGGCCGCGTCTTTCTGTCCTCCTGTGTGTCTGAACGCGATAAACTCAAAAACTACCAAACGGATTTTTATACAGTTTTCAACAATAGATAGAGTGATTCTTGAGGAAGGTTTAGGTATATAATTTATTATGCTTTTATGTAAATTAGCTGAAATAGGGCGATAAATGTTGAAAAGGTCGCAAAAAATCTCGCCAACTGGGAGCTTTCCACGCGAACGCCGCCTAAACTAGCAAAGATATAGTCAAGTAATGTACTAGCGAATTCAAAATCTATAAAAAATGCTACAAAAAAGTCCGCGATAGCATCTCTATCTCTAACGGTTGACTTACAATAACCACTTTTATGTTCAATTTTTTTCTTAAAAACATTACGTTATTTTCAAAGCTATATTTTCTTTAGTTCAGTATTAATCCTTATCCAAATGAATATGTTATTTAGCTTTGGCATTCAATGCAGATTAAAATTGCCCTTTACACTATATATCAATCAGATGAATTGTTTTTCAGATATCGTTGTTAGAAGTAATTATTAAAAATAAATAATACGCAACGAAGTGGGCACGGGTCGGCTAGTATAGAAATAATACGGGATCGGACGGTAATCAGATTAAAATCTATAATGTACTTAGATAAAATAAATATACTGTTTTACGATTATTTATCGAATAATAATTTAATATAATATTAAATATAATATATAAAATAACAAATTAAGAATTATTAAATATATTATATAAAATAACAAACTAACTTTAGTACCCTTAAATGCCATGCCGCTTCTGTTCTGTGTTTAATCTATACTGTATATTCCACGCATTCGATCGCTGTGTAAACTGAGTGTTAGATTTCTACCCACTTTAGTTTTGTTTTTTCTTTTGTGTTGGACTCGCAATAATACTATTTTATAAATTACAAATTGTTTATATAGTTAAATTTCTCATGTAATTGAATTTATTGTAATTCTTTATGAGAATAAAGTCTCTATAACCATAAATAATTTTGAATAATAATAAATAATCTTCATTCTTAATTCTTAATCTGAAATTGAAAATACAAGTATTACAACCATGGCGTCTAAACGAATAACCTTATACGATCGAGAAAATGATGTCGTAGTCGAGCTTACCGTTTCAATGGAGGATGCAAGACGTGCTGAAAATGGTGAGTGGGCCCGTAATTTTACACAAAATAAAAATAAAAATAAAAAACATTTTTCTTAACCTAACCTCAAATTGAACTTTTTGTTGTGTGCGAGAGGTCTTTTTATCAATTAAACTCATAAAAAATCTGTAAAAGTTTAATGGCGTGCCTATCAGAGAGTCAAAAATGAAATGATAATTACATTTTCTCTATTTTATGTTTAGCAAATACAGAGGGTCAGACAGAAGAGCGCAGCGGGCTGAAACCGCAACGAGTGAAGGCTATGGTATGTAAATCTTTCTGTGGTATATATATATTATCTATACATCTATACAAATAAATAAAATTGGACTGTCTGTTTTTAATATTAAAATAACCGCTTTTTACTAAATGCATATCGATGCAATACATAATGTATACCAAAATAGCATTTTTTACAATTTTTGTCTGTCTTTCTGTTTGTTCCGGCTAATCTCTGAAAGGGCTGGATCGATTTTTACGGGACTTTCACTGGCAGATAGCTGATGTAATAAGGAGTAACTTAGGCTACTTTTATTTTAGAAAATGTATATGTATATGTATGTATGTTTGTATATGTAATGTATATGTACAAACACACGCATATTATACTCAAATTGAAAAATAAAAAAAAAGGTTATTTATTTTCATAATTCTTTGGTTTTGTTTCATTTAAATTTTTAATTATGGTCGAACTTCGACCTCTGGGCGACCACTAGCTCAGATAATCAATGTAAATGACAATTTCAATAATGTAACTACATATTCTAGGATTATATCGCTGGAATACTGAAATGGTCCTCTTCCTCCTCGATACATAATTATGTAGAGAGAGATAATACATTCTCGAGTAGAAAATACTCGCAAAAAATGTTTGGGAAGAGATTGCAGAGGTGATCAAAACGAAAATTTGAAATGTTACGGGACCGCAGTGTGCCTCGAAATTAAAGAGCCATAAAAAAAACTATAAAAATGTTAAGGACCACAACAACAAAAGTGGCAATGACAGGCGAATGTGGTAATTTTATGAATTAAAAATAAAATATATATTTTTTTGATATTTGTTTTTATTTATTTATTTCATTAGGACATACAGTAGTTGCAACATTATAATTTCACATAAAAAACTATACTACTATTATTGAGTTTAAATGCGCAACATTTTAAGATGTCACAACGTGCACAAAAAGTGATTTAACATTAGTATTATTAAAATATTATATCTACAAATAAAAATAAGGGCCAGTCTTTAGACAATAGTATTTCGATTTATGGGGTTTTTTGAAAAAGTGGGGGGAGGGGGTGTGGTGGATTATCCTCTGGTGCCCCTCCCATCCCTAGAAATCTCATGATTATAACGATATCACGGCAAAAAAATTTAAGGTAAAAATTATTTAAATAGTTACCGAATACCTAATTTTAATTATGCGTATTTTAGCTCCGATGCTGCAAGAAGTGCATTCATACTCCGTTCCGTAGCTTTTAAAACACTTACACATTATAATAATACACGTATGTACGTAGAAACTATTTGTAACACTTTTATACATAATATTATTCGTATTTGCGTTAAAACTATCTCTTGATTGACAAGAGTAATATACGATACGAAGAACAGATTAATATGAAGTTATGAACTGACATATCGATGTAGATGTTTTCGTTCTATCTATCAAACAGGCAAAAGTCTAAGACCATACAGCCTATTCAGTCGGGATTCTTTTCAATACATTTTTTGGGTTGGATTTAGAATCGTTTGGCACGAATTTAAGGGGGTGACGGGGTGGAGGGGGGAGGGGAGGTCCCCCCCAACCCCCCCATACCACTCGCGATACAAGGTAATGCGCCGTTCTTGAAAAAATAGAAAAAAAAAATCTTACATACCTAACCTCCAAATTCGACAGTTTATCGTCATAATTTCTATCTGTGACATCTCCAGCACTGTGGAAGCCTTTTGCTGATGCGTTTAAACACTGGTTCAATAATTGTAGAGAGGCTGTGGTAATTTACCAAATAGATAAACAAATATACGATGGAAAGTCCGGGGAAGACGGTCCAAATAGATGAAAGCAAATTCGGGTATCGAAAATGTAACAAAGGTATAATCTAATTATAACTACTCTTTAGATTAAGACCCGCGTCGGTCTAATTTTGAATTTAGATAGGTTAGGGTTTTTTTTTTTTGTTTTAGTAACAAAATCATGCCGATAAACAGTTTAATTTTGAATTTAGATAGGTTAGGGTTATTTTTTTTTGTTTTTGTAACAAAATCATGCCAATAAACAGTCTAATTCTGAATTTAGATAGGTTAGGGTTATTTTTTTTTGTTTCTGTGACAAAAATATGCCGGTAAACAGTCTAATATTGAAATTAGATAGGTTAGGGATATTTTTTTTATTTTTGTAACAAAATCATGCCAATAAAGTCTAATTTTGAATTTAGATAGGTTAGGGTTATTTTTTTTGTTTTTGTGACAAAAATATGCCGGTAAACAGTCTAATATTGAAATTAGATAGGTTAGGGTTATTTTTTTTTGTTTCTGTGGCAAAAATATGCCGGTAAACATTCTAATATTGAAATTAGATAGGTTAGGGTTATTTTTTTTTTATTCTATGACAAAAATATGACGGTAAACAGTCTAATATTGTTAGATAGGTTAGGGTTATTTTTTTTTGTTTCTGTGACAAAAATATGCCGGTAAACAGTCTACGGGTCTTAATCTAAGACTTAACATAATTATTATTGACAAAACAATCAAAACATGATGTCTCCAATAAAAAATTTCATTATATTTAATTCCGTTTCAGGTCGGCAGGTAAAATTTCTTTTTTCTATTTTTTCAAGAACGGAGCATTACCTTGTATCGCGAGTGGTACGGGGGAGTTGGGGGGACCCCCCCTCCCCTCTCCACCCCTCCCCCCCTTAAATTCGTGCCAAGCGATTCTAAATTTCAACCCATTTTTTTATATGAAGGCAAAACCTATTTAATCGTAAATCTTTTTAATTTTGAGCTTAGATAAATTAGATTATCGACATAATTTCGTTATAAAAAATAAATAAATAACCCTAACCTATCTAACTCATAGTTTTTATATATTAAATTAAATTAATACTTGTGCATTGTAGGACAAATTAGAACGACATAATATTCTAATAAAATTAGTAAAATTGTGTGTTAGAATATATATACAGAAATCCGAAAAATACCCAGAACCCAATCCGAGCACCCCACTATCCACGTGGTCTTGGTCTGTCTTACCCCTAGAGTGTTCTGTTGAGAGCCCGGAGCCCCTACGCATTCGTTCATGCGCTTTCGCACAGCGGGAGAGGTCTGTCCTCCTTTCGCGCCGGAGCCGTGTTATACTAATTTCAATGGTGGTAGGTTAAATTTTTTTCGTAACGTAATTATGTGGATAAACCGTCTAATTTTGAAGTTAGATAGGTTTTGCCTTCATATAAAAAAATGTATTGAAAAGAATCCCGACTGAATAGGCTGTATGGTCTTAGACTTTTGCCTGTTTGATAGATAGAACGAAAACATCTACATCGATATTATGTCAGTTCATAACTTCATATTAATCTGTTCTTCGTATCGTATACATAGATATAGGATACTATAGATGTGACAAGCGTGCCACACCCGAAAGGGACAAACATAAAAGTATATAAGATGTCAGGGTTGCCAGCCCTACCAAAATTTCCCCGTATTTTATTTTATTTTAAATTTCACCGGGCACTGATTTTTACCCGACTGCGCAATGCAAAGGAGGGTAATGTGTTTTTCAGTCTATGTTGTATTTTGTTTTTTCGATTTTTTAATGAATTTATTTTATTCTGCTTTTGAGTTTTGATAGTTGCATGAAATATTATATTTATTATAAAATTTCATGCATTTTTTTAAATTTTTCTCTCCGTAAGATCCATCCTTGCACTTCAAGGAATATTATAAAAAAGAATTAGTGAAATCGGTTCAGCTGATCTCGAGATTTGCGCTTAGCAACAAATTCAGCGATTCATTTTTATATATATATAGAGATTACCTGTGTAGGTATGGAATCAATTTGCATTGGTATGTGGTGAGATGTAGATGAGATGTCTACCGGCAGTTCGATAGATGTGGACAAGATTTCCATCGGTACCTGTATATTAAATTTAAAAAATTTATATTATTAATGAACCAGGATGAAGTAAACAGTAGATGGACAACATACAATTAATTTTGTATATATGTATTTATTTAATCAGTACAATTTTCTATAAAAGATAAAGTAATATTAACACATTTCAGTAGACATGGTTAAAATTTAGATCCTGGACCGTCGACCGTTTATCGGCATAATTTCTTTACAAAAAAATAAATAAATAACCTATCTAACTTCATAATTAGACTGTTTATAGGCATAATTTCGTTACAAAATAAAATACCCTAACCTTAGATAGGTTAGGGTATTTTTTTTTCAAAATTAGACAGGTTATCGGCATAATTTCGTTAAAAAAAATTACTCTAACCTATCTAACTTCAAAAATTATAATGTGACAGTAAATAAGTAAAAATAAAAATATATTTAAGTAAAAAAAAAAATATTATTATTATTATAATTTTCCTAAGCCTGAGAATTCACAAAAAGCTTTCTATATATGAGTACTATTACTATATACAGAAAAAATATGAACATCTATATCGACGGTCCAGGATGTAAATTTTAGCCTAATAAAAGTAACTAACCTGTTCGACGATATGAAGTGTAGGGATCGAGAATGGTTTTAAATATGTCACATTTCGAGCAGTTTTTCTAAAACAACTTTGTTCAAAATGTCTAGAGCATATCCGAGTATATTTGGTTGGTTGCCAGTTTGGTCGCCCAGTGGCACGAATCCATAATTGGCGAATTGCAGAGTCCTTTGGAAATCTGTAACATCAGTTTCATTAAGTAATATGAAATTTAAGATTGAATAAAAAATACCGCACTTTTAGGGTAATTTATCAGTTACCTCGGCTGGTATCCCTAAAAAATCTATAACCTGAGCAAATTATAAAGTACTTAAAAATGGCGGACCAGCCTAACGTTTGTTTCGAGGATGACAAATTAACCTTACCACTTAATTTTGTCGGTTAATATATATTTATTATTATGATGATAAATACCGTTTTCATAAATTATTTCTGTTTATAATAACTTGTTAATATACTAGGACTCTCATTCTGTTAATATTTTTGCCTAACAAGTCATATTTTTATCAAAAAAAATGTACTTACGTATGAAAGGTTATGTCTTGTGATTTCGTCTCCGTACGGCTTTTACAGCCATTATATAACATATAACCATGATAACTCTTATACAACACTCAACTACGTCTTAGTTTCACAACTTAAATTACTGTAAATCACTTAAATCACATAAATTCACGAAGTAAATATCGGTCTCAACTGATTTGTTGGTCGCAAGTTCAGTTGTGACCAACAGAAACTCTGACAAAGACAAAAAATGTTGTTTGTGTCCTTTTCACCCCTTACAGTTTTCGTATGTTGTGGTTTCGTTCACACACGGTAATAATAATTGCGTAGCAGATCTATAGTATCCTATATTTATGATCGTATATTACTCTTGTCAATCAAGAGATAGTTTTAACGTAAATACGAATAATATTATGTATAAAAGTGTTACAAATAGTTTCTACGTACATACGTGTATTATTATAATGTGTAAGTGTTTTAAAAGCTACGGAACGGAGTATGAATGCACTTCTTGCAGCATCGGAGCTAAAATACGCATAATTAAAATTAGGTATTCGGTAACTATTTAAATAATTTTTACCTTAAATTTTTTTGCCGTGATATCGTTATAATCATGAGATTTCTAGGGATGGGAGGGGCACCAGAGGATAATCCACCACACCCCCTCCCCCCACTTTTTCAAAAAACCCCATAAATCGAAATACTATTGTCTAAAGGCTTACCAAAATAAGCCTGGGCTTCGCCAGTTGCTGCGGCGTCTTCTGCTGGTATCTCCTCAATAACAAATCAGGACAAAAGGTCGTCCGGTATGTTAATTAATTTAATTTCAAAGTAGTTAATTTCACCAGTTGCAACTCCAAAGTTCATAGACATTTTTAATTTCTCAGATTCATCCTCTGTAAAACCTGTGTGGTTTTATGAAACCACGGTAAAAGTGAAACTTTTTTTCACATTATAGACATTAATTTTATAAATCGCTTTATCAATTTTACCGCGCGGCCGACCGTCACGCGACATGCAACACACAGACGAAAAAGTTTGAGACGATGTAATAAAAGTTTCACTTTAATTAAAAAAACAGTAGTTCACAAAAAAATAAATAAAGAGTAGAGAGATACATTGACAGACGCAAAGGAGGAAAATCTTTAAGAAATAAATAAACAAACACACGCCTCAAACTGAACGGCCCGGAGTAGAATATAATTATATCCTGAATAGTGTGTCGGCACCAAGTCGGCACACACAACACTAGTGATGCAACAGATCTCCGTTTCTGTTTCCGCAAGTGCGGAAGTTCCGCACGCTTTTCGACATTCGTTTCTGCTTCTTTTCCGCAACTTTTATAACGGAGATGTAAACGGAAGTTTACGACGGTTGAGAGTTGAAAGTTTCACTTACCACTACTAAATTTTGAATATTAAAATAATTTTAAGTTGCAATATTGTTTTCTTTTGTAGATTTCTAATATATCTATTTCTTATCTAGGCTTGGCGTGTATTTAATACTTAATAAAGAAATATATTTGTATTAATTTTTTTTCATATTATTTACACTTTCGTTTCTGCATCCGTTTCATTTTCCGTTTCTGCTAAAATTTACTTTTGACATCCTTTTTCGTTTCTGGTTCCGTTAAGACACTTCCGTTGCATCACTACACAACACACACACAAGCTCAAACGCCCAGACCAAGACAAACATCTGTATGGCCAATACAAATATTTTGCACATGCGGTTATCGAATCCGCTAACGCTGATGTTTTAGTCACTTGTTGTCGCCACAAACGAAAAACGATTATTTTAATTTAAAACTAGCAGCCCGGCTTCGCTCGGGTGAAATAATTATTTTGTGAACTTTTATGTAAATCTTTTTTAGTCCTATAATTCAGACGTAGATCATTTTGCTCACGCGAAGGAAACAAATATTTGAGACGATTTTTTAAACCTTGGTGAACATAACCCGTTTTTTTTTTGCGCAGTTTTTAAGAAATAAAATATAGCCTATGTTACTTCCTAATAATGTAGCTTTTTATTAGTGCAAAAATCATTAAAATCGGTCTAGTACTTTTGGAGCCTTTTCAACAGAAAAAAAACAAAAAAAAAACTTTCCTCTTTATAATATTAGTTTAGATGTAATAAGACTTTGTTGAAATTGGAATTTTAAACAGTGCCTTTCGAAATGCAACCCAAATAATGGTTGTTCTGAATGAAGTTCAAATATGTACTCGACAACAGATGGCGCGACTACACTTAATTTCCAAGTTGAACAATTGGAAAAACCCTTATATCTTTAAAAACACGCCCTTTAGATTAAAACGGGAACTTTCTTGTGCGAGGGGGGATAAAGGGCTATCACACTATATAAAGTCCCACAGACCACAGAAATACTATAGACATGGTAAGGGGCGTGACGCGTGCTACCGAGCTTATGATCAGGCGATCATACTGTTAACAAACGCATCTCAGTCGTAGTACAGACGCGGGTGACGTATTTAGCGACTTAAAAAATATTAAAATGCCGTGTTGTGCAGTATTGTCGTGTCGACAAGGGAGCTAAGGTCAAAAGTTACCCCAGGAATGATTTCCATTCACATATAAGTACTAATTTACTGTAATTATTAATATTTGGAAAAAAGCCAGTAATCTGCAATGATTTTGACTTACAATTCACAATTGTGACAGTAACGACATACACTGCTGGCTAACCACTACCAATAGTCTGGGAACAACGCGCGTAACGCGCAATCTATTGCGCGGCTATAGTTACGCTCGCTACGCACTAATTCTTCGAGTACCAAGCGTCAGTGGGCCGCCATATTGTCGACTTTTACTAGTTGAGCAACGAATGCCTAATCCGAAGTTTATCGATAAATTGAATCTTTTTTTATTATGAAAGGTTTTTCGTTCGATGTTTATTATCACGTTTAAGACATAAGTATACTATATGTACAATTCGAATTTAATTTTTTATATCCATTTTTATTAGATTTTAAATTTTAATGAGTGAATTATTTTTAAAATTCACTTCACCGTGTCTTTCAGTTTACTTCATGCTTGGCTCCTACTGTTTCATCCCGATAGTTTTTCGTATATATTTTTTTGAACCCTCAGTTTCATATTGGTTTTAATAATTATGTCTATACAATTATGTCTATACAAATTTTATAATATGATAAAAAATCTATTAAAATATTTTCATTCCTTAGTATAATCCACACCACAAACTAGTATATAAATGCAATACCAAATCAACAATCAAAATAATAATTTTTAATGAGAATAAATTTCTGACAGTTGGTTAGTATCCCAACAGTTTTATAGAACTACAGTCTACAGTAATAGGAAACTACCAGTTAAATATTAATGTGAGGTATCTATTGCGTTTTTAATGTGTAATCAGTGAAAATAAAATAAATAAATAAATAAATAATCATTTATTTCAGACCGGTGATGTCCATACTTTTTGTTAGTTACAGTTTTTTTTAAACTATGTTAGTTTCAGACAAGTAATTCAATATCAAAATTTAATCAAAATTACAATAAATGTCAAAATCAAAATTAAAATCAAAATTAGAATTAAAATTAAAATCAGTTCAAAATTAATTTTTTTTTCAATTTATTAGCCAATACATAACAAATACATAATAATTTTCTATTTAAGTACCACGAAAACCTCGCGGATTTATCTGGGTACAGAGTAAATAAATATTACAATTAAATTAAAAAATTAATACAAATATTAAAATTCAATTAAAAATACAAATATAATTAAACTCAAAATCCTAGCAATATTGAACCTAATTTAAAAATTACACATAGATAATAATTATTGAATTTTATTGAAATAATGCTCGTCCGTGTTATCATTTATCGATAAATCTGCAATGTTTATCGAAATGCCCACGGCCCTAGCCCGGAGGCGTGTCTCATCTATGATTGCAGTAACGTGTAGCAATGCGTACACGCACACTAATTTGTAGCCAATTAGGATTAAGATTTTAATGTTGTAAATTGTGTGCGAACTTTAACATAATTGTGTGGGTGTAAAAGTTGGCTACGCTGGTTCTGAAGCAAATAACGTTCGATGCCGTCTCCATATACTCCGTGTAAAGTCCCTTTATCGTACCGGGACTCCTTTTTAAGTTTTATCGGCACGCGCATTTTATCAACTTAGTTTTATTATACAGGATCTGTCGTTAATAATGGATAATCCGGTAAGTGGAGGTAGCCCTGATGTCGAGCTACAAGAAAATGTACTTTTTATGTCAGGGTTGCCAACACTGTGAAGATTGTGAATATTTTTTTGTTTTTTCAAAAAATTCCTATCGCGACTAGTAATTTGGTCATAATTTTTACAAATTAAGGTATTTTAGTGTACTTTTTTTTTAATTTACTCGGGAATACTTGTACTATCTAATGAAATTACTATTTCAGGCATAATTTATTCTAAACTTATGAAAATTAGCGTTAGAAGTTATTTTTATTTTTCGTTACTTTTTGGCAAGATTTAACTATTGATTGTGAAAAAAAAAAAACATTTCACACACTACCATGTATTTGACATACACGCATATTTACTCTTTAGTTGTTGATTGTCAGTCTGTAGTCAAATTGAATATTTTTAAGTTTCTTTTTTTCATTATTTTTTTGTTTTTTTTTTATTTTTTTAAAATTTTAATTAGGGTAGAATTCCGACCATTGGGCCACCATATTAGTATATTTAAAAAGTTAAAATCTAAAATATAATAAAATGTACTGGGGACGAACACAAACTCTCATTATTAACCAATACAATGCCCGCCACGCCCTTTCTAAGGCCCGTGGTCGTCGCGAACGATCGCTCGAAATCATAGATGACGTCACTGTTCGCTACCACATCACGCCCACTTCGCCCACAAAATATAGGTGGGTCAGAGTTGGCTTTCAAAATTACAACGCCTATAGTCCGTCCAAAAATAAAAGAATTAAAAAAACTCCTTACCGGATGAAAATTACGCGATCCCTGTGTAATCACACACAATGGCTACTAGATAATTATTGTAGCATCTGGGTAATCACATGCACTACTATTATATATGTAATTATACGTGTTAGATACTGGGTTTTGAAATAATAAAACCGTTGCGCGTATAAGACTATATTAAAGCTTAAAAGAATTTAAATTACATTAGCGTATGTGTAACGATCGGAGTAGCGGATTAAAAGTAACAAAATTTTGAATAGAATAGTGACAGTTATTACGAAAGCCGCTGATTGGTCGAATTTGTATGCGGACGACTTTCAGTGTTGCCAAGAAGTCTGGACATGCCCCCGGCCTTGGAAGCACTGGCATCCAACCTTCTCTCTTCTGAGTCTTCATAGAACAGAGGACATATTCGAGGAAATGCGCGTCTGATTATTCCTCCACAGGTTTGGATATCCGCGACTCTGGATATTCCATCCTTTCCAGGTTTGGTGGATATGATTCGTCCTAAGCTCCATTTCAATGGATGAGTATTATCGTCTTTGATGACGACCATAGTGTTAGGTTGAAGATCAGACTTATGGTGTTTCCATTTGGTCCTTATTTGCAATTCGGAGATATATTCTTTGCTCCATCGGTTCCAAAAATGTTGCCTGATTTGCTCCAGGTGTTGATAGCGTGTCAGCCGATGGACTGGAACTTCAGCCAGTGGTTCTGCTGCAGGTGCTGTCAAGGCACGTCCAACCAGGAAATGAGCAGGAGTTAGCGGTAGAAAGTCATTGGGATTGGTAGACAAGGGACTAATAGGTCGGGAATTAAGTATGGCTTCAACCTGTGAAAGTACCGTAGCATACTCTTCAAAAGTTAGGCGTGCGTTTCCAACCACTCGCAACAAATGGTGCTTACAAGATTTTACGCCGCTTTCCCACAATCCACCAAAATGAGCCGCATACGCAGGGATAAAGGAGAATTTAATATTTTGACTAGTTGCGTATTCAATTATATCCTTTGAACTATTTTTTAAAACGTTTTTGAATTCATTAGCAGCTCCGACAAAGTTTCGACCATTATCGGAAAATATCTGATAAGGTTTACCGCGCCTAGCTATAAAACGTTTCAAAGCAAGCAAATAAGAATCCGAAGACAGGTCACTGACTAGTTCCAAATGCACCGCGCGAGTTACGAAACAAATGAACAAACATATGTAACCCTTAATTATCCTAGAACCCCTACCCTTACGGTTCAATATGAGCATTGGTCCAGCGTAGTCAACACCACACTGATTAAATGGAAAGGTGGGTGTAATTCGTTCTGGTGGTAAATTGCCCATAATAGGGGATAACGATTTACCTGACAGTCTGGTACAGATGACGCAGTCGTGGACCGTGCGCCTCAACAATCCTAAAGGGTCATAAATCTGACTAATCTTTGATAAAATGTATCGTTTTGTAATAATTTTATTGTCAATCTCATAATTTGTGTTAAAATGAAATTCGTCACTAATGTGAAACCAACCTAATCCTAATGTTTTAGCGTGGACATTATCACCCAATGACAATTCCTTAGATAATTCGGATGCTCCGTTTTCGACTTCATCTAAATTAAAATTAAACATCCACTTGCGTAGCGGAAAACCACCTGATAGTAAGTGACTAGATACATTTTTACAAATCTTTAATAATTTATTTTTGTTATTATGCGTCGTTAACAAGTCGTCGACGTAAAAGTCGTTGTTGATAATTCTAGTGACATCAGGATCAGTACTCTCAGCCGCCAATTGCTTGAGACATCGACAACTCAAAAACGGAGCGGACGCGGTTCCGTAGGTAACAGTACAAAGTTTATAAACGCGTATAGGTTCTGACGGGTCGTCCCGCCATAAGATCAATTGAAGGTCACGTTGATCCTCATGAATTAAGCACTGGCGAAACATTTTCTCGACATCAGCACAAGCCGTATACTTGTGCTGCCTAAATCGTAACAATATAGCAATGAGATCGCCCTGTATCGGTGGACCGACCATTTGGAGGTCATTCAATGAAAAATCTGTGCTGGACTTTGCACTGCCGTCGAACACCACTCGCAGTTTTGTAGTCGTGCTATGCTCGCGGAGTACACCGTGATGCGGCATTATATAATGAGGTTTACCATAGTTATCAGCTAGTTTCATATGACCCAAGCGTATGTACTCGTGAATAAAATCGCAGTAAAGTTTTTTATACTCCGGATTACGTACTAAGCGTTTCTCGAGAGCTAAGAACCTGCGTTCCGCTTGCGAATACGTCTCGCCTAATTTATCGGGTGAAATTTTAAAAGGAATACGTACAACGAACCTTCCGTCAATCGTGCGCGTAGTATTTTTAACGAAATGTTGTTCGCAAGCACGTTCATCCTCACTGCGCGTATCCCGAGGCGCAAACGTTTCTTCGAGTTCCCAGAACTGTCGTAACTGGGTATCAATCGCATCTGAGAAATTACATTGAATTCCGTACCCTTTATCGCGTGAAATAGTAGAAATAGGCCCAGAAATAATCCACCCTAATTCTGTGTCTAATAAGAAAGGCCCATTCGGTAATTTAATTTTATCTGTTTTTATTAAGTCCCAAAACTTATCAGCACCTATTAAAATATCAATATTACTCGTTTCATAGAATTTCGGGTCCGCTAATTGAATGTAATCGGGTATATTAAATTGCGTGTATTGTAATGGCATCGCAGGTATTGCCGAAGTAATGTTAGGCAAAACAAAACATTGTAAATGCGCTTTATAAGTGTTGGACGTCGATACAATTTCAATGTCACATATTTGCGTTGATTTTGTGACAGAGTTACCAACACCTCGTATTTCGAACGTGGACTGTATAACGTTTATGTGTAATAAATCGCATAATGATTTTGTAATAAAACACCGTTCTGATCCATTGTCCAAAAGGGCGCGAACTACATGTAACTTATTTAAGTTGTCCGTTATTTGTATTAGAGCGGTTGACAATAATACCGGTTTTAAATTAGCGGAATGAATACAGTTAGTATCGAAGTGTGCATTATTTGCATTAAGGCGACTAGAGGAGCTAAAATGATGTTTTATAACGCCTAAAAGTATATGATCCACTGCAGTAAAAAATAACAGAAAAATATATGATATTCTGCAGGATATATGCTAGATAGATAGTGTGTTGAAAACATGATTCCTTAAATTTGATACGATAGAAAAAAATCACAAAGATACCTCTAAAAATATCTTTTAACGGGTAAAAACCATGTTAATATACAGGCTATAATTCTGATATTTTGTCAAATTATTCTTTAAGCAACATACTATCGTGATAGTGTTTTAATTATTTTGTTTGATCAATAGATTTTTATAAATACACGTTTCCTTATTTTTGAGCATAAATAATCTTAATACGTGCGCATGGGTGCGTAATACCCGTGTACAGACAGTCTCGGCCAAGGCCTGATGCTAAACGGACGTGTTGCTCGTTTTTTCCGCATTATTCGCATAAGATTATTTACTGTTTTTAATTATTTTCAATATGTGAAATAAAGCGAAACCCGTCACGAAAAGTAAAAAACGTTCATATAAAACAAATGCCCATAATATGAACGATATTAAAAGTTTAGAATATTTTATTATTACTAAATATTGATTGTCATAACAATGATAACAATGAATTTTGGCGTTTTAGATGTTTGACAGACGGATGTCAGTTCAAATACGTTCAGTTTTTTTGATCGGAAAAAGTAATAGGTAGGGATCCCTAGTACATTTTTTTCACCTGATTAGTATCAAGCTTATTTTCCGGGAGTAGCTTCATTTTGATGAGACGAACAAAAAAATCCTCTTCGAAAACTCTCAATTGTGGTAGCTAAGAGAGATAGCAGGAGATAGAGCAACAGTGAGCCTATACTCACTGCTGCTATATCTCCGGGATAAAGGGATAACGTACCACGCAATTTGTAGGACAATAGTACTATTAAATTATATAAATATTAACTAACTAAAAGAAATAAAAATCAGAAAAAAAATCAATTTTTGATGACCCGACGAGGTCATCAAATTGATGACCTGAGGGTTTGGGAAAAATTATGAAACAGAAATTTGAAGATAATGCTTTACAATAATTGTGTTTTGAAAAAATCGGCAATGTCATTGAATACCACAAGCTCATGCGCGCCATCAGCTGACCGGAGCGAGGTCAACGTACTCCCGCACGACTAGTCGCGCGTCTCGCGGTCAACGAGAGTTCGCAAAATACACAAGTCCTAAAATGTTCTTAAAAAACGTTTCTGAGATAAATGGTTATATGCATTATATAGTATATAAATAGTATATTATTAGGTTTAAATCTTTTCAAGCGTTCCAAATACGCATAGCTGAAGAATGGCTCGACCAATTCGGCTAAAATTTTTTGTATGTTCCTTAAATCCCACGGAAGGTTTTTATACTAAAAAAAAACATAAAAGACAGTTAACGAAGTTTGTCCGGGCAGCTAGTAAGGAATAAAATTTGAGTATCTTGTTTGTAATATTAAAATAACCGATTTTTACTAAATGCATATGGATGTATACCCGGTACAAATACCAAAATATATTTTTTTATAATATTTGTCTGTCTGTATGTCTGTTTGGTCAGGCTAATCTTTGAAACGGCTGGACTGATTTTGTTGGGACTTTCACCGGCAGATAGCTGATATAATAAGGAGTAACTTAGGCTACTTTTATTTTAGAAATGTATTTATTTTATAACTGCGAACTGAACTAACTTTTTTGTTAAATTCCACGTGGACAAAGTCGCTGGTACAGCTATTACTCACTAAAAGATAACTAATTAATAATAGATAATTAATTTTATAACATTGTCAACATGATTGATTGTCAGTACATTTATTGTTTAATTTCAAATTTATTTTTGTCTAACGTTGAGCGAGTAGGAATTTTTCTGCTATCACCAGTATTCACTCATGGATATAGTTATACGTTGCCATTTCCAGAGTTCGAGATTCCAAAAATTTAACTATATCAATTACAAAAAGTAACAAACAGATTGTTACAGAATAGTTTATATAGGTAC
Source organism: Melitaea athalia (assembly GCA_905220545.2). Taxonomy (NCBI): domain Eukaryota; kingdom Metazoa; phylum Arthropoda; class Insecta; order Lepidoptera; family Nymphalidae; genus Melitaea; species Melitaea athalia. Next base: position 11,879,177 of record HG992205.1, read on the forward strand.
ACTTCGAATATTGTTTATAAAGAAGTTTTGCAATAAAGAATTTAAACAAAATTATATTAATTTGTAATTTAGTAAAGTGATAATTATTATACTTATTTAGTGGGTGCGAATTATTCGCACGGGTATAATTGCCAGAAAGAGTTTTAATTTGACTTTTTTTTAATCTAAGATAGCTTAAGAAAAAATTTATGTAACAAAAATATGCACTAACGTCTGCAATAAATGATAATAATAATTATTATTGTTATTTTATATAAATATACCCCTAGTATTTTAAATAAAAAATCAAAAATGAAAAACATTCCCTTCCAAAATTCGAAACCGCAGACACTCCATTATAAAAACATACCTCTACTAAAAACGCTACTGTAACAATAATAGTCCGGGATCCCTAATAGTACATTTTTTTTATTTGATAACTATCGAGCTAATTTTCCGGGAGTAGCTTCATTTTGATGACCTCGTACGGACATCAAAAATTAATTACTAACCAGCTGTTTTTTTTTTTTCGTTTTTTTTTTAATATTTATATAATTTGATTGTAATATTGTCCTACAAATTGCGTGGTACGTTATCCCGGTCCTACGCTCACTGCTGCTCTATCCCCTGCTAACTCTATTACCTACCACAATCAAGAGTTTTCGTAGAGGAAATTTTTGTTCGTCTCATCAAAATAAAGCTACTCCCGGAAAATTAGCTTGATAGTAATCAAGTGAAAAAAATGTACTAGGGATCCCGGGCTATAATAATTGCGATCGAAAAAACTGAATGTATGCGAACTGACAGCCGTCCGTCAAACTCGAAAATTCTTTCGCGCCATCTATTAGCATGGTCGGGCATAATTTCGCTAAACGGCTGTCGAATTAATTTTTATAAGCGCCATAGTTAAATGGCGTTCACGTCGATATTGTAAATGTGTGCGTGCGTTCTTGAAGATCACTTAGCTCTTCTTAACGCCTTAATATAAGATGCATGTGTTGACAAGGAAGGTGTGAGCGGGGAGGCGGCTGAGGGCGCGGGTGCAGTCCCTCTGACTATCGCGGGCGCAGCTTGCGTCACTGACAGTACGCGACCATCACTCACCTCAGTGGCGTTATCCGCATGACCTTTGAATGTCGTATTAATATTGTAGTTATTATTATCGGGATGTACTAACGAATTGTGTTTCTGATTACATCTCCGACACGGTCCAAACCGACAATCGCTTACTGTGTGACCCAAACGTAAACAATTTATGCACAGCTTTTTCTCATTAATGAATTTAAGTTTTGTTTCTAAGTTATAATCGAGAAACGTTTGACAAGCGTATAGTGGATGACTTGCATTACACAACAAACAGCGCTTTTTAGTGTTATTATATAATTGACGTTCCTTGGGCTTATTTGTGGAAACATTGCAGTGAACTTTAATTGAATTTTGAGTGTTGAGTTTTTTAAAATCATGATTTTGTTTACTGTGTGATAATTGCAATGTTTCCAACATATCAGCTCGGTCAGAAAGGAACTTCATTAGGCTATCAAGTTTTAAAGGTGTGGAGGAGTTATCATTTTTTGAGCATAGCGTACCTTTATATTGTTCCCATTCGCGTTCTGTGTTGGAATCCAACTTAGAAACAATTAAATATATGAGTAGTGTATCCCAATATTCTACGGGTTCACGAAGGTTTGATAAAGCGCGTATATTCTTTAAAACTGTGTCTATTAAATTGCGTATCTGAATATGTGACTCCTTGTTAACACTGTGCATAGTAAATAACGCTTTTACATGACTTTGAACAAGTAATCTTTGGTTATTGAAACGATTTTGAAGCAATTCCCAAGCGATTAGGTAATTACTTGCCGAAAATTCTACTGAGTTTATAACTAATTCTGCACTACCCTTTAGTGATGATTTTAAGTAATGGAATTTTTCAATATCGCTTATTTCACTGGAGTTATGTACAAGACTTACGAAACTATCTCTAAACTGTAACCAATTCCCAATTGAACCATCAAATGTAGGCAAGGATATGACAGGTAATTTAATAGTTGGCTTTTGTGCGGATGGATTTAAAGTGTCAGTGACCTTACATAAACTTAATAAATATTCAGCTTCAGAGATTGCATTGTAATAGCTGCTTTCAAACAGCTCTCGCTGTGTTAATTGATCATCAATATCAGATACAGATTCTTCTAGCTTGGTTTGTATATTATTAAATTCGCTGAACACAGTAGAAAGTCCCTGAATACGCAACTTTAAATCTATTTGTTTTTGACTACAGATCGTTTCGTTTTTTAAAGTACACACATAATTTGCAAATCTAGTTAACCTGCCTTTGAGTATACCGCGTTTTTTAACTAGCTCTTTTACTAGACTATTATCACTATGCCTATAGGGAGAATTATCGCGAGATTTAGGTGGTAAAGTATCATGACTTGGCTCAATCATTTTGGTGGAACGTGACAAAAGAGGGTACTCACAGTTTAGACGTTTTCAAATGAGATGCGAAGTACTTGGACACGCACGACCGGTATTAGTTGACTAGTAATTACTGAAACTTAGAGAATTAAATAGCATTAAACAGTTGAAGTGGAAGTGGGCGGGAATAGATGGGATGGCTGGCCGTACCTATTTGCGCGTTTTCAGGTACCAAACTAGCTTCCTCCAGGATTGATTATTCCAACGACTACCCTTGGCTTCTCCTCCTACTGCAAAGCTGCTATGGACCTGGACGACTGCTCCCAGACTTGCGTATTTCTCCGATCGTTGCCGCTGGTTTATTTGCTTTCGAAATTGATTTGGCTCCGAATGACCAGTTATGTTAGATACTGGGTTTTGAAATAATAAAACCGTTGCGCGTATAAGACTATATTAAAGCTTAAAAGAATTTAAATTACATTAGCGTATGTGTAACGATCGGAGTAGCGGATTAAAAGTAACAAAATTTTGAATAGAATAGTGACAGTTATTACGAAAGCCGCTGATTGGTCGAATTTGTATGCGGACGACTTTCAGTGTTGCCAAGAAGTCTGGACAATACGTCTATTTCATCGTCAAACTAATATTTTTTAGCAGAAAACCGAATTCGCTGTAACCTCAAACTAACAAGTGACATTTGTCATTACTGTGTCTTGTGTTTATGGTTAAGGGCTTTCTGTTCTTTCATATCGATAAAAAATCGAGGTCAATGATATTAAAAAAAAGCGTTTTAGCTCGAACTTTTTATAAATCATAAAAAGTAACTCGAACTTTTTATAAATCATCATTTATTTTTACTTTTTATAAATAATTAAAACAAAAAGTTAAAACGGCCACTAAAGTTAAATAGTGTCTTACTTAATGCGACTTTGAGAGAGGCATTACTTCGTTTTTTGACAATAAGACCGTATGTCTTTCTCTGTGGTAACTTTTGCTTTAAATCTCATTGAAAACAGTGTATCTTTGTCATCAAATTGCTAATACTTTTTTAAAGGAGTTGTTACACGATAGTGGGGAGCCCCAGCTAAGGCAATGTGCCCCTAGTACAAATAGAATTTTTTGTTTTAATTAATATTTCTCTGAACTTTCATTAGTTTCTAAGTAGAAAATATTTAAATTAGATATAAATTACATAGCCTTTTTATGCATCGCCATTTCGAGTGTCTAAAGGTTACTCTGTGTTTTGATAAATAGTATAAATAAATAAATTTTATTCACACACAAATACCGAAAAGTACTTTCGGAAATCAATTTTGACAAATTTTACTCACACACAAATACCGAAAAGTACTTTCGGAAATCTTATTTGAAACGCACATACAGGCTGCACCCTGCTAATGTTGCTAGTGTTATATCGTTCAGTTTCTCAACAAACTATTTGTGTACAAAAATAACAGGAAATTATTTAAAAAAAATCAGATAATGTTATATGGATTTCCTAGTATACCACGCACATAATATGGTTATGGCCAGAAATGAAAAAAATCCATTAAGAACGAATAAAAACCTGATGAACGATACCGACCCTCTAAATCTAAATTCTTGTATTTGCGTTTGTGTTTCTACGGCTCAACAACTTGGCTTTCGTTTGTGGACTTCCGATTTCTTTGTGATTTGGACCGTGTTTATCTCCGTATATCGGAGGTCATCGGGGTCATCGGGGTCCTTAATACTTTGCAAATAGTCGTCAAAATATTTGCAAAGTTTTAAGGACCCAGATTTCGCTTTCGACTGGATTCCTATTCGAACTTCATTTCTACGAGGTATGTCAAGTCACACTATCCAATAATATAATGAGGTAGATACAGATTTCAAATGCGGTAGATACAGATTTCACTTTGTCAGAGTACCAAAAAAAAATTATTGTTTGTCTGCAAAATCGGTATCATCTCCATTTCGCTTGTGCTTAAGCGTTTATGCTAAGAGGAGGCGAGATTAACGTAGTATTTTTAGAATACTAATATTGAGTAGTCGAGTACCTAGTATTTTGTCACTGATATTTTAAAATAACAGTCACTGTAACATTAAGCCCGAGGCAATACGGATTTTTCCCACAACGAGGCACCGAGGACGCTCTGTATGACGCCATAAGCATGATCCGCGATGAGTTAAATAAAAAGAGAATAGTCGCCCTGGTGTCACTTGACATCGAAGGTGCATTCGACAATGCGTGGTGGCCTAAAATACTTGACTGCATGATTAGAATGGACTGTGATCAGGCTACCATTAAAATCTTGTCTAGCTACCTCAGCGATAGACGTGTTACTTTGTCGTACGCGGGTCATAGTGTGACCCGAGATACAAATAAAGGATGCATACAGGGTTCCACGGGAGGGCCTCTTATGTGGAACCTGCTTATGAACCCACTGCTCCATAGGGCGGAAAATTTTCAAGCACACGTTCAGGCATTTGCGGATGATATTTTGGTAATCGCTAGTGCGAAGGATACAGACGATCTTAACAACAAAGTGAACACTACGCTCGCGAGGATATCTGAATGGGGATCAGAAAACAAATTACGCTTTGCCACCCACAAGACTCAGGTACTTATTGTAACGAAGAAGTATAAGCTCGTTGCCCCTATTTTTCGATTTAACAGCTGTGATTTGTCTGTGTCTGATCACTTAACAATTCTGGGCGTTACTCTGGACTCGTCTTTAAATTTCAGAAAACACCTTGACAACGTATACGCCAAGACAATAAAACGGCCATTCTCCAATTCGGCGTTATTTGCCTAATTACCGTGACGTTTTTTATTTTTCACTGATTTGACTTAAACACATTAAAATATGAAACAAATCAAAGATACGAATTCAATAATTAATTAGGCATGTAACAATTAATTGTAGTTTTCTAGATAATGAGACTTAAAAAATTTATGATCACGGTAATTAGAATTTTTTTTATATTTAATGTAACGGTAATTAGAAAATAACATAAAGTCTATGTAAAATATGATAAATGATAATAACACATATTAATAATTCGTTCACATATAATTATAATTAAAGCGAAAGAATTAACGATGTCCCTCATAACCATAACCTACCAATAGTGAAAAAAGACATTTTATCATTGCTATAATAAAAAAAAAATTAGAACAGTTTTGATGAATTTCTTGTTATCTCTTCTATTGACATAACGAGAAGGGTATCACGTGCACGCATGTTAGCTACTGTAGACATAGAGAGATAATACGAGTAAAGGGGTAGACAAAATTTTGTTTTGGCGCGCATGCTAGGCCTACTGACCAACGATACCATTTGCAGTTCTTTTTATCGTTGCTCCTACGCCATCTGCTGAGCTTTTGCCATGACCACTCTCTGTATAGTTCCATTCAACCACTCTTAGATTAGGAAAGTGCCACTGAAGTTATGAGATGATAGATATACAACATTTTTTTATTTCGATATTGGCCAGTCGGAGAATCTGATATAAAATGGATGACATTTACATGAGGAGCTTCATTTTCAATGAAATTTAAGACAGGTATGCAATGACCTTCTATAAGGTCATTGCACGTATGAGATGACTCCATACTGCAACTGCGTCATGTCTATGAGTTAAGGACTCAAAGTGCAAGACTCTGGAATCACGACCCGAAATGGTTGCATCTTGGAAAATAACCAGTTGCTGATTTTATAAGAGTGAGTAAGTTTATCAGTGTGTGACGTGTGTGTGAGTAATTTTATAAGTATGTGTGAGTTTTCTTCCGGTTGTTTGGTGACATTTCGCAGACAGGTAGTATTTTTTTATCTCTTTTACTTTTATGCAGTCAGTCAGACAGTTCAGCCTATTGCAGTCCACTGCTTGGTCATAGGCCTCCCCATGTTCGCGCCAGACATCCTGAATTTCCGCAATCCTCATCTCCAGCCTACACCGGCAATCTTACGTAGATCGTCGGTCCAACGTGCCGCAGGACGTCCCACACTGCGTTTGCCAAGACGCGGTCTTCCCTCCAGGACCCGTCTGCTCCAACGGCCATCGGTCCTGCGATACAGATGACCAGCCCACTACCACTTCAACTTGCTTATTCTGTGGCCTATGTCGGTTACTTTTGTCTCTCACGGATAGTCTCATTTCTAATTCTAACTTTCGAGAGAAACCTCAAGCATAGCCCGTTCCCATTGCACGTTGAGCGACTTTAAGCTTGTGGACCAGTCCCTTCGTCAGTGTCCATGTCTCTGCTCCGTATGTCAACACAGGCAGGACGCATTGCTCGAAGACTTTTGTCTTCAAGCATTGCGGATTTTCTTTTATTGTACCTTTCTTTCTCCTTTTATTTTGATTGCTGATACAAAAAGGGTCATTTTTAATTCGTTGTCGGCGTTGGTTGCGGTTCCAGTTAGTAAACAAGTATTATTTTTTCATACAATGGTAATTATAAACATATGGTAATTAGTATACGGTAATTAGAAAACGATAGATTTTCTTAAAAATGTCGAAAACCGACACAGTATGCAAATACTAGCTTATTACAACGTACGGAGGCCAAAGTACTGTCTTCATTTACATTATCAACTTGGGTCTATCTTAAAAATCAAGTATTAAACTAAGAACAACGGTAATTAGAAAAGTTTTTAACCAAGGCTACGGTAATTATATACTCACGTGCTTCATTGGAGGTACACTAACCTTATAGACATTCAGATGCTGATGGGCCTTGACCCACACTGGGGAGACGCGACGCGTACGGTATTGATGGTCCAAATACTTTTATTTAGGGATGTACACCCGAGAACAGCAAATGTTACGGGAATTATAACTTTCCAATGGACATGCGATTACTTAATGATAATTATTTGTAGACTGGTTCTATTGAGTCGATATTTTTTTGTGCGATACACGTTACTTAATATCATTTAAAACGTTGAATGAATCAAAGTAAATCTTTACGTTATAAAAATTACAAGCAATTTTTAAGATTAAGTTGGTGTGCGGACACGCCACGGTAATTAGAGAACAGAGGTTCTTTGAACATAAGTTAAATTAATTTAGCCTTAATTACTTAAAACAGAAGCCAATATTTTTTTTACAGCTAGATACGGATGCTTTCTAATATATATAAAAAAAATTATGATTGAATATGATAATATGACGGATTATACAAGCCCGGACACCTAAAATTTGCTACTCGGAGAATGGCCGAAAACGCTATCAGATGGTTGCAAGGGCGGCAAAGGCGACATGGGGCCTGTGCCCAGAAATCCTCTACACGCTATACCAGGCGATTGTTGAGCCCACTGTCCTCTACGCTGCAAGTGTCTGGAGTCCTATTCTCGAAAAGAAATACGCGATAAAAACATTAAATAAAATTGCCCGCCTCTTTGCCATCAAAATCAGTAAAAGTCATAGAACAGTATCACTGAATGCAAGTATACTCTTGGCTAGAATATTACCATTGGACTTGAGGGCAAAGGAAGCCGCAGAAGCTTATCTAATAAAGAGAGGGAAACCAATAATCGGCAGCTCGGGAGGATGGGTGGAGAAACAAATAAGCCCTTTTCAACTTCCGCACCCTGCTAAAAGGCGATCTGTGAGGCATAATTGTATCGAGACACAGATAAATTTAAATGAAATAGAGTTCAAGGAACTTAGTATCTACACTGACGGTAGCAAAATAAAAGGCAAAGTGGGGGGTGCAACATCGGTCTGGATTAATGGAGTAGAAACACATAACCACACTTTTAGACTTGGTGACAAATGTTCCGTCTTTCAAGCGGAACTGGTGGCATTGCTTAGGGCTTGTAGACTTCTCACTAGACGACCATACTCTGGGAAAAGTGCTGACATCTTTTCAGACTCTCGTTCGGCACTCCAAGCGATTGAAGATCCGATCAGCCTTCACCCGATAGTGGTCGAAATCAAAAATGCGATACACAACTTGGAGAGCTTAGGTGGTCAGGTGAAGTTTTACTGGGTGAGAGCTCACACAGGCATTAAAGGTAATGAGAGAGCGGACGAGTTGGCAAAGTTCGCGGCCTTGCAGGATAAAACGGCTCCTATTTATGATGCAATCCCAGCTCAAACCGCAAAGTGGTTGCTACGCCAGCGGTCCATTGAGCTCTGGCAAGAAAGATACAGCGGAGAGAAAACGGGTGCAATTACTAAGCTATTCTTCCCGGATGTTCGCCTGGCCCATCACACACTAAAAAAACTAAAAAATGATAACATTATGGCACAAATTTTCACAGGCCACGGAGGTTTCGGAGAATATTTACACAAATATGGGTACAGGGATGATCCTGCGTGCGATTGCGATGATAATAGTAACGAGAATATAATACACATTTTATGCGAATGTCCTAAATTTATAATATCAAGATATGATCTGGAGATGAGCATCGGTATAAACATAACTTCCGGTAATATTAAATTCATTATGAGAGAAGATGGTGCAAGGGGCGAGTTCCTTAAGTACGCTAGAAAGATCACCATGTTAAACAATAGGAAAAACAATTCAAAAGTCCTCACTACATAAATAAACGTGCTGTTACAATACTACTCTATGTATACTTACAATGAAATTTATATATATAAAAAAAAAAAAAAAAAAAAAAAATAAGTAGATAAAAAAAAAAGAAAAAGAAAAGTGAATAAAAAAAAAAATTACAGAATAAGTTTATCATAAAGACCTAAAATTGTCGCAATATAAATAGCGGCAGTGCGAATTTATATATCGCACCTTTAGAATTGAAGTGGCTTAATCCAAAATTCTTGTTTTTTGGTAAATGCCAAAAATGTAACTGAAGAATTGGCCATTTTTTAGTTATTCGATTATAAAACTTTAGGTTAAGTGATTTATGTCACAATTTTAGTTATTAACCGTAGACTAGGAATTACTTTAATGATTGAATACTAAACCTATAGGTATAACTAATTAGAACCTGTGTTAATTGATCATTGAAAAAAAAGAAGTTACTTATTTTCCGAAAACAATTTAATATTATTGGCTTATTTGACTTTGTGTCTTTTATTTACTTTACAATATAAAAAATAATAGTGCCTATTTAAAAAAGAGTCGATTAATTTCTGATGTTATATTTTTGCTTGGTGACTAATTATGGAATATGCTAGTTTAATTTTAAATGACTCGCTAAATTAAAGGAAAATGAAACACAGAGTCTACTTTCATAATCGTGCTTTTTGAAATTTTGCCTCACTAATCATCCTTAAACACTAATCAACGCTTAGGTACTGCTACCACCATCACATTATCATGTCACTTAGCAAAATATATTTTAGTCTTATGAATACTTATTAGAAAATCAGACATGAAAATGCCTTAATAGATGCTTATAATATTTAGTACTGAGATCAGTCATATCACACATGGAATATAGCCAACTGAGTATTATTTCTCAACAAATGGTTTAACACAATATTTGTCATACATTAGTTTATTTAAGTTTATAAAACAATCAATAGTTTTAAATAATTTGCAAATAGTAAACTTTTTATAAAAGAATATAAAACAATTACACTAATAAACCAAAAGTTCGTTGGTTATTTGTGGTTAGTTGGTGGTTTATTTATAAAAGAGTGTTTAATATTTTTTTATTAACTAAGAATTATTATTTTCTGCAAGCTCTATTTTCTTACTGTAAGCCTTCGATAGTGTAATTTCACCCACTTCTTTCATTTCAATTCTTTTATTGCGCATATTTACTTTCTTAAAATATTTTTCAGTGTATGAATATTTATAGTAAAAAAAATGACTCGTTCTTAACAAATTTTAACACTTTTATCTCGCTATCTGATTCCCTGCAACCCACTGCTTTATCGACATCCTGATTAAAGTTATACCCCCATTCATTCTGCAACACTTTGAAGTCTATAAAAAAATTGTAATCTAACTCTTTTACTCTGAATGGAGTGCCCATTTTTCTTCCACCTCTTAGTAAAGGCATATATTGTTGAGGTGTGTAAATAGGACCAGATCTTAGGTTTCTCATTATTTCTTTTTCTATTAAACTATGTGCATTGTCCCCCTTACTCTTACTTTTTTTGCAGGTACCTCCTTATTAGATTTTGAGTGATTGGTAAGCTTTTCCGGAATTCCGAAGCGATTTAACGACATTTTGTTTCCATTGAGATGGATTGCGCAGGCGCTTCCTAGATTTTTTAGGGTTCCGTACCTCAAAAGGAAAAAACGGAATCCTTATAGGATCACTTTGTTATTCTGTGGAAGTAATTCAGAGAAAACAATTGCATCGTTAACAAAATCTTCCCTGTCAGACGTGGTGTTTGATGAACTTAAAGATCGCCGTAGTAATAAATCGTTATAAGTCGGATCAGCGTCACTCAAATCAATGTCTGATTCCTCAGAGTGCATAGGTGATTGATGGTAGTGTATGTCTTTATTTGAACGTCTTTTGTTAATTAAAGGCTTGGCATAAATTATATTCGGGCAGTCTGTTGGAGTGCCTGGTATGGTTGAAGGTGATCTGTTATTGTTCATTTCGCCTCCGTTTTCTTCCATTGATGACGAAGACTATCATGATGACGATGATATGCTGGAACTTGAAGACGATGACGTAGAAGATGATGTACTATTGGACCGATCTCTTATGTTTTGTGATGCTTGTTCTTCAATGGTTGAAGTAACGTTATACCCACCACTAATTTTCGACGTACTGTTAACACCTTTTAGAATCCGTTGTTCAGTTTCCACTTGCGGTAAAATTTTAGGATCCATACTAGGACTTCCATCTATCGCCTTATCCAAAGGTTGTTTCAAAAAGTCTTCCTTATCACACTCTTTGGATTTATTTTGAACACTAGTATAACTTTCGGAACTTGCTGTTATCATGTCTACATACTGTTCTTCCATTTTATTTTCATTCCGGTTTATTAGTTGCAAAATAACATCTACTCGTCTTTTCATTATTGGTTTTAAACTTTAACTGAAATAAACATAAAAAGACTCAATCACAATAAAGCTCTCTGAGTCACACAGAATTCAGTAAAGAATAAGCATATTTACGTATATGTCTCCGTAGTTACAAAATTGGTTGGTAAAGTAAAGCCATAGTATAAAATAGGGCTCCATCTAACAAGCAATATTTAGTAATAAAATGACGGCAGTACAAATACGACACCACAATATTATTATCATTTAGCATTGAAACGCCCAAAACAAAAAAGAGTCATTACAAAAATAAATGTCGAATGAATAACGCGTGATTTAAAAGAGACACAAATAGTGCGTTTGCCCTTTTCTGGGCTAAAAGAGTCTGTATATATTTAATAAACTGATAGAGTACATGCTTGTAAGTCGTTTAATGTATAAAAGTCATTTTCTTAAAATTTTTAGTTAAGCCACTTCAATTCTAAAGGTGCGATATATAAAAAAAAAAAAAAAAAAAAAAAAAAAAAAAAAAAAAAAAAAAAAAAAAAAAAAAAAAAAAAAAAAAGTCACTGTAACAACTAGTATTGCCATGTACCTAGTAAGACAGAACTCTACGCACTGTAAGAAGTTATATATTTCCTACGTTCGACGACGAAAATCTTCAAAATTTGCGTTACGTAATACTTGAGCGCCCCCTTATAGTATGGTGTGCTAAATGTAATAAATATATGTTAATGTTTCATTTAGTTGAATTCCTCATTACATCCATATTATTTTCAAGTAGAGGAAATTTACTGATATCGACATTTAACAACATACATCCAGCACTATAGTAGTCTATGGTTACACATTCCGCCATATTTGTTTACCTTTTAATTCTTTTATTTTTGGACAGAGTTTACCTACCACCCTACAAGTACAACGCCCGTGGTGTTTTTTACCTTAGTGGAACGGTAATTTCATTTTCAGCGGTCGTGGTCGATGACGTTGTGGGCCTTTAGTGGAACGCGCCCCGCGCCCGGCGCGCCGCTGATAACAGCTGTTGTCATTGTCACTTGACCACTTGTCAAAGTTTCTAACAAGATAGTTTTGTGGAACTTAAAGCGAAGTAATTATTATTGAATACAATACAAAAAATATTATAACTATCAAAAATGGTTGAAGCACAGAAATATAGACTCGAACAGGAGATGACGAATCTCGTGAATGAGTTAGATAGAAGTTATTTGAGAAAAATGCAAGTGAGTTAGGTTATGCCTTATCATGTGTAGCTTATGCAACTTTTTATTAAAAAAAGAAATGAAATTATGTATGAAAAATATATTTAAAATCGTGTCTTTAATTTTAAGCATATATTTATTTATTTTTTACCTTCTGAAGTTAACTATGTTAAGAGTAAACTTAAAGACAACTTTAGATAAATATTACCCATACAATATTATTTCAGTCTTCGGCGAATTGAAAGAGAGGATAAATAGTGATAAATAAATGGTACATAAACATTTTATGTTTATTATTTTAATTTGTTATTTACAATGACTCAAAAATAGTTAGACTTTATTTTTAAAATGTAAGTTTGGCAAAATCATCGGCAAAAAGCTGATGGAGCAATAGTCTAAACGAGAAGAAGAACGGGCTAAAATCCACATCCTGGACCGTCGAATTATGGGGTTTTGAGGGGTGCAGGGGGGAGGGGGGAGTGGGGGCTACCCCCAGTACCACTCCCACGCAACAGAAACCCATAGTTATGGAGATATCCATTGTTAAAGTTTTGAGATATATGTATTATATGTTATATATGAAATATATATATATTATATTTTTTCTATATATTATAGTACTCATAAATAGAAAGCTTTTTGTGAATTCTCAGGTTGCAGAAATTTACATTTTAAGAGATATAATTTTTTTAATGTTGCTATGGAATATGAATATAACACACCTTTGTACCCTTTTTTTTACTTAAATATATTTTTATTTTTTGTTATTTACTATCATATACGGAAAATATTCAATATTTTGTTTAATTTTTAATAATTGTTAATGAATTATTAATTTAATTTTTTTATAAAACCGAATCGGAGCACCCCACTATCCACCTGGTCTTGGTCTGTCCTACCCCTAGAGTGTTTTTTGTAAGCCGGAGGCGCGGACGGAGGGCAGCCCTCGCCCGCTGTAACCCCGGGTGTCTAAGTTTTGTTACGCAAGGGCGAAAGGGCTGCCCTTCCGAAGCGCCGGAGCCGTCACGGAATGAAATTATACCGATTAACTGTCAAATATTGAGGTTAGGTCTATGAGATTTATTTTTGTATTTTGTCAAGAACGGTGCATTACCTTGTATCGCGAGTGGTATGGGGAGTTGAGGGTGTCCGCCGCGCCCCCTCCCCCTCTCGCCCTTAAATTCGTGTAAAACGATCTATATTCTTCTTATAATCTCAGAACTTTAACAATGGATATCTCCATAACTGTGGGTTTCTGTTGCGTGGGAGTGGTACTGGGGGTAGCCCCCACTCCCCCCTCCCCCCCACACCCCTCAAAACCCCATAATTTGACGGTCCAGGATGTGGATTTTAACCGAAGAACGTTAATGTAATGAAAATTTATAACTAACAAGAAAATATCGAAATAAATTTGTTTATGGTATATAGGTTCCAAAATAAAAATTTGTAAGAACATAATTTCAACATTTAAATTCATTATACTTACATATAACTGTATTTTATACTTACCTACATATAAATTAGCATACCATACCATACATATAACTGCACTACATACCAGCTCTCGACATTAATTTTATCTTTCCCTCTTACTAGGGTTGTCTGGAACAAATGGCTAAAGAGCCGTAAGTTGGCCCATATATACAACTATCTTGATACTATGTTTACTAATGTAAATAAATAATAATTGTTCCAGGGTGACATGCACAGATGTGCAGCCAAGTGCTGCGACGACCCACAGACATCGTTAGAGAGAGTCCACGGGTGTATAGAGAACTGCGCCACATCTCTCAACAATGCCAATAATTATGTTCAGGTAATTATTGTTAATAAAGTTAAGGGGTGGAGTGATTTCGATTATTATTTATTATATTTCTTTATAATAGTGATTTTGCATTATAGTTAAGTTACCCGTTTTGTTTGTCATGCATGTTACATCCACATCGAATATTATAATACTCAACACATTGGATACTTATAACATTTTCCTACTTTATGGTACTGTATTATATGACTGTGTTCCGTTTTGTGGACATTTAATGTAAATTTTATATATCACTACATAGCTGTATAAAACAAAGTCGTTTCCCGCAGTCTGTATGCTTAGATCTTTTAAACTGTGCAACGGATTTTGATGCGGTTTTCTGTAGTAAATAGAGAGATTCTAGAGGAAGGTTTATATGCATAATACAGTAGAGGAACACTGATATTTTTAAAGGTTTCTAATGTGATGTTGTAAATAAACACATTTTTTTGCACATAATCTTAATATATATAAATCTCTTGTCACAATGTTTGTCCTCAATGGACTCCTAAACCACTTAACCGATTTTAATCAAATTTGCACACCGTGTGCAGTTTGATCCAACTTGAAAGATAGGCTATATTTTATTTTGGTATATGTAATTATTATATTTAAGAAAAAAAAAGGCGGTACGAAGTTCGCCAGGTCAGCTAGTATATTATATATATATTTTATATTGAGTATCAGCATTGAACCCGTGCGAAGCTGGGGCTGGTCGCTAGTATTGAGAAAAATGATATCTGTAGTAAACAAAACAAGACAAGTAGTTTGTATCAACCGACTATTAATCATTCATCGTATATTACTGACACCGTCAGATGTTTAAAATAAAACGATGTTTTACAATATAAGAACATACTTGAACCAAATGTTGTTTGCAGAAAGAAATCAACCACCTACAGAACAGACTGCAGCGTTGTGTGATGGACTGCAACGACGCAGCTCGGGACAGGTTGGGTCCTGACCCCAGTCAAGAAACTGTGAGTATCAATAAGACACTTCACATTACATTTTGAAGTGATACTTCTTTAGGCGCATGAGCGGTAAAATTTGAGCGACCGGTAACGCGGCAGCGTCCTGACGGTCAGTACTTGGATGGGTGACCGCTTTTTTTTCAACTAGTTCTTTTTTGTACTTTAAATTCGTTTTTTTAAATTCTTTTTTTAATTAGTTTGCCAAAGAAGTTTCACTTCTGAGTTCTGACATGTGTGTACTTTGTACGCATGCAATTTTTTTTAAATATTTGTGGAAAAATAAGCATAGTAGTAAGGGATGATACATGGTAAATCAATCAATTAATCAAAATTGATCTCCCCGATGGATGATGGTTATGGTGTTTTAGTTTCAGTTTTTTTATCGTTTAGGAGCAATTACAGTCTTATATTTAACTGACTTCAAAAAACGGAGGAGGTTCTCATATTTTTTTTTATATGAACTTTTTAATGGGTTTATGATTATGATTATTTTTTTAATCTAAAGGTGTTGCTTATCTTATGGTCCCATTGAAATGTAATCGAGACTTCTCGACTTTTCGGACTATGTCTATAATACGTATTTACATGAATATTTTTTCGTCTACCTACGTGGTATTACTAGCTGATGTAATTGGAGTTAGTTTTATATTCATTTGCGAGCAAACACAATATTATTTACAAACAAAAATAACTTTCGTCCACAGATCGACAAGTGCACGATAGACTTCGAGAAATGTGCCGTGAAATGTGTGGACAAGCACATAGGTTTGATTCCCGGTATGATGAAGTCGATGAAAAAAGTATTAGCAAGCGGCAAACCTCCGCCGGTTAGCAGCGAATGAAGTGACAACTGAACGAAACAAACTTGTTAACTATTAAGATATATATGTAACAATAAATATGCTTTTACCGTTTTGTTGTATATAACTTGTAGAAATAGCAATAAAAAAATTTAATTGTTAACTTGGCATTTTAAATGTCATCTATATTCTATGCTATGAAAAATATTGTTAATTATTTAGAACTTTAAGTAAAGTTATTGAACCAATTTTAATAATTATTTCTTTATATTTACATCACAATATGACTAAAACTGTTAATATAGAAGTAATTAATGCGAGTTGCAAGCCGCTTGGGAGTCTTAGCTTATTACATCTATAATACATCACTAAGATTTTTCAAAGTACGAAAGATTATTATAAAATTGTACTAAAACGCTATTTTCCTCAATATGACCATATGAAAAAATATAAACCTCATAACATGGACAAATACAGGCCTAGCTCTCATACCGAATTATTAGAGGCTATGACAATTTTTTGGAGTTTACTCCTTAAGAATCGATTTTCATATAAGGCACAATCTACTGAACGAATGATGTAGTTACGTTTCTCGTAACGCCATCTATCGCCAATAGGGTTACGATTGATGGCGTAACGACGTTTTCTAATAACGCCATCTTAAATAGATAGATGGCGTTATTTGATTCGTTTATTTACCATTTGATATGGTTTTAATATTTTTCTTAGACTAGTAAGCCTTTTTTGTGCCTATTTAGACAGTCGATCTGAAGGAGTAAACTCCAGTCGTGCGTCAGAGCTAACGAACACTTTTTTTTCTTTATATGTATACCACAGGCTTTAAATGGAGTAAACTTCAGTAATACTTAAATGTTTTTATAAGATTCGCATTTATATACACTTATATAAGGTACTGTTTAGTGAAATGGTGCCAATAAACCACAGTTACTAAGATTTATCTGTAAGTTATAACTTTGTTTACCACTATAGGTAGATTTATAACATTTAATAGGCTATAGTTGAGTATTTTGAGTTCGTACAGGGTAGTTTTAGTATAGATTTGTTTTGAATAAATTACTACAACATCACATATTGCTTTTTTTTATTCGATATTTGATCTCCCTCTTTTCATCTTATCAATATTTCTATATCTGTTTTTATTCTGTATTTATCTGTTTTTTTTTTTGTTAATCTAATTTGGTTGAAATAATACATCAATTAATTGATCGATTGATAACGAAGTTTTGTAATTAAAAGTACGAGGTTGTAGAAATGACAGACGTGTTGATAACGATGTTTTTCTTGCAGAACATCGCTGAATTTAACATTATTGATTCATATTGTAGTATCAAGTATTTGACAACTTTTAAAATTTCTTTTGTTTCGTAATTTATTTTTGTGTTGTCCACACATGAGGGAATTCTAAACATTTTTAACATCATATCAAAAATCGACCGCTCCAGCGGGGATCGAACCTGCACCACACTCACCGTGTCGGCACCTGTTAGGTCGAAATTTTTGAAACGATGATTTTATATTTTCTTATGTTTTTCTATATTCGAAGCCAGAGCTGTAAAACCCATTTTAATAAATGTAAAATTTTGACATTTTGAGACTATCATATTCAACCTGACACACCGTACCTATACACTTCTTTGCCATAGTGGTAAAAAAAAAACATATGAAATACAAATAATATTCAAGCAGTAGGTAACCATCTATATTATTTGTCGTATTGTTACACTTTTTAAATATGACTGTTATTTAAATAAATAGCACCTAAACTTAAATACTAAAGCATAAACCTACAAAATAAATGTAATTAAATGTAATCGCTCAGAGCAAAAAAAAAAGATTCAATTGTGTTTTTATAACAATTCCTTTTAAAAATTACTATCAATACAATTCGTTTGACCTGGTTTTAAGAAATGGTAGACTTCTCGGAAAATTCGAATGCTTAGATATGATTTATTTCTCTATATCCTCGGAGGAGGAATGGAAAATAAATTCTATATAATTAAGTAGGTAAACAAAATTGAATGCGTGCCGATCGTGAAGAAATGCTTTTCTATTAAATTGTGCAAATAAGAATTTCTGTAAATCGTTTCAAAATACCAAAACTTCACATTTACATATATAAAGGAATTTACAGAGTGTACCAGAAAGTGTGTCACCATGAAGACCGTGTGGGTACTGTTTACTGCCGCCTTCGTGAGTATCTACATAATAACAAATTCGTTTATACATAGTAAAATAATATAAATGTTTTTAAATTTATTTAAAGCATGTGCTTAAAATATTATTTTTTCAAGTTATTATAGTATATAATAAGAGGTACATTGTAGGTTCTTGTTTTACATCTGAATGTGAGCAATTTTCATTAAAAGAGTAATCTATACTAATATAATAAAGCTGAAGAGTTTGTTTGTTTGTTTGTTTGAACGCGCTAATCTCAGGATCTACTGGTCCGATTTGAAAAATTCTTTCATTGTTAGATAGTCCATTTATCGAGGAAGGCTATAGGCTATATATCATCACGCTAAGACCAATAGGAGCGTAGCACCAATGAAGAATGTGCATGAAAGTTTTTTTTTCTTTTGAGAGCTTCCTAGAGAATTGGTCCTATTCCACGGGGACGAAGTCGCGCGCAGAAGCTAGTACTTAATAAAATAGAAATTTCTGTTTGAGATTTTTTTGGCAAATAACTTTTATTTGTAGGCTGACCTTTAATTAATTACATTAATTGTATTATTGCTTGCAAAACAATAGTTTTACAGGAAAATTAATTTGTTTTTCGTTGCCAATCCATTTTCCACGGAAGTTCGTGACTGTCGTTCGCTGTAACATCGTTCGATACGTTGCGGTTAAGCCTGTATCATCCCACAGCTGGGCTTGGCTTTCTCCATGTAGGAGAAGAATTGTTGATTCATCCACCATGCTGCTACACTGCGGGTTGGCGGATATGTTCCCTACTATGAGTAATGATCGCTATCAGGTATTTATGATAACAACCGGAACCGACAGCATACCGTGCTCTACGAGACAAGATGGGAGACCCACAAGGAGAAACATCCAAACCGGAAAAATATTTGTACAAATACAAACATCCATCCTGAACGGGAATCGAACACGCAAAACCATAAAGGTTATAAATATGGAGAGATCTGAATGTGACCTGTGTTTTGTGCGTTACTTTAGCAAAACTTTTTTAAATGCTAAGTTTGAGATACATTTTTTATTTGTTCAGATCGGCGGTATTGTCCAAACAACTGAAGCCTACGCCGTTGGTCTTGTAGACCCCTGCCCCTGCTCAGCGTCTCGTATGCTGTTCCCTCCAGTACTAGAATATTCCTGCCCCATCATAGAACCGTGTGGGTGCGGGATAGAGCTACCGGGATATGTCTATCCCTATGAAGCCTGTGGTTGTGGTTGTGGTCTGCCAGGTTACGCGCCCATCCCCCCACTGCCACCAGTCTTCACCGCACCGAAGTTCATCAGACAAATAACTGTACCACCGCCATTTTTGTGATTTGTGATTAAATAAAATTGATTTTTGTATTTGTTGTTTTTTTTTTCTTCAAAATTTCGGCTTTAGCGAGCTTATTACCAAATAAAAAAAAGTGTGTGTGTCAGCTCCAACGCACGACTGGAGTTTACTTCTTCAGATCGATTGTCTAAATAGGCACAAAAAAGACTTTATAGTCTAAGAAAAAGATTAATACCATATCAAATGGTAAATAAATGAATCAAATAAATGCCATTATTAGAAAACGTCGTAATCGATACCGTCGTAAACGTCGTAGCAGGTTTAAATGGCGCACAAAAACGTAACGAGGTCATTCGTTTAGTAGACATTACTCCTCATATTTTTTTTCATACCGGGGGCCTTATATCAGAATCGATTCTTAAGGAGTAAACTCCAATAGTTATCGCAGAAAACTAGGTATAAGTAGACATAGAGTTTCATAATTATTTTTAATATTCAGTCTGAATATTATTATTAATTTGAATCAGACACTCTTAATATCAGTAGGTACATCATTTCAGCCTATCGCAGTCCACTGCTGGACATAGGCCTCCCGAAGTTCGCGCCAGACATTATGGCACCAACACATGTGTTCTGCTGTGCAGGCGGGTTGGTGACCTTGGTTGATACTTTAGTTATATCAGGGTTTCTTAACCTGTGTTCCATGGACCCCTGAGAGGTCCGTGCTATGAAAGCTGGGGGTCCATGGCAAGCCTACTTATGTTGTGAGTAAATATTTTCACTTTGTGCGTAATCAAAAACAGCTCCTCAATTTGATATTCTAATCCAGCATAAGCAGCAGCAACCGTCACACTAATTATTATCTATACTAATATAATAAAGCTGAAGAGTTTGTTTGTTTGATTGTTTGTTTGTTTGATTGTTTGTTTGTTTGATTGTTTGTTTGTTTGAACGCGCTAATCTCAGGATCTACTGGTCCGATTTGAAAAATTCTTTCAGTGTTAGATAGCCCATTTATCGAGGAAGGCTATAGGCTATATATCATCACGCTAAGACCAATAGGAGCCGAGTCCACGCCGACGAAGTCACGCGCAGAAGCTAGTTAATTATAAATTTATATGCAATAAGTTTGATTGCTAACAATTAAAGGTGATTGAAGTAAAGCATCGTTGTGTTTTTTTTTTCGTTTTTTTTGGAAAAGGTCCGTGGACTATTTGAAATTTTTAAAAGGGTCCATCACTAGAAAAATGTTAAGAAACCCTGAGTTATATCTAAATAATTGAAAATTATTTATTTTATATGGACACAGTAATAAGAACATGAACTAAATGAAATATATGCACCAACTATTTTTTTAACAATTTCAATCTATATCATTCTGTAAGTACATAGAACATGCGCATATGCAGAATTATATAGGTTTGGGAACATAAACATGCATACGTGCATAGGTATGTATGTGATATAATTACAAAGAGCTCGTGTATATAAATAAAAATGTTAAAACTAAATTCTAACGTGAATTTGCTATGACTACTTGTGTCTATATTTAGGTAATTATCTTAATTAATTTTACAAAATATCTGACTAGACAAACAAAAATGCACGTAGCAAAAACAAGCTATTTTTTAAGAAACAAGAAATAATTATTGATTTCAAAGTAAACCTTATCAATCGACTGATAAAATCTCATTTAAGTGAAAATTACGTAACACGCGCTTATCGGCGACTTTATCTCACAACTAATTTATATAAAACACACACACGGGAGCTTACATCTTAAATTGTATTTCATTTGTTCATTGATTATTTCTTTAAAATATAAAGGTTTGTGGTGATTATAATCACAATACATTGTAAAGTGCTAAAGTACCAAATTCATACAATCTGCTTGCTATTTGCTTCCTTCCTCCCTTTATTTAAAGTGTTTAGTCATTCCTTTAATTTAGTTTTTAACTTTTTTAACTTTATTTGTCTTTTAGAATCAAAGATGAGGCTGTGTCAAGTGTCCATAATTTTGTCAGTAATTTTCGCGCAAACTGTATTTTCAAGGCGTTGTGACCAAATGAGACACCAGAATGCAATCATGACAGCACTACAAGGTGCGATGGGACCGAGAAACTACGAAAGAGCCGTGATGCAAAGAGTCGAGAAACCCGCGCCAGTCTTACAACCAGCAGCTCCAAGAGAAATGAACCTGCCAAACACGAGACTGATCGAACAGAAACGTCCCTGCCAAACGGAACGCATGGTGCCAGTGGAAATCGTCCAACAAACTAATTTGCCGATATATCCCATAGCACCAGCACCTCAGGTCTTATACCAGCCTAATCCTGAATTTGTTGTTCCCATTTCCCGTTCAGCACCAAATCCAGTTTTCGAGAGACAAGGCTGTTCTTTCGTCGGACCCTCACCATCTCCAATAATCAACCCCTTGCTACCAGCGGCGTCGCCAGTCTCAGCCTGGGCGCCGCCAACCTCCAACCGTCTCCCCCCCGTCGATCCGACTCAGATCAGATCTCACTTCCTTCGTAAAATACCCATCCCACCACCAACTTTGTAATAAATAATTAGTCGTAAATTATTTATTTATTGTATTCTGTTTAAATAAACTATATGTGATATTTTAATTTTGTTGTTTTATTCAATATTGATAAGAAGTATTTTTTTAATTTAATTGTAAACGAAACAAGATTTTTTTAATTTTAATTAAAAAAATACCACAAAGTTTAGCAAAGCTAGTATTTGTAATCACGGGTCACAAAGCAGGTCTGTACATAAGTATAAATTAAAAATATTACATAAGATTACTTAATATTTCTGTTAACAGCAGCTTTTATCGCTAAATCATAGCGTGATATATGGAGAAAATATAGCCTCTAAAAAACACAACACGATTTAACAGTAATTTTTTGTTCTAATTAAATGTAATTAACTAGATTACTTCGGCAGTTCCTACCGTTTCCCGTTTGTAATTCGTATCCATCAGTCACAGCGTGGTGGAATACAGACTATACTTTTCTCAATAAATAATTGTGTTTGCTCGCAAACGAAAAAAAAACCGACTTCAATTACATCGACAAGTAGTACAACGTAAGTAGACGAAAAATAGTCAGGTAAATACGCGCTATTAAAGATTACTCAAAAAGTTGTAATCAGATCTCGATCTAATTTAAACAGGACTACCTGACAAGTTAATACTTGTTGTTGATGATTTAAAAAAAATACAGTCGAATTGAGAACCTCCTCCTTTTTTGGAAGTCGGTTAAAAACCAAACTAAAAAGGAATAATCTTAGGTATGAAATTAGTGTATTGTCATCGGTCCTCCATAAGTCTATCAAGTTTAAATGAAATCTGAACGATTGAAGTTGGTCAAAATAAAGTCCAAAGGGGTTGGTTACGAACATACAAACATACAGGTGAAGCTAATAAAAATCGTGTAAAAAAGTTAATAGCGTAAAAAAATGACTATCAGATTTCATGTGAGTACCTACATTAAAACAAACAAACTGTTATTTTACAATATTAAGTTAGATGAACAACGAAACAGACGATGATTCACACTTATTTCTCCGCTTCAGCCTAATATCCAACTACTGGGCATAGGCCTCTTTCCCTATGTAGGAGAAGGATCAGAGCTTAATCCACCACGCTGCTCCAATGCGAGTTGGCGGATATATTCCCTACTATGAGTAACGATCGCTATCAGGTGTACATGATAACAATCGGGACAGACAGCTTAACGTGCTCTCCGAGGCACGGTAGGGAGACCCACAAGGACTAACAACCAGACCGGAAATAAATATTTGTATAAACACAAATATCCACTCCGAGCGGGAATCGAACCCGCGACCGTCGGTGTTTAGTATTTATGATAACAACCGGGACCGACGGCTTACTGTTCTCTCCGAAGCACGGTGGGGAGACACACAAGGACTGCACAAACACCCAGACCACGGCAAACATCTGTATGGCCAATACAAATGTTTGTCATGTGCGGGGATCGAACCCGCAACCACCAGTGTAACAACCACAAACTAGTGCTGTGACCGTTGCACAAACGCGTCGTCAGCTTAACTAATACTAATTTTACATTTGTAAGCAAATAAAGCAATGCGCTGATTCGTACATTTTGTCACGTTAGATATAAACAAGTATATATTGCGGTTTTTTTTTTTTTATACCACGACGGTAGCAATCAAGCATACGGCCCGCCTGATGGTAAGCGGCTACCGTAGCCTATGGACGCCTGCAACACCAGGGGCATCACATGCGCGTTGCCGACCCTTCAAAAACCTATTTACTACTTATTATTTACGGTTGGGACGCTGTCTGTCATGTTTGTCCTTTCGTTGAACATATTTATACTACTTATAGTTTTTGATAGTATATTTGAGACGTTTTTACTTAATTTGAATCGCTTTTTTTTACAGACTGACTGACTAACTAAAAACACCCTTGTAAAAGTAATTTTGATCCCCATTTCATTTCAGCAAGTATTTATGTATAAAACTTGAAGCATTTATTACAGGAGTATATATAAAATTTGTGCAGACTAACGTAATTATATTTAATACGTTTTTTGTGAGAAATTATTAAATTATTATTTCAACACAACTTTATCTTTAGATATACTTAATATTATTTCTAAATATTTTTTCAATGTAATAGACATTTCACATTTATAGATCTTTCGTAATGATTAAGTAAGTTTAGGTGTAAGTAGTGTAATATTAACAAATATATTTCATTACATGTGAAATTAATTTAATATCATTATTTGGTTCCGTAGACATAAAATTATTTTTAAGTATTTTGGTATTATGAATTAGAAAATAAAGGAAACATTGTTTACTAATGTTTAAGCGAATTTCACTCATTATAATGAAACAACTTTTTTCTGGATTTTATTGTTTTATTAAGTTCTTTAAATGCCCGACTTTTCGAATAATTACAGCAACCATGGTCACGGGAGGACTAGCTAGGTACATAAATAAAAATAAACCGCAATAAAATCCAAAAAAGTTGTTTCGTTATAAAGAAAACATTGTTCATTATTTTTTTTTCTACGTAAAACTAATAATTTTGAACGAAGTCGTAGCCACAGCTTGTATTAAACAAAATTTAAAGCTTAATTCAGGAACCCTAAGAGTCAACACACAATAATTATTACTATGTATTACATAACATTAAGAAATAAACAGCTACTAAAACACAAAGTAATAATTGTGTCAGTCGTTGAAAATTATTGTGAAAAATATTAGTAAAATAACTCGCAACAGACAACTATATAGTAGGTACATAATAAAGCCTTCCTCGCTGGTTCTGTGTGTCGTCCACAACGCGATGATGTTTACTTCGATATTGTTATTAGTATTGTCAACTATTTACGTGAGTATCTTACATCTATACTAATATTATAAAGAGGTAAAGTTTTTAACTTTGTTTGTTTGTAGGAGGTAATCTTCGCAAATACTGATCCGATCATGAAAATTCTTTCACTAACAGAAAGTTACACTATTCAGGAGTGTTATCGGCTATATTTTACTGTGATTGAACAAAAAATTCAGCCAAAAAATAATAGTTTATGTAAATCAAGTCGGAGAAATTCGAGTGAGATGAAAACTTTACTATATATTTGCATCACAAAAATAATAAATAACGCCCAACGAAGTGCGCACATGTCGGCTAGTAATTTATAAATTACTAGCTGACCTGGCGAACTTCGTACCGCCTTATTATTATTAAATACAATAATTACATATCTATCTTTCAAGTTGGATCAAACTGCACACGGTCTGCAAATATTATTAAAATCGCTTAAGTAGTTTAGGAGTCCATCGCGGACAGACAACGTGACGCGTAATTTATATATGATCTCCAATGATTTAATTACAGTATTGATGGTGACAGTGAAAGCTTAAAAAGCTATGATACAATTTATATTTTCTACTAACTGACCCATTAAAATTCCTTTCGCCCCATAATTGTTTTAGTGTGCGCCCCATAAAATGACGATCACAAAAAAGGAATTATCCGATTTTGGTCTACTAATCAGTTCTAAAAATATATCCTAATATAATTAATGCATAGTAAATAAACTCCACACTCATATTGGTCCGTCAAATGGATATTTTGTGTCTTGTGTCTGGTAACATACATCACACAAACACAAACGCCCAGACCACAACACTTACCTATCTCATATCTGTCAGCCATTACAAATATTTGTCATTTGTAGCAAAGCAACAAATTACTGTGACTGTTGCACTGTATTTATTTTATTTATTTATTTAACAAATTTATCATACGTACAGAATTATATAATACATATAATAATTATCATTGCGACTCACGTATATAATTATAATAGGTGTGCTTATTCCTAGAAGAGATTTCTTCCAGCAGACACGAGAAGGACTGTAACTAAGGAGTAAGGACTATTCGTAGAAGAAGGAAATAGTTTGCAGCTTAATAATATAATCTGTCATCTCTTAAAGTTTCTTCTAAAATTAGAAGTTTTTAAAGTATAATTATCTCCACTAACCACATGACCAGTTTTAACAACTTGAAAATTAAGCAAATCATTTATTTTATTTCTTATGTTACATAACGCAAAATATTGAATTATATTCTCAATATAAGTACCCACTATACTATGCCTAATAGGCACATTTCATAATATTATTTGCAACTCAGAAATCGCTATTTATTAAGGACGCCAACTGAATAGATAAATTGTAGATTTGTATTAAGTACCTATATTGTATTTGTCCTTATTCTATGATTTAACTTATTAAAAAAAACTAATATAACATTTTGTACGTATTTACAGGTTGAGTCACAAAGAGTTGTTCCTACAGCTTATGTCAAACATGGCCAAAATGTCAACAGAGTCATAGTGACAGAGCCTTGTGTCAAAAATGTTCCAGTTATACCGACACGGCGAGAAGAAATAGCAATAACTGAAGCCGCCATACAGAATACTGTTATGCCAGCAAAAACTCTGCCAGTCCTACCATTTATTACTGAACTGCCGAGCTGTCCTGATGTGAGCTTTGATGAGATTCTGATATCACCGTTGGGATGTTTAGATCCTATTTTAACTGTGTACGGGACAGCGAAGATGCCAGTGCCTGAGTTGCCAGTAGCAGTGAAATCGCGACTGCCAGATGTATCACCAGTATCCCGTCTAAAGCCGTTGTTTTCCAAAATATCTCCGCCCAATTTTGAAGCTAATGGCTTGGACAGAATGTCCATACCGCCGCCGTTTATTTAATTTTACTCTAAAAGTAATGTTATTTTTGAAATTGTTTACGAATATTAAAATAGTTGTTGATTTTTATACATGTTTTTATTTATTTTCCACAACCTGGGTGGATTTTGTCTTAAGTCTCAAATATTTACAGAAATAATATTCCATTTTGAAGCTTAAGTTAGTAAAATAATGTTCTGAGCTAAGTCAAATCTTTTTGTGCCCTTCGAACGTAGCAACTTAGCATCGGCACACACTTGCGCTGAAACTATAGTTTCAGGGGTTGATAGGCTTTTGTAACCGCTTACCTAACATCCTCGCTTCAGCCTGTAATATCCCATTGTTGGGCATAGGCCTCTTTCTCCATGTAGGAGAAGGATCAGAGCTTAATCCGCCGCGCTGCTCTAATGCGGGTTGGCGCTCCATTCATACTATTAGTAACAATCGCTATCAGGTGTACATGATAACAACCGGGACCGACGGCTTAACGTGCTCTCCGAGGCATGGTGAGGGAACCCACAAGGACTACACAAACACCTAGACCACGGCAAACATCTGTATCAAATGTTTTCGTGTGCGGGGATCGAACCCGCTGCGCCAACGCTACGTATCCTAACATCCTAGTAGTTATAAAAGCACGATGGAAAGAACAAAAATGTATGTTGCATGTTTTTTTTTTATATATAAATGTCTGCTCCGAACAGGAATCGAATCTGACCATTGACGTTATACGATATGTCTTGATTACAGTTGTTATATTGATAGATGTAATAAATCTACTCAATTTGTTGTTCTTCGATTAAAAAAAAAGTGTGTGTGTACTTATGTACGCACGTAAGAAGTTATACTTCAAGCTAGAGTATTAAAATACTTCCAAAAAACCTACCACTTAATAATTAGACAATAAGTCCACAACGCCATCTCTTAGAAATGATAAAGACTTCTTTCTTGTCTGCAAAACTAGCGGCATCTATTCATGCACACTTGAACTACTTCGTATCCACACGCGCATTGTAAAAAAATTACTCTCATCATTTTTCTCTAACTCGCCAAAAGAAGTATAACTTCAATGATACAAACATACTCGTAGTATACAGCAGTGAGCAGACAGCACTCTCCACAAATTGGGTGTAACGAAAGGACATTTAAAACGTTACATAGATAAACTTTGACATTTTTACTCTTTAGATTTACTTTTTTATATAGAGGTATGTCTATATATCGCAGTTTGGGTTACATCTAACCACGCGTATTTACTTGATTATTTTTTCCTCGACCTACGTTGTATTTGTAGCGCATGACTTTTTACTAAGTTTACCGATTTTGATGATTCTTATTTCAATCAAAAGCTGATGCTTGTCTTGTAGTCTCGTTGAAAGATCGAGAACTGATGACTACTCTT
This sequence comes from Melitaea athalia, assembly GCA_905220545.2. Lineage (NCBI taxonomy): Eukaryota > Metazoa > Arthropoda > Insecta > Lepidoptera > Nymphalidae > Melitaea > Melitaea athalia. Next base: position 11,907,428 of record HG992205.1, read on the forward strand.
TGAGTAATCTTTGATAACGTGTATTTACTTGATACGTATTTATTTTTTTCGAATCACCATTTACAAACCTAAATTATTTTTGTTTGTCATAAATTAATTATAGTTCAAGTAAAGCTATCAGCGGTTCAGGATGTACATTATGTAGAGAAATGAAAAAAGAAATTGTGAGAATGTTATGAAGAGTTTTAATACAAGCGTATTTAGAATGTAAGAGACGTAAATAAACTTTACATCTCTCATGTTCGGTAAGTAGGTTCTTATTACCTCCAAATGGGGCTTGTAGGTGACTCATTACCGCTCTAGGGTAATAATGTAGCTAGAAACGCCCTAGGGCGGTAAGTAATTAAAAAAAAAAAACACTTCTTTCTTTCAAAAAGTTCGCGTACATCTAACCATCACACTGGCAATAGACATCATGCATTCAGCCCAATGACCAAAGAGGTCGCTTTGCTATTCAGCCTTGTCTTCGTGTGAGTATAATAGTCATCAATTTTAAATATCGAACGGCGAAGCTCAATTTGAAAATTGTTCTCATTTCACTATAAATTTCAACAAATAAAATGTTTTATTCTTGTAATGCCGGTTTTTTTCTACTTACCTCACAATCGAGATGTAAAGCAGAATAGTTAGCTCGGGTGTAAGCATCAATTGCACCCTCGAACTATATCTCGGGCTGCAATTGATGCCTTACAGCCCTCGGCTACTAATCTACTAATAATAAACGCTTCACACTCAACAGCCCCCAGTAGGATTTTCTCCTGTGTACCAATATATACAAATACAAATATCTGTTGTGAGCGGGAATCGAACCCGTGACCGCCAGCGCATCAGCCGGTGCTGCGACCGCTGCGCCAACGTGTCAAACGTTTAAAACGTAACACGCTTTCCATATTATTTTATTACATAAATTTAATAAACTTACTTAAGATTTATCTCACAGTGATAACAGATGAAGTAATAGATAACAATCTTTCTCTACAAGAGATAAAAGATTGAAAGATAACCATTGAGTATTTAAGCGAGTGTATTTATTATTACAATTATTATATCGTCAGTATCAAATAGCAAATATGGAAATTTCGAAAGCAGCTTTACTTATTTCCTTAATTTATTTCATTAATGTAAGTTAATTGTTTTGTATTATTTACGCGAATTTCACTCATAATGAAACAGCTTTTTCGAATATTATCGCGGTTTATTAAGTTTTTTAAAAGCCCGATGTTTCGGATACTTTAGCAACCATGGTCACGGGAGAACTTAAAAAAATCTTTAATTTTCTTCATGAGTTAATATAGAAAAAAAATTCTCAGTATTATAAAAACTAGTTGTCACTACTGTTGTAGTTGTTGTACTTTGCTTGTAATTATAATTCTACTATGGGTATTTAAAAATAGCTATTATATACCTGGCTGGCAGTGGTGTTACCCCGTAATATAAATAGAGACATATTTCCATATTTAATTACATTGTTACCGATTTAATGTGTACCTATTTTCAACAAATGTTATGGCTTTATTATAAAATAGCTTCTGCGCGCGACTTCGTCGGCGTGGACTCCGCTCCTTTTGGTCTTAGCGTGATGATATATAGCCTATAGCCTTCCTCGATAAATGGGCTATCTAACACTGAAAGAATTTTTCAAATCGGACCAGTAGATCCTGAGATTAGCGCGTTCAAACAAACAAACAAACAAACAAACAAACTCTTCAGCTTTATTATATTATAGTATAGATATTAAATTTACGTTCACAGACCGCATCAGCACAACACAGACCGCAGGAGTCACTGTCACCGCAGACAACTAAAATACAAAGACATCACCAACTAAATCAACCAACAGGACTCTCATCGCTAGATTTCCTCTCACCATACTCACAAATACCTCGGCCCAGGCAAGAAATTAAAAGAATTAAACAAAACCCCACAAGATTGTCCAAGAGGCAGTACTTAGCTGAAGTTTTCAAAAGATCGGCGATAAATAAGTTGATTTCTGCCGCCAAAACCGTGAAAGAGCAACATCCGTTCTCGAACAAAATGGCATATCACAATAGTGTTGCTAGTGACGTAAATAAATGGCGCTTGTAGGATAATATTATTTATAAATTATTTATTGTAAAGTTGTGTTGAAGTTATGTCGTCGTATTTATTTTATTTATTAAGTGTTAATAAAGAAAATATGTGAATTCAAATATTTTATTTTAAGCTAGGGCTTGGAATACCGGTAAAAATTCGGTACCGGTACTCTGTCTCGGCAGACGTATCGTTATTTATGGAGTACCGGTACTTTAAATACCGGTACTTTGGAGCCATTTTACCGTTAAATTTTTTACCGGTAAGAACTCGTTTAACGTTATTTTTACCGGTACCTATCCATACCGGTACCGTTAATTGCTACTGTTACCTTTATAGGTACCGGTAATTATTAGGCTAATAGAATACTACCTACTTTTCTTTATTTTTGATCTCACAGCGTTATAATTTAATGTCACGCGCTGTTGCCGCTCTTATCAGCCCCCCCACGCAGCTTCGAGTTGAACATTTTTTCTTTGCACGGAGCGGCAACGTCGTAGAGGTACCGATAAAAATATCGTTAATCGTGACGTCAGAGGTACCGGTACCAGTATCGTTAAAATTCTATTTACCGTTAAAAATTACCGTTAAAAATCGTTTCCGGTACCGAATTACCTTTAAAACTTTTACCGGTAAAACAGGTATCGGATAAAATTAACGCTATTTACCGGTATTTTATAAAGGTACTTGGTACCGGTAACAAGCCCTGTTTTAAGCTATGAATAAAACGAGCGAATCTAACGAAAAGTGCAAATAATAATAACTAGTGGTCGCCCTTTTGTCGAAATTCGACCATATTAAAAATTTAAATCAAAAAAAGAACATAAAATAATGAAAATAAAGAATCTTTTAAAAAAATTTCAGTTTGACTACAGGGACTTTGACAATCAACAATAAAGTATAATATGCGTGTGTGTGTCAAATACATAGTGGTGTGTGTAATGTTTTTTTTATTGATTTAATATATTTTATGCATGATTCGAAAAAAATATTAGAATTCTGCACTCCTTCTCTATATAAACTATAAGTGTACGAAATTTCATACTCCTCCAGCCGCGCAATTTTCGTAAAAAGGGGTACAAAGTTTTTGCTTCACGTATTAATTAAATATCTTTAGCATACACACACGTTCGTCTATTTCTAAGCTAAGCAACTTAATGCTTAAGCTATTAATTTTATAGCAAATGTAACAGTAAGCTACGATAGCTATAACGGAATATTCGTTGAGACAGATCGAGAAATCGTTAATTTATATTCAGACATTAAACTTTAACCTTTTTTATCAACCTGCTAAAGAATATTATTTATTTTTATTATTTTGATTAAAGCCTTTCACCGATAGGCGCCGATTCGTAACGCAGATGCGGTATATAGGGCGCCACACACGGCGAAGATACTATAGGTAATAATTATGTGTGTAAAACGTGTGTGGCGCCCTTTAGATCGCATCTGCGTTACGAATCGGCGCCTGTCGGTGGAAGCCTACAAACCTACAATGTGTATCATCCGCCAAGTAGTTGCCGTTGTGGATTAAGCTCTGATCCTTAATAGATATCGCAACTATGATCCAACCAGGACTCCTTAATTTATCGTACAGCACTGCTACTGCAGGTATATAATAAAACTAGCTTTTACGCGCGACTTCGTCGGCGTGGACTCCACTCCTATTGGTCTTAGCGTGATGATATATAGCCTATAGCCTTCCTCGATAAATGGGCTATCTAACACTGAAAGAATTTTTCAGATCGGACCAGTAGATTCTGAGATTAGCGCGTTCAAACAAACAAACAAACAAACAAACAAACAAACAATCAAACAAACAAACTCTTCAGCTTTATTATATTAGTATAGATAAACAGATGCAATAATAATAAGAGTCGCAGAAACAACATCGCATTGCATACAACAGTAGGTATTAGCCATTAGGTATTCGCGCTGTTATAGAGTTATAGAGAGACAGGCAAGAAAGTGGATACAAGACAGGTCATGTTTATTGGGTCGAGGCTTGTGTCGTGTTGACGCCGCGTTGGCACAGCGGTCACAGCACCGGTTTGTGGCTGTTGCGCGGGCGGTTACGGTTCGATCCCCGCACACGACAACATTTGTATTGGCCATACAGATGTTTGCCGTGGTCTGGGTGTTTGTGTAGTCCTTGAGGGTCTCCCCACCGTGCCTCGGAGAGCACGTTAAGCCGTCGGTCCCGGTTGTTATCATGTACACCTGATAGCGATCGTTACTCATAGTAGGGAATATATCCGCCAATCCGCATTGGAGCAACGTGGTGGATTAAGCTCTGATCCTTCTCCTACATAGGGAAAGAGGCCTATGCCCAATAGTGGGATATTACAGGCTGATGCGTGCGTGCTTGTGTCGTTTTGGTTCAAACTCTTGGTATCTGAGAGTACATTAAAAATACTTAACAATATTTTATAAACGAAATCTTGAGAAATATTTTAGTAAATAAAACAAGAAATAATCCGATAGTTTAGCGAACTTTAGATACTTTTGTGTTGTTAATAGATTTGTGACTCGGTCAATGTATTGGATAGCAAAAAATAGGTGATTTCGCCGCACAGACACTAGCAGATCCAGTATTAGAGATCATTCTTCAGTTAAGTTTAAACTTTACTTCTACTAAGGGGTCATTCAAGTATTACATAAACACCGAAGGGGGGTGGGGAGGTCTTTCTTATGGTTATTTTTGATGACATGGGGGCCGAGGGTCTAGCTCTAGATGGTGGTTACGTCAGCAATATTTATTTATTATTTCTGAAAAGATTAAAAATGTACCTATATACCAATGTTTACGTAAGCATAGGGGGAGGTGGTAGACTTTTGCTGACTTTCGCTGACAAGGCGGAGAAGGGGGTTTAAAATGACTAAAATTCTACTTACGTAATACTTGAATGATCATCAGTTTAATCATCTGTTTTTTATTATTATTAACGAGCACAAAAAGAAGAATTTGGTACTTTCGTTCGGAAATGATTAAACTTACGAAACTTAACTCTCTCTCTTTCTATCTTCACTAACTTATATATCTCTCTCAACTTACGTTCGCCTCGCACGATCACCCTTTTCGTAACGCTCTCGTCACACATTCATCAGCTTACACCCCGAGTCAAGCGTGTGTAAAGAAGTTTTACTTCAATAAATATTACGTAAATTCATAGTAAAGTTGTATCTGATCTGTACGAAGTAGATAGTCAACGTACGACAAGTTAGGGCTATATATACATGTGTATGTGCACTAAGATCATTAGTTAACTATCGATTTCAATAAAATGAACAGCCTCGTTTTACTATTTTTCTTCTACATAACCGTAGCTCATACTATTGCTCAGGTAAATACATTAATTGATACTATTTATTTATTATAAAACACATTTTAAAATTTTAGCTGAATTCCTAAAGTTATTATTATCGTTATAGGGTTGTTGACACAGGAATTGACTTGGAAAAGTAACAGAATCTATACTTATTATAAAAATAAGTCCCCGACCGCGTCTTTCTGTCCTCCTGTCTGTCTGTCTGAACGCGATAAACTCGAAAACTACTGAACGGATTTTTATACGGTTTTCAACAATAGAAAGAGTGATTCTTGAGTAAGGTTTAGGTATATAATTTATTATGCTTTTATTTAAATTAGCTGAAATACGGCAATAAATGTTGAAGAGGTCGCAAAAAATCTCGCCTACTGGGAACTTTCCACGCGAACGCTGCGTAAACTAGCAAAGATACAGTTAAGTAATGTACTAGAGAATTCAAAATCTATAAAAGTGCTACAAAAAAGTCCGCGATAGCATATCTCTATCTCTTACGGTTGACTTACAATAATCACTTTTATGTTCAAATTTTTAATTAAAAACATTACGTTATTTTCAAAGCTATTTTCTTTAGTTCAGTATTAATCCTTATCCAAATGAATATGTTAGTTAGCTTAGTCATTTAATGCAGATTAAAATTGCTTTTTACACTAAATCAATCAGATGAATAGTTTTTGTGATATCGTAGTTAGAAGTAATTATTAAAAATAAATTAATGCGCAACGAAGTGGGCACGGGTCGGCTAGTTCAAAATAAAAATCAAAAATTAATTTCATAAACGTAACTCAGTCATTCAAGCTCTTCCTACAAACATAGCTAGCATGTTATAGAAATATTTAGCTATCTCTGATCATCTAGAGCTCTAGACTTATGGTCACCATAAGCTACACTAGCAAAAATAACTCGTAATATACTGTATCAGCAGAACTTATCTCAACACATAGCAATAAAATCAATGCGTGCAAAACTACGAGGTGACGTATAGCTTACAGAAGGTATTTTACAAAATTAAGAATTACTCTTTATTTCAGTCAACTCACAGTCACCTAGTACCAGTAGCAGAGGCGTGCGGCTGCTTCGATGTTCCCGTGTTGCCAAGCAGACAAACACTGACAACTGGCAGTGAATACCAAACAGTGACAGACACGAACATGCCATTGTACAGCGCTGCAATACAAAATCAATATACCAACATGCCAATGTACAGCACTGCAATACAAAATCAATATACCAACATGCCAATGTACAGCACTGCAATACAAAATCAATATACCAACATGCCAATGTACAGCACTGCAATACAAAATCAATATACCGACATGCCAATGTACAGCACTGCAATACAAAATCAATATACCAACATGCCAATGTACAGCACTGCAATACAAAATCAATATACCGACATGCCGATGACTGGCAAAAGGATTACCAGAATGCCAAGAAATAGAAAATTAACATCAAATCAAGTTGCAAGTGCACTTGACTTGATATATAACGTGCCAAAATCGAATTATGTAAAAATGTCGAATAAAAACTTGGCACAAATCAATGAATTGAATAACTTGAAGTATCGTTTGGCAAGATTGGCAAAAATAACACGTTCGACCGCTGAATTACTGTCAACTTTACCAGTACCCAGACACAGATATATGAAAAATACGTATGATGCATATACATTGCCAGTGCAAGAAATGCCAATGACTGGCACGCCCTTATATAGGAGTGCCAATGTTTATGGCACTACGAATGGTTTCACAGAATTTTTGTAAGATGTATTTATTTGTAAGATAATTTATTAAATTATTTATTTATTTGAATGCTGTTTTATTTTTCCGTCATTACTTTATACATATACCACAACTTTATATAAAATATAATACTTTATATTACAAAAAAAATGAAATAAACGCTTCACACTCAACAACCGCTCAGGTGTAGTGGTGCGTGTAGGCGTCTAAAACACCGACGGTCAGTGGGTTCGATTCCCGTGCGGTGTATTAATATTTGTATTAAAAAAATCCTTTCCGGTTTGGATGTCTATCCTTGTAGGTCGTTAAGCCGTCACTCTCGGTTGTTATCATAAATATCTGATAGCGACCGTTACTCATAGTAGTGAACCTATCCGCCAATCTGCAGTGTAGCAGCGTGGTGGATTAAGCTCCGAGTCCGATCCTTCTCCTACATGGAGAAAGTGTCCTGTGTCCAGCAATGGGATGTTACAGGCTGTGAAGCGCAGCTAACACTCAACGGCCCCCAGTGGCACCCAACGACACAAGTTTTCAGCGAAAATACACTTAACACAATAACAAACGCACAAACAAACATCTAGACGGACTCTATAAAAATATTGTTTTATGTGAGAGATCGAATTAATGACCGCTTCAGTCATTTGACGTGACCACTCCTTTTTTAGTTTTAGTTTTTCCAATTTATCCCTACTTATCTATATATGTATATAAAAGAGATTTCCACCCATTGACTCATCACGATATCTCTGGAACCTTAAGGCGTAGAGACTTGAAATTTGGTAGGAATATTCCTTTCGACGAGTAGAGGTCAGCTAAGAACGGATTTTACGAAATTCCATCTACAAGAGGGGGTTGCGGGGGTTAATAACATTAATGGCAAAACAACGTTTGCGGGGTCAGCTAGTACTAAATATAAATGTACATAATGTAAGTTTCTTTGTTATGCTTTCACGCGAAAACTGCTTGACTTATCATCATGATTTGTACACACATTTGAGCGAAGCCGCGGGTAAAAGCTAGTGTTTATATAATTGAAATAAGCAATTCAGTAAGAATTGCGTGCTTCATAGAGGTATTTATTTGTAGGTATACGAGTATTATAATTTGTGAAATATTATGTATTTACAATTGTGCTAACAGCTATTATAACAGTGCTACAGATTTTACAATATATATTTAGACGGCCTCAGTATTATGAAATACTTTATGAGGTTCGTAAACTAACAAAACATCAAAAGAAACATCTTGTTCACGACGAATTACTATTTAATTAATTATACACGTAGGTATGTGTCGCTTTTACACTCGGTACAGATGTGGTGGGACTCGAGCAGTAAGAGATTGACGCCTAATTTACCCGTTAATACGAGATAGTGGATTTGATTATCTATACTAATATATAAAGCCGAAGAGTTTGTTTGTTTGTTTGTTTGAACGCGGTAATCTCTGGAACTACTGGGCCGATTTGAATTGAAACATTCTTTCAGTGTTAGATAGCCCATTTATCGAGGAAGGCTATAGGCTATGTATCATCACGCTAAGACCAATAGGAGCGGAGTCGACGCCGACGAAGTCGCGCGCAGAAGCTAGTTATTGATAAATATTGATCTAGAGAGAGAGAGAGAGAGAGAGAGAGAGAGAGAGAGAGCATGTAGAGCTGTCTGTCCTGGTTATCACAGACTAATGTTAGGCATCATTGCTCAAAGTAAGGAATATATCCACCAACCCGCGGTGGGTCAGAGTGGTTGTTTAAGCTCTGATCCTTCTCCTACATGGGGAAAGAGGCCTATACCTAGCAGTGGGATATTACAGGCTGAAGCGAGACTTAAAATGTAATATTATTCAAGTTATTATCTAAGACGCAGGCATGAAGTCTCACCTTACGAACAGACGACCGCGTGTGTCTGTTAATATTTCAGATTAACAGACATTCAGTCGCCTGGTGGCTCAGATATTGAGCTGTGAACGTGTTAACAACAAAGGAAGTTAAAATGACTCATAAATAGTTGATAATGTTGTTTGAGTGGTGTGTTGTACGAGGTGTTGTTGTTGTCAGTTGTTGTTTGGATTCAGTTGTAATGAGACGGACTGTGTTTGTTTGTGTTTTACTAAGCCAGGTGAGTGGGCTTACTGGTTATTTGGTTTTTGTATGGTCACGGGTAATCTCCACATCTAGCGTGTTTGTATGGGTCATACAGATGTTGTTGTGTGAGTGTTTGTTTTCACGTGACAACGTCTAATAAATCAATGAACGCCGGCGGCATTCACGAAAAAGGATGACTTATTGTCCCGTTACGCTCATTGTACGCTTGCTCCGCATCTATCTCTCTTCGTTCTCTATCTTCTTTCGCCTATACGTCCGAGGAGATGTTTTGTTATGACGTTGTCACGTTAAACTATCGTCAGTAAACCAACTTTACAAACAACCAATTTTTTTTGTGCGTGATTCTCGATTACTATAATTTCATTTTATAAGTGTAGAGTATGATGTATTTATGTTTGTTTAAAAACAGCTAAATAGGCCTCTATGTGTGACATGAGAAGTTACAACTACAAACCATACAGAGAGTATTTCTTGGTTCAATTTCTAATTTGACTCTGTTCTAATGAGGCCAAGATATTATGGTAATGACTGAGCCGCGCTGAAACTACTATCTTTATTACTGTACACAGTTAAAACTGTGATTTTAACGTATATACTTTTTATTTTGTAATTCATCTCAATCAGAATTTGCGTCGATGTAATGATTTTAATCAACACAACTTCATTGACAATTTCAAACTATACAAACACTTTTGCTTTAAACGGAAATAACAACAATCGTTCATATAGTCTTCCAATATTTTGGTGACAATCTGTCTATATAAAAGAGATTTCCACCCATATATTGACTCATCACGATATCTTTGGAACCATAAGGCGTAGAAACTTGAAATTTGGTAGGAATATTCCTTTCGTCGAGTAGAGGTCAGCTAAGAACGGATTTTACGAAATTCCACCCACAAGAGGGGGTTGCGGGGGTTAATAACATATATAGCAAAACAACGGTCAGCTAGTAGTCACACGAGACAATACGTCAGTAATTCTGTATTGTCACCAAAATATTATGAGTTTCAAACTAATAATCGCTACGACTTTTAAAATTAAAAGTTATACCAAATTATGAAAATGAAAATATTTATTTCGCCATAAGGTGATACATACACTTAACGAAAAAAAAAAAAAAAATTTTACAAAAAAAAAAACTAAACAATAATAACAGAAAGTTAAGGCAGCAAAAAATCAAACAATAAAATAAAAAATAAAAATTTATATCTTAACATTAGGTACATTACAAACTTACGTAATGTACCCAGTGTTATAAGCAACCTTAACTTAGTCAAAATATTAAGTTACTAATGTCTCGGTAGACATTACCTACCTACTCTATCCTCGGCTTTATTAAATACTAGCTTCTGCGCGCGACTTCGTCGGCGTGGACTCCGCTCCTATTGGTCTTAGCGTGATGACACATAGCCTATAGCCTTCCTCGATAAATGGGCTATCTAACACTGAAAGAATTTTTCAAATCGGCCCAGTAGTTCCAGAGATTACCGCGTTCAAACAAACAAACAAACAACCTCTTCAGCTTTATATATTAGGATAGATTACAATAAATAATATAATGTCAAATAATGTACTATATATGTTTCCAGATAGTGGCAGCTTGGCCATGGCGGAGCGACCTCGCCGGGTTCACCTGTCACAGCTACTCGCACCCTCTGTTCTGCTCCACGTCCTGGAGCACGAGACCTCCGTGCTGCTCTCACGCCTCCTCCTCGTGCGGAGTGCGCGTCAAGCCGTTCCTGAATCTCCTCATTGAAGACCCTCCGCTGAAATCATTACCCGATGTGAGTACTTACAGTAGCATTCAATATATACCTACTTGTCGAAATTGATAATATTTTATTTTATTATTTTTTGAATTTTTAGTCTCTTTAATATTTTTTCTTATAAATGCATTTTGTTCTGATTTTATATCTTAAATGTTAATTTACACTGAGCAGTATAGCATGTAGTGACTGCCTATAAAAAGAAGTGCAATGATCATTGTTTACCTACTTTATACTATAACATTTATATTGTATCTTCTGTTGGTTGTCCTTAATAAATAAATAAATATCGTATTTATTGTTTCGATAATACACTTCTCTGCAGAATCTTCTAAATCAGAAACTTTTACACTTTAACAATCAAATTAATGAAAGAAAACTAAAATGTGAATACACAAGCGTTTTAGAAGCGTCTTTCAAGTATTTTTGAAGTGAAACTTGTTTAGGCGCATGAGTGGTAAAATTTGATAGACCGCTAACGCGACAACGCATCACGCGGTCAGTACTTTGATGGGTGACCGACTGGGAACACCGCGTGACCTGGGCTTTTTGTTTTCTGTTTTTTTAATTAGTTTCTTTTCAATCAGTCTGTCAAAGAAGTTTCACTTCTGACATGTGTACTTTGTACGCACGCAAGTTTTTAAAATAAAAAATGACCTTAAATACATTTTCCAATTTTCCAGACATACACACCAGATCCTTTCGAAGTTACGCAGAAAACATCGAAAATCCTTCACAAACTGCACACAGTGGCTGAAGACTTCGAACAAATTAATGAAGAATACATACAAATCCATACAAGTATACATGAATCTTCTGAGGAAGAACAATCAGAATATGACGACGATGAAGTAACAAGTTGTATTGATGATGTAATAGATATAAGAGACGCCGGAGATGACTCGTGTGAGGAAGATGTTGTCAACACGTCTATTGAAGATGATGACTGCGACGCGTCTGATGAACAACACGATGATGAGCAAACAGTTTTTGATATAGAGATAAGAATAAGAAGGAAAATATAATATAGAAATATATGAATTACAATTTTTGTCAATTAAGGAAAAAATAGACTGAAAGAAATCGGTAGAGCTGTTTCGGAGGAGTGCGTCCGCAATCACGCGATATAAGAATTTTTATATTAGAAGATTATTATATACGTAAATAATGTAAATAAAAATATTTATGTGATTAATTTTAAGATAAATATAATATGGTATTTTTTTAATATTATAAAATAATTTAATTTCACTTAAAATTTGAGAATTTTGCTATAAAATTAATAATCTATTAGTTTTATTTCACGTTTAGATTTTGTATAATATTCTATTTTTTATTTGGCGATAAAAAGTAACAATAACCACAATGTCAAAATTGCTACAATGTCAAAATATCGAAAAAAATCATCAATCTACTCGTATACTAATATTATAAAGAGGTAAAGTTTCTAACTTTGTTTATATGTATATACGGGGTAATCTTCGCAAATACTGATCCGATCATGAAAATTCTTTCGCTAACAGAAAGCTACACTATTCAGGAGTGTTATAGGCTATATTTTATTGTTATTGAACAAATAATTCAGTGAAAGATAATAGTATATGTAAATCAAGTCGGAGAAATGCGAGCGAGATGAAAACTTAACTATATAATTATATGCATCACAAAAATAATAAATAACGCCAACGAAGTGGGCACGGGTCGGCTAGTATTAAATATTTTGAACGCACCGTGTAAGGGTGGACTTAGACCAAACGAACAAAGAGCTAGAGCTAGAACAAGAGCATTCTTTCTTGATCTTCGAACACTCGTATTCATATATATAACAACGAAAGAATGCTCTACGCCTGTTTACACTATTATAAAAGAATTTGATATAGTGGGGATAGAATGAGCATTCGCTCGTCTGATGTAAATTGACCATAAGCGAAGTGGAAAAATAAAATCATCAATGTCAGCTGTGCCGCCACTGAGCGGAAAAAATGACACGCAGCGAAGTGGGTACAGATCTGATGGTTATACAAATAATATGCGTCTTTTGAATTTCTTTACTTATTTTAAAATTATTAAAAACTGACCTGCAGACATTTATTTACAATTCCTTTAAACAAATGTTTTCAGGTTAAAAACAAAAATACCTAATGTTATTCAATTCGACGCAATCGTTTAGAAGTTATGCGCGAACACACACTCAGGTCACACATTTGTACCTGCATACATATAACAAACAGTTAACTTATTATTTGACTTCATTTTTTTTGGGATTAAACCTTATATATAACTAGGTCGGCAAACAAGCGTACGGCTCACCTGATGGTAAGCGACCACCACAGCCTATAGACGTCTGCAACACCAGAAGCATCGCAAGCGCGTTGCCGACCCTATCCCCAATTCCCCCCCAGGAGCTCAGCCCCTGTAGACAAGTGGCATAAAAGCTAAACGAATAGAATAGAATAGAATTCTCAATGTATGGGAATGACACTAGGTTATTCGATATAATGTCGAAAGCTAGTGTCATTCCCATACATTGAGAATCCTATTTTATTTGTTTAGCTTTTATGCCACTTGTCTCCAGGGGCTGCTGGTCAGGTTACTCACCAACAGGAACACAACACTGCTTTAGAGTAATATTATTTAACTGTGCTGTTCTGTAAGGTCGAGGTACTAACCCATATTTTGAACAAGGAAACTTCCTGCTGTGCCCGCCTCAGTTAAAACAATCTTACACTCAAACAATCAACCGTTCACAAAACAATATAATATAAAACATGAACACTTTTCTTATAACAAAAAATCATTACTCAGCGTTTATGAAACTCTTACCCTTAAACATACGATTCAGCCTGTAATAGCCCACTGTTGGGCATAGGCCTCTTCCCCGTGTAGGAGAAGGTTTAAAGACGCGCCAAATTACTAGCAATTTGAAGGCATATCGTCCTAACAAATTATATCTATACATCTATACAAATGATTAAAATTGTAGTGTCTGTTTGTAATAATAAAATAACCGCTTTTTACTATATTCATATGGATGTACCTATACACAGCACATAATTATAGTAAAATAACATTTTTTTACAATTTGTGTCTGTCTGTCTGTCTGTTTGTTCCGGCTAATCTCTGAAACAGCTGGGCAAGTTTTGACGGGACTTTCACTGGCAGATAGCTGATGTAATAAGGAGTAACTTAGGCTACTTTTATTTCAGGAATTTTTTGTGCAACTGCGAAATAAACAGTTTTTTTTTAATTCCACGCGGACGAAGTCGCGGCACAGCTAGTAGTCTATAAAAGATACTTCGAGATATTCTTGTTCCTTTTGTATTTCTTGTTTACATTTTTACCTTATTAACGTAACCTAACGACATGTTGTTTTTTTACCTTTCTTTTCTGTTTTCTGTTTACCTTTTCTTTGTGTGTTTTTATTTTCCTTTTTTCCTGTACAAGCTTTTCTTTTACCATAGTAAGGGGTTTGTTTTGCGTATTGTGGATATTTAACGAATAATAGTGTCCAACAGATATGAAACTAACACGCTATTTTCTAAATCTAAAGTGGTAGTTAATTATTGTAGAGAAACTTGTCTTAATGGCCTACTCTACGTCGCGCTGTCAAAGCCTACCACTATTGTATGAGAAGAATAAAGTTTACCGAATCTATACAAAGTAGCGGTAACAGTTAGTATAAAAATAATTTTGGTATTACTGTAAATTAAAATTATAATTGTTTCTAATTTGAAAACGGAATCTTGAATTCTTGAGTAATGAAGAATTCCGATTTTTATGCCATGTATTAGCATGTGACATGCAATCAATTAAAAACATGAAATCAATCATCCGTATGTCCGTCAACCCGCAATGGAGCAGCGGGGTGGATTAAGCTCTAATCCTTCACGGAGATAGAACCCTACGTCCAGCAGTGGGACGTTACAGGCTTAATCGTATAATCGTATGCAATCAAATAACATCACGCTTAAGTAATAATTTCCAAATAATAATTAATTGATTAAGAGATATGCAGCCATATCACTAATATCAATATTATAAAATATCTTCGTTTCTCAACAACGTCACGCCTGAGATCTGCGGCGATAAGACGACGACCGCGTCTTCATATAAAGCAGCATCTTTATAAAGATTACTCAGAGGAAATCAATCACTGCACCTACTCGACACTTTATCATTAATAACATGATATCGCTTTATTTGTTCTCACTTGTGTTGATTGAGGTGAGTTTTTACAATTTATACAGAATATAAATAACGACAGACTGTTTTTCATAAGTCTAATTCTCTTTTTTTTAAATAATAGTTTTCTTTTTTTTGACACTAGCCAAGAAAAAAAGTCTATTAAACATTATACATATTTACAATTCACAACTTAACTAACTAAATAATTAATGAAAAATAAAAAGTAAATTATCTAATAATGAATAATTATTTTTTTAAAATTCGATCTTTAATTAGGTATATTTTTATATAACAAACGTGATAAATATAAATGGCATGTTGTATAAATATACAGAAAGCATTATATTCATAGAGGCTAAGAGACAAAATGCTGATCTAGAAATAAGTTTAAGCGCTCAGCAGATCCTCAATACTAAAATCATAATATGTTGTATCGGAATATAACAGCAAACCTTTTAATTATATTCATATATTTTTTTATTCTGATATTTTACTTCAAAATAAAATAGGTACGAAAACATGATTAGATTTATTATTCACAAACATTTTGTGATGTAAATCAGGTAACATTCTAAGAAAAACTAATTACCAAAATTATTAAATTACAAACGATGTTCTAAAGATATATTTTGATATTAGGTCGCATTAGGCAACAGTATAATATAATTGTATAAATTGACGTTACATTGTTAATTCTAAACAAATTAATAATATTATCGAATCCATGTTGCTAAATTTAATTCGTTTTCCTATTTTCAGGCCGTTTTTGCTCAAAGTATCACTTACTTGCCAAGAAATGGAGTTGCAAATACAAACATCGTTACAGCAAATCAACCACAAAACATAATAGCTAACAGTCAAAACTTAGCTATAGCAAGATCTGCAAATGGCGTCATGACCAACATGCCAGCTACAGCCAATGGAATTGCCAACATAGCCAACGCTGTAACCAACGCACAGATAACCAATGCGATAAATGAAAACGCGTTCATCGCCAACCAAGAAATTGCCAACGCTAACTTAGCCAATGCCAATCTTGCCCTCAACAATGGCAACTTGGCAACCCTTAATGGCAATACGGCAACTTTTAACCTAGGCGATTGGTTCATCACTAGTGGGTCGCCTGGTAACCAAAGGTTTGGGATCCAAGTGTTGGCGGATGCGTTGGAAGTGGGTGGTACTGTGGCCGTCAACGGTCAGATCCCGATCTTCGGGACGGTGGCAGTGAGCGGTCACGTGCCCACTGATGGTAGCGCCACCGTCAACTACAACTGCGGTAGGACAGTTGTGGAGTAATATGAAATATTAATTTTATGTAAATATTTATTTTTAGATTAAGACTAATAAAATATTTAAACATATATATTTTGTCTTTTTATTGGATTTAGTTGCTAAATTTTATTATTTAGATTTATTTTTGAATAATTGTATAACCCGTCGAAAACAACCACCTATTCTACGGGATTTACAAAACAAATACGCCGTTACAAGGTGAAGTATTATATTAAAGAAAGGCGAAACAATTTTATGTGGAGATATCATACCGTAGAACCAAACGATAGCGCGATTTAAATGCGTACAACGACATAATTATTATTATGTCGTCAAGTAGCAGTATTAAAAAAGTGATCCTATAAGGGTTCCGTTTTTTCCTTTTGAGGTACGGAACCCTAAAAGTTAATAAAGTTGAATAGTTTCAATATTAATTAATTATATAAAATAACAAAAAATGCTACATTTTATTACAGTACCAAACAACAATAAAATATTAAAACCATACACAAGTCAATGGAGTGATCCCCTCTCTGTGCAGGAAGTTCCGAAATACTCACACATACACCATTAAAATGGTCAGACCTCTAGAAACTATGTCTATGTCTCATATAAAACCCAAAAATTTAATTATGAGCAGAGCATTTTGATTATTATGAATGTCATTGTGTTTTTTCTCAAGCAAAAAAAATGCACTTTTTGAGACTGTCGACAGAAATGTAAAGTTAGAAGTTTCAGTATTAAAATTTGAAATTTCATAATGTTTGAAATAAAATTATGTATATAACCCACAAGATTTTCTCCAACCAAAAAGTGCCCAACACGGCTAAAGAAGTTTTCACTTCAAAAAAAAAAAAAAAACCAATGTAGTTCATTTTAAATCAACAATTAATAAAGTTAAATATAACTTGAAAACTCGTCGACAAATTTCGCTCAAATTTAAAAGAGACTACGTGATAAGCATTAGCTTTCAATATAAAAAATAATATTCCAAATCGGTACACTCAGTAAAAAGTTATGTAGCAATATACACTTTAAAAAAATGTTTAATTTACGTAAGCTCTTCTCCTTTTTTATCGATCGATTCTCAATAATTCAAAGTTAAAATTAAAATCGAAAATCACTTTATTCAATACGACCCCAATAGCACTTTTATATCATCATTTTTGCAAGAAACTCCACTATTACTCTTTTGAAAAACACCGGGTTTCATCGTTATAAAAACCATTTGTAGCATGAATTACAGCGCCACTAAATACACACATCTTTATGATTAATTTAATTTTGAACTAAATAATATGGTCTAAGATCCGAGAAGGTAAATCTTCCCTCATCTGTTAATTAGATGAAACAATTTTTTATAGGCTTATTTAAATATTGTGAGTTTATAAAAACAACCTCTGCCACCATAAGCCTGCTGCAAATTTTTTTTTTTTTTTTAGCTTTTCCCTCTCATGTTAATTACATGTAGTAAGCTAAAACCGTTAATATTTTACATTATATACCTGACTGTAGTAGGCAGCCATCTCTATGATTGCTACACTTATCTGCAGCCAGGTCAGTAACCTCAGTCAGAGTAACCTGGCTGCAGGTAAGTATAGCAATCATAGAGATGGGTGCCTACTATAGTCAGGTATATAATGTAAAATATTGACGGTTTTAGCTTACTACGTGTAATTAACATGAGAGGGAAAAGATTTTTTAGAAGAAAAAAAAAAAATTTTTTAAGTGTTATTATTTGCAGCAGGCTTATGGTGGCAGAGGTTGTTTTTATAAATTCACAATATTGAAATCAGCCTATAAAAAATTGTTTTATCTTATTAACAGATGAGGGAAGATTTTGTTATATTCCGGATCTTAGACCAATATGCTTTATAGCTGTTAAATTTTTTTCTATACATTTATACAAATAAATAAATTGGAGTGTCTGTTTGTAATATTACAATGACCGCTTTTTACTAAATGCCTATGAATGTATACACGGTACATAAGCCCAAATAACATTTTTTATAATTTTTGTCTGTCTGCCTGTTTGTTCCGGCTAATCTCTGAAACAGCTGGACCGGTTGGATTAGATTCAGTAACTCAGGCTACTTTTATTTTAGAAATTTCTTTATTTTATAACTCTGCGATCTGAACAATTTTTTTTTCCAGTTGAATATTCAAGAGTTACAATTTTATTACACACGTTTTTTGGACGCATATTAGTCGTTCACATAATAATGTGATGTTTCACTACCTGAGGTTTTAACACCCCCCCCCCCTCCCCTCCTATATAAATCACGTATATTTTTTGTACAAAGTATAAAATTTCAGAATACTATTTTGAAATACAGGTTATAATCTGATTAACTTTAAAGGTGTTTGTTGTTTGTATGAGTTGAGAGTATCATTATGAGTTGCTCGGCTGCAGGAGCTTCACCACACGACTCTTCTCATTCTGAGATATTTTTTTCAATATTAATTATGTCAATAATTTACCCTTTGATCACAGTTTTTGACTTTTATGAGTAAAATCATAAAGGGTTTTTTTGACAACAATACCTATATTATTGTTTTTAAGTGATGGAATACCGAACATTTTATATTTGCTACGAGATTTCTCTTCTCTTCTATTCTGTCTCATTCTAGATACCGTAACGTATAAACCAGCTTTACGATAATTCTTTCAAATATAATTTCAATCAATTTTTCATTTGAGGACGTACGTTACTCTGACCTTATAAATCTGTTTTCTTGTCAAGAAAAATTGTTCGTAAAGTCTAATCAAATAATATGATCAGTCGAGTAATATTTCTAATAAACATAGGGAACACTAAAAGAATATTTAGTATTAACAAACAATATTTTATTATATTAAAGATTTAAATAAATACAAAATAAACTACTTATAACTACATTAAATCACAGACACTAATGAACCGCGTGCTCGTTGGCACCACAGTTGCTGGCGACACTCACGAGCCCGGCGGCTGGCAAGACACCCTCGAAAGTGACGTAGCCAATCACTGGCACATTACCAGCTACGGCTGTCAACCCACCCACTGGCAGTTCTCCTTTAACAGCAACTTCACCTATTTCTATTGGAACAACGCCAGGTATTGGCAATCCTGCGATTGACAAACCATTTAGACTTAAAGCAGCATTTTCAGCAGCGGCATTGATAGCAGCAGCAGTGGTTCCAGCTGCAGTATTTGCAGCATTAGTTGTCGCTATTATCGGATTGCCAGCTATGGTATTGACAAGAGAAGTATCCAAGCCATTATTAAAAGCCAATTGGTTGGCTACAGCATTCCCATGAGCTATATTGTTTGCAATTGTATTAGCTACTGGATTGTTAGTCACTAAATTATTTGCTGCCAGTCCGTTGCCAAACGCCTGGTTAGTTCCGAAGCTCGTACCAAGTGTGGTTTGACAAACAGAATTCTGAAATAAAAAACCGTCATACAATTTCCTGTACCACCATACTAGAGAGTTATTTTTTTGTATTTATACAAATATTTCTTTTCGATTTGGATGTCTGTTCTTGTGAGTCTCCCCACTGTGTCCCGGAGAGACACGAAGTAGTAAATTGTTTATGGTTTAAAGAATTTATTCTCATAAAAAGATTACATTCAATCCACTTACATGAGAACAATACAAATGATAAAAGTACTTAATTAAAACAACAGTCACCGCATTTTAACAAAAGTTCATTACAATAATTTATTTATTAATAAGTTGGTAAAGATGCACATACACATAAATACACATACACATACCAAACATACGTGTGGCATTATTATTCGGAGTAGTTTACAGTTATGTAATTGCGTAATTGGGACTTGAACATGTTAAGGGAGTCTAGATTTTTTATATCTGATGGTAGTTTATTATAGAAATTTGCTCCCTCAAAGGTTATACTTTTTTTCCCCAATTTGGTACGAATTTTTGGCAACACGAGCAAGCTTGGCCGTCGTAAACTGCGATTGGAAACTTGTGATTTTTTGATGAAAGATAGATTAGTGTGGATGGTTTTACTTATAATCTTCTTACTTATAATGTTAAAGTATAAACTAAGAAAAAAAATTGCGTGCGTTAAAAGTACCTGATGTCAGAAGTGAAACTTCTTTAACAAATTAGTTAAAAAAAAGTAATTTAAAAAACTAAATAAAAAAAATTAAATTAAAATACAAAAAAAACTTATTTAAAAAAAGCCAACGTCACGCGGTATCCCCAGGCGGTCACCCATCCAAGTACTGACCGTCCCTGACGCTGCCGCGTTACCGGTCGCTCAAATTTTACCTCTCATGCTCCTAAAGAAATTTCACTTCAAAAACGTTTGCCAAACTGTGAGAAATTAATGAAATTATAAATTAAGTAAAATAACATTCACCTTTAGAATACCAATGAGTACGCAAGCGACCAAGACCCGGGACATCTTAGCGGCCACAGTTTCGAGCGCGGAGTACATTCGTACACGAGTCACGTCACTTATAAATTATTCAATATCGTCTTGTACCGTTTGTTTCTCAAGAGTGACGCGGACGTGATGATTTGCAGACTCGAGATCAAACAGTTCTAGATAATTGATTGTCTTATCGCTTATATTGTAAATGTATTTTATTCATTTCTATCTATATTTAAAAACAATTTTTAATTTTAATATATTTTAACTGAGGTAGGGCACAACAGGATCCTGCTCAAAATATGGAGCAGCCCGACTGGGGTAGTACCTCGACCTTACAGAAGACCACAGCTAAATAATACTGCTTTCAAGCAGTGTTGTGTTCCTGTTGGTGAGTAAGGTGACCAGAGCTCCTGGGGGGAATTGGGGATAGGGTTGGCAACGCGCTTGCGATGCTTCTGGTGTTGCAGGCGTCTATAGGCTACGGGCTTACCATCAGGTGAGCCGTACGCTTGTTTGCCAACCTAGTTACATTAAAAAAAAAAATTGCCAAATGTACCTATCGTAATTATTTCGTAATTTGGTCGAAACTCAACAACAAAGAACAGTTCAATATCGACAGCACAACAAGTAAGCTTTGCTTTGCAATAAAATAAGCATTTCGCTACAAAATGTTGGTTCTGTTGATTCTGCAATTTCAAAAATATACATAAGTAGATGTTGAAACAAACATCTATACAAATAAATAAAATTGGAGTGTCCGTTTGTAATATTTATCACCGCTTTTTACTAAATGCATAAACGGTACATAATTACCAAAATAACATTTTTACAATTTTTGTCTGTCTGTCTGTCTATCTGTTTGTTTAGGCTAATCTCTGAAACGGCTGGACCAATTTTGACAGACCTTTCACTGGCAGATAGCTGATGTAATAAGGAGTAACTTAGGCTATTTTTAATTTAGAAAATTATTTATTTTGTAACTCTGCGAACTGAACTATATTTTTTTAAACTCCACGCGGACGATGTTGCGGGCACAGCTAGTTACCGCACAAACAAGCAGTGGTCGACACTCTACAGTTTCAGTTTGACATTTGTTTTAGCGTGCGATGTATGTAAAGATATTGTATGTAAAGATAACTGAATTTAAAATTTAATTAATATAAATGTAATTAAACTCCAAATATGTTTGCAAATACGATTTTAATAGTTTAATTATTAAAGTGTTATTATGCGCTACTACTAATTGTTACCAATATTTACAATATTTAGGTATAAAGTACAAAGTATTTACAACGTATATTAAAAATATTTAACTATATACAATAAGAATTTAAAAAAAAACTTGTGTTAAAATACTACAATTACCTTTGGGCGAAATACTCGCCAGCTCTCAGGTCGCCACATGCTAGAACAAGCCTGGACGACAATTCTGACATGAATTTTTTCATGTCAGAAGACCAAGGGCCCAAGGTCTCCACAGCAAGCGCCGCAAATAAGTAATTGTCTGATAAATTACAATACTTACGGCGCTTGAGGATCTGGGCTTGGTCGGCGGCAGATCCGGCCCTCTCCGCAGTGTTATTAATATGCGAGGGGGCCAAGGTATCTACACAGGTAACATCCCATACCAGAGGACGCCCAAGATGCCACGGTACTAAGGTCATGCCATCAGGTCTCTTGCCATCGCTTCTTGACAAACCAGGCGGTTCTAACGTGGCTGGTAAAGAAGCGGTGACAAGAGCCCGACGAACTAAATCGTTCAGCGTACCGTGTCGGTATAATCTGCCAGCGCTCCTGGTACAGGATAAGCCATGTCGGCCAAGCCTGTCCACCTGCTGCCCACACGGACATATATGAGGCTCACATATTTTAGCGCCGAGCCGGAGACCCACCACGATACATAATGTGGTGGGATCTAGCACGGTGCCTATATTTTTAGAAGGAAGAGCTCGCAGCCAGTGACCCGATTCACTTTCGGCAACTGCAAGCAAACGAGCTCTATCAGCGCTGCTTGAACATTGCTCTAGGAGGCAGGCATAAACAGATTTAACTGCGGGTATATCCCAGGCAGACTGTTTATTTTTTGTTAAATTGTTGGTGTCCTCATCTGGAAAGGAAGCCCTCCAACACTCTGTAGCTTCCGTCAAGTATGCCACCCGAACATCTTCTATAGGAGTATTAAGGATAGATGAGATGAGGGTGAGCGTACTGTGACAAGAAGCTAGAAAGGCAGGAAGAGCCAAGCTTGCAGATGTGCGGACACCTAAACCCCCGAAGTTTATAGGGAGGGTTGCCTGCATCCAAGAGCGATCATCAAATTTCAAATTTAGAATTTTTGACAAAGTATCTTTCAACGAAGAATCTAAAATATTCGTGATCGAAATAAATTTCCAAAATGGGCAGCATCTTAGCAAATACATGAATTTAGGAGCGAAAAGGCAAAGGCGTAATATGTAGGTGGCCATGTGAGGTTTTAAATCAAAAAGGCGGCCTGAAATCAAATTGAAATTTTCTAATTTTGAATTTATAATGGGAGAAAAAGCTTCAAAAAATATTGGAGCACCCAATAATAACAAATTTTCTTTTTTCATAATAGAAATGTTTGGTGTTATTATATTAAACTGTTGTGATAGTGAAGTAATTTTTTCTGTAGATAAATAGGGTACTTTCCGTAGTGAAAAATAAATTATAAATTTTGATAAAAATTAAAATTTATATAGAAATACACCTAAATATTCTGATTTAGAATCATAAAAGCACATTATTGATTTATTATATTGAAATTAAAAGTCGTATATTTTAATCTGTATATCACGTGACCTAAAACACGAGCCGCCATGGCGTGACGTCATATGGGCAATAACAAAGTTCTGTCAGTGCTGTCAACAGCTAGTGTACATACTAATATCTATCAATTTTAACTTCAAGGAGTAATAGTTGTGTTCTTTCGTATAATAACTCTTCATATCTTGTTCCAACTGAAATAATATGCATTCATTACTAATTTGTTGATGGCTGTCATAGTAATTGTAGGTTATGTTACTCTCTTACATACGTCATACACTTTTGTTATTGCCCATATTACGTCACCAAAATGGCTGTAGCGTTTTCGCGGTAATAAAAAAGGTTTAAAATTTAATTTAATTTTATGGCATGAAAACGTGTTTATTTTGCCGAAATATATTTTTTTTGTGGCTTTTTATTAGAAAATCAACATTTTGAAGTACTTTTTCAAACATCGTGGAATACCCTATTGTCCGAAAACAAAGGGGACTGTCCATTTTAGGCCCAGCGTGAACAGAATTCATACAAAAAAACAAATATACCAAAAACTTTCATAAATTAAGTCATGATTATTCGTGAATTTCAGTTGTATCAATATAAACTGATAAAAAGTTTATTTAATAAGTATTTCATTTTACTTCTGGTTTATTTTTGGTTGGTGATTTGATTACCCCACATTGCCAGTCTTAAATAAACAATAATTATTAACGAACAATTTTAAATCGATTATTTGTTAATATCGATTAAAAATATTGTTAGATCGGATTAATAAGAAAAAAAGCTATCTACAAAAGTGCGTTTAGTTAAAAAACATTTAACTTTGGTGAAAATAAAATATTTTAGATATATTATTGTTGAATAAATAAAAATCAAATAATTAAATCGATATCGATTAAATCGATAATCGAAGTTAATATTATAATTATTATATTAACTTCGATTATCGATTTAGTCAATTTATTTGTTTATTAAAAATGATTATAATTGCAACCCTAAACTACAGCTGACTTTCTTTTCCTTCGTATAATTATGTTCTGTTTTCGTAGTTTGATAGTTTCGTTGTGAATACGTACTCTTTGGTGTATGTTTGCATTTTTCGTTTTTGTTAGTTGTTTGTATTTCTCGACTTTTGCTATTAATAATTTACACCAATGACGCTATTTACGATAACCTTGGCAATCCTACCGGTACTGATCGAAGCCCTAATATTGACCTCGGACTGAACACGGAACCCCCGAATTCCATTGTGGATGTAATTCCAATGGAAGGCACGTTCAATACGATGGAATTGAGATGTGTCAATTGTGGTGCCAACGTAAATAATAGGAGATGGCATAGCCTTGAACTTGTAGAGGTTATGTCCGTAATACGACACTGGATTGCAATTTGCACCTCAAGTGGTAAGTATTCAATGTCTAGTCTCGGATATATTGCTGCTTGTTCTTATTATAATTTTTTATAGTAATATAAGATTTTCTTTATTAACAGGTGACTGATAGCACTGTAGTATGTCACCCTTGCTGGACACTAGCTCTCAACTGTCCACACCACTCCACTGCGACTAATGATAATAAACCCTCTACTAGTGGCGGTCACCATCGTCGTGTTTGTGTTAGCTGTGGATGCTCTTTGATAAGAACAAGATCTCACAGGCTACACACTGACACAGAACGTGATGCAAGCATACATAATATAATAACGGAGATGATCATGCCTCGTCAAGTAAGAATATTATGTTTGGTTTTTGTCACTTTTAGCTTCTACGTACCTTCTCTATATTGTTAACATAATGTTGATGTTTTCTTATATATTAAATAACTTAAAAAGCATTTGTTATATTTGACCATCTTTGTGTGCTATGGCCAAAAGCTGTCTTGTTCTGAGAAGACATGCTCAGTAGTAAGTGGTGATGAGGTAAAGATAATGATGATGGTCAGTTAACATTGTTAAAAGTCTTTAACTTCATTCTGTTCTCATAATGCATAAATAACCTTAATATATTATATGTATTTTAAGCTAATTAAGAACCTGTTCATATAAGTGAACTTTGTTTCAGCTGCACAGATCAGATGAAATCTGCCACCCCTGCTGTTCATATAATACAAATAAGTTTCACCAAAGGATAGGGAACAGGGATGATGCAGGCCAAATCTTGGAAATAATAAATGAAAAGCTGCACATCAACCAACCTACCTGATTGACCTAGCTGATTTTATTACAGAAAATAATGTAAATAGAAGGCGAACACAGTTTTTAAACATTAATGTTAACATAAACAATGTACCCTTTCCCAGACTGGTGTTAAGCGAATTAATCCTCATAGCTTGCGGGACCTACCAATTAAAGCAGGCCCAGTCCTACTATGGGGAGCACATAAGAGGTGATGGTTCTTATACCATTGAAGTATGTACAGAAATGGCCAGCAACCTACTGGAAGGTTTTCCGTCAACCGACAATTTATCACTACTGCGAGGTAAAATACACAGCAGGCACATAAGTAGGAAAATATATTTTGTGTATATTTTATACGAAAACAATAGGTCAGGCAGAGAAGCCATAAAAAAATATTATTGCAACTGCATGGTGGGTCGACGGACGGTAGGTTGTTGTGCGCATGTCATGACAATTATTTGGTTTTTGGGCTGGAAAAGGCACCAAGATTTTAAAAATCCACCGGCCTAGTTTTTAGATAAGATTCTGTTAACATATGCATCTGATTAATAAAACAAATATAACAAAAACAAAGATTTTTTATTTTAGGAACCTTCATATAATTATCTACAAAATAAAAAAATGAAACACCTGGACACAAAACTTTATTGTTTTTCTTATTCCTACTTGTTAGTGCTACTAATTTAATATATAATTATTATTCTCAGTGACTGTCCACTCTGGGCCGAAACCCCCATACAAAGTGGACAGTCCCCTTTCACATTTATTAAAATTTAGACTCAGACCAATTTGATCAAAACGGCGAATAATGATATCAAGATCCTCCAATACTGATGACGCAGTGCCTCCCAAAGAACCATCATCAAGGTACCATACATTAAATTTTGAATTTAATTCATCGATAATCGGTTGTATTGCCAAACTAAAAATAACAGGGCCAAGAGGGTCGCCTTGCTGGCATCCCACGCAAGACTCAATAATATTATCACCAAATAATAATTTTGAAGGGGTGCCATAACATTGCCACATATATTCGAAAATTTCAGGAACTTCTTTTTGAATTTCTGAAAGAAGAGCACCCCTATCTACCGAATTAAATGCGTTTTTAACATCAATTTTGACAAAAACGTCAAAGTTCTGATGTAGTAAAAAAGATCGAGCCGCGTGCACTGCAGCCTCACAACCCCCATTGACTCCAAAGCCAAGTTGTCGTGGTTTAAACCTTTGAGTCAAGCGCTCGCGGTATTCACGGCAACAAAGCTTTGAAGCCAATCGTCTCAGAGTACATCCCACAGCAATTGGCCTAATACCGCCATCTTTCTTTTTGAGAGCTACAAGGTTGGCTCCGTAAAGGATAGGTGTTATATCCGAGGGAACTCTACCAGCCAACATTAAATTTAATAAACTGGTGAGCTCCCTCAACAGATCTTTCCTCACATCACCCAAAAACGGATCAGTTAAGTCTTTTAGGTGCTGTGGGGAAATGCCGTCTAAGCCTCCAGCAGAGCCACTGGAGAAAGAACGAATGGCTCTATCGGTGGCTTCCTCGGTTACCCTCAAAGAAATTTGCTTATGGTCAGTACCCCGAGTGGGCGAAGCTGCAGTCGTGGGATGCTTTTCGCGCAGTGCACCCAGTGTGTCGGGTGAATGCACAGCCAAAGAATCATCAGAAAACAATAACTTTATAGCGCCTTTAGTGTCACCTTCTGATAATTTGTTTTCTACTATTTTCAGTTTATTAGAACTATTTGTTTCAAAATTACTATTAAATTTAGGCGCTGTCTGAATTAAAGGAATTATTTTATTTGTACTATTTTGTTTTATTAGATTTGTCAGGGAAATTTTGGCTGATCTATTTCCAATGTTTATAATATTATTTTTTAATTGTTACCAGATATTATAATCTGTCGTGCGGAAGCACACACTCAAGTTTTTTTTCCCTCAATTTAACGTGTGTGAAACCGCGGGGCACTGCTAGTAACATGTAAAACTTCACATAGTTTAACAACACAACAGTATAACAGCTCATAATTTTAACCGACTCTAAAAATGAGGTTCTACATTCGTATGTAACTGTAATAGTTTACTGATAAGCGCTCTACTCCAAATATAATTTACTATATTTGGAAATCTCGTATCCGAATTGTAGTGCGTTTAAACAAACAGACAAACTCTTTAGTTTTATAATATAAGTATAAATTTTATTATTTTTATATTATGATTTATGAAAAACAACTAATATTTTATAATTAATTTTTATTATGAATTCAACTATTTTTAGGATTCATTTTTAACACATTTTTTTTGTTTTATTGAGAGTTATTTTTTGTTTCTTGATATCTACGCCTGTGGTTTTTAAAAAGCAATTACCATTTCATTCACGTTTTGTAATTATTGTGTTTGTTAAAGAAATGTCTTCTTTTTATACAACTATTTCGGCAAACAAATGTACGCCTGCAACACCAGAAGCATCGCAAGCGCGTTGCCGACCCTATCCCCAATTCCCCCACAGGAACTCTGGTCACCTTACTCACCAACAGGAACACAACACTACTTGAAAGCAGTATTATTTAGTTATAAGTACTTAGTTTGAGGGTTTGGTTCCCGCTAGGGAGTAGGGATGTTCCATGCGTTGGCGCAACGGTCACAGCACTGGTTTGTGGCTGTTGCGCTGGCGGTTGTGGGTTCGATCCCCGGACATGACAAACATTTGTATTGGCCATACAGATGTTTGCCGTGGTCTGGGTTTTTGTGCAGTCCTTGTGGGTCTCCCCACCGTGCCTCGGAGAGCACGTTAAGCCGTCGGTCCCGATTGTTATCATGTACACCTGGTAGCGACCATTACTCATACGATGGTGGATATATTCCCTACTGTGAGTACCTAACACGCATTGGAGCAGCGTGATGGATTAAGCTTCGATCCTTTCCCCTACATGGGAAAGAGGCCTATGCCCAGCAGTGGGATATTACAGGCTGAAGCGTATGTATCCATCCCGTTTTGTATTTATACAAATATTAGTTTCCGGTTTGGATGTCTGTCCTCATGGGTCCCCAATTTAGGGTTGCCAGATGGTCGGGATTCGTCGGGATTGTCCCGACATTTCGTATGATGTCCAGAGTCCCGAAAAAATACTAAATGTCCCGACAAATAGCAACAAATCAAAAATCCCAAACTATCGCGATAATAATAATCTAAAATTCCGTAAAAAGTGAGAATCATTTCATTACCACATAGTCTAGTCGATAAGTTGAAAATGGTCGAAAATAAAGATACTGCTCTTAAAATTATGTGTGATAGCTTATTGCATCCGGAATGACGCCTATAAAAATGTTCTAAAAGCGTGTATTAGCACATAAAAAAATTGCACAAGTTACAAACAATTAAAAAAAGGAAAAAAATAGCCTTTCGTTTTTTGACAATATTTCATAAACTGTTAGTTAATTGTATTTAAGAAATATCAAAAAAAAAATCTAAAAAAGGGGGTCCAATAAAAAACTCCCAGCTCCCGGAACTCTATCTCCATTATTTATAATTTTAATTTAATGCTGAAAATGGGTCTCCGCGTGATATTTTAGGTTGCGCGCGCGTCGTCAAAAGCGCCATACATAATTTTAAGAGCAGTATATTTATTTTCGACCATTTTCAACTTGTCGACTAAACTAACTACTCTACGCGGAATGGAACACGCTTGGCGAGTCTCTGCGCTGCGATCGGCAGAGCGGGAATAAATTTTATAATAAAAAAAGATTTTTAATATTTCGTAATATTTATTTGTACCGTTGGTCCCGACCATAATCCCTAAATCCCGACTTTTTGAAAATTTGTCCAGACATTTTAGTCTTCCCATCTGGCAACCGTAGTCCCCATTGTGCCTCATACAGTACGTTAAGCTTAAGCTAGAGATGTTAAAAAATAATCGATTTTAATTTAAATCGTTTACTTTTTTCTTATAATCGATTTTATAGTACCTAATATTAATCGATTTTTAATAAATAGTTTATATAAATTACGCGTTCAAATCGATTTTTTGACGCAACAACGTCTAAAAAATCGATGAACACCGGCGGCATTAATTTATATATTATCATAATTATTATCTTTAAAACTACGAAACGGATTTTGATGCGGTTCTTTTAAATAGATCGAGTGATTCAAAAGTAAGGTTTATAGCTGGTATAACCATATATCTGTTTGTTTGTGGGGGGTAATCTTAGCAAATACTGATCCGATCATTAAATTATTTCACCAACAGAAAGCTACACTATTCAGGAGTGACATAGGCTATATTTTATTGTTAATGAACAATAATTGTGTTTGCTAGCAAACGAAAAAAAACTGACTTCAATTGCATCGGCAAGTAATAAATAATAAATAAATTAACAAACGCACTAGTCGTCACTACGATTTTCGAGGGTTTCCCTCGATTTCACTGGGATCCTATCATCAGATCCTGGTTTCCTTATCATGGTACCTAAGTAGGGACATCTAGGGAGGAGGTTACTCAATTCGACCATATATTTTTTTTTGAAATGTATGTTCGGGCATAACTTCGTCGTTTATGAACCGATTTTGATAATTCTATTTTTGTTGGAAAGGAGATATACCAACTTAGGTACCATGATAAGAAAACCAGGATCTGATGATGGAATCCCAGAGAAGTTGAGGGGAACACTCAAAAATCGTAGTGACAACTTGTCCGTTTGTTAATATTTTTCGTCGGCTTACGTATTACTTGTCGATGTAATTGAAGTCGGTTTTTTTTTTCGTTTGCGAGCAAACTCAATTATTTATCCTTTACTTTTTGCGAAAAATAATAGCTTATTTACGAAGCGATTTTAAGCAATACAGCATTAGTCCTTATCCAATGAAGTACCATAACTACATTGTGCATTTAGTATAAATCAATATGGCCTTTTACAGCATGTAAATAAAATAAATATTTTCGACGATAAATATTACAGATTTAAAATGCTGGGAAATAGCGGCTACGGGCGGCCGGGCGCAACATATTCATCGGATTGTAATTACCTATATGTTCGTACTTTAGTCGGTATTAAGGTTAATTTTTAAACCGCATTTATAGTAAATCAGAAAAAAAAATCAAAATTATTACTAACCAGCTGATTTTTTTTTCTTTTAGTTATTTAATATCTAAATAATTTAATAGTAATATTGTCCTACAAATTGCGTGGTACGTTATCCAGGTCCTACGCTCACTGCTGCTCTACCCCCTACTATCTCTGTTAGCTACCACAATCGAGAGTTTTCGTAGAGGAATTTTTTGTTCGCCTCATCAAAATGAAGCTACTCCCGGAAAATTAGCTTGATACTAATCAGGTGAAAAAAATGTACTAGGGATCCCTACCTATGATATTTCGTTTCAGAAATCAGAAATAAGTAAACCAAATATCATTATAAGCTTTTTTTTCAAGGGAATGCTTTGATTTTTTTTATAAATTTTAAATTGATAAATTGTCAATAATATGAATCACTTAGGTTTATTAGTGAAATAAGAAAAGCGTGTAATTTTTTTTTTTTTTGCATAATACATTATTCTCAACTTGAGAATAATGTATTATGCAATCTCAAGTCAATTAATATTGAATAAAGAGAAATCGATTTTCATTTAATCGATTTTTTTGCATAAATCTAACATCGCTACGTTGCTTTTTACGTTACTTATCTACGTTATTTTATTATTATTTTCACGGGTATAATTTGCAACTCGTACATTCCTTTAACTTAGAAAAGAAAATAATATAATCAGGAGTTGCTTAACCACATCTGTATAATAAACATGATGGCGCGATTTAAAAGTAGCACAATGCCATCTATTCGTGGATGGAGGAACTGCACACACACATTAATCTTTTATTCAGACAGCACAACGCCATCTATTAGTGAATAAAAGAACTGCGATAAAACTAAAAATTTTAAATTGAAATTTCTAGGCACATGAGGGGTAAAACTTGAGTTTTTTTTTGTGCTCTTAATTATTATCATTATAGGAATTAAAAAATAAAACGAGTTAAATAACATTTTAATTATTCTTTACGTAATATAGCAACTGCTCCATCTATTAGATATAAGATATTACGACTATGACGATCAAAATACATTCGAAGGAATAAAAGAACTACAAAGTATAAGTTCATCATGTGTGAACTAGATGGCGGTGGTTGTATTTTAAATCGCGCTAGCGTTTTGACTCTTTTACAACTTAAGAGTAATAATTGTTCCAAGTTTTGGGTGGTTTGGTTAGGTTTGGTTAGGTTTGGTTAGGTTTGGTTAGGTTTGGTTAGGTTTGGTTAGGTTTGGTTAGGTTTGGTTAGGTTTGGTTAGGTTTGGTTAGGTTTGGTTAGGTTTGGTTAGGTTTGGTTAGGTTTGGTTAGGTTTGGTTAGGTTTGGTTAGGTTTGGTTAGGTTTGGTTAGGTTTGGTTAGGTTTGGTTAGGTTTGGTTAGGTTTGGTTAGGTTTGGTTAGGTTTGGTTAGGTTTGGTTAGGTTTGGTTAGGTTTGGTTAGGTTTGGTTAGGTTTGGTTAGGTTTGGTTAGGTTTGGTTAGGTTTGGTTGGGTTTGGTTGGGTTTGGTTAGGTTTGGTTGGGTTTGGTTGGGTTTGGTTAGGTTTGGTTAGGTTTGGTTAGGTTTGGTTAGGTTTGGTTAGGTTTGGTTAGGTTTGGTTAGGTTTGGTTAGGTTTGGTTAGGTTTGGTTAGGTTTGGTTAGGTTTGGTTAGGTTAGGTTAGGTTAGGTTAGGTTAGGTTAGGTTAGGTTAGGTTAGGTTAGGTTAGGTTAGGTTAGGTTAGGTTAGGTTAGGTTAGGTTAGGTTTTTTTTTTTTTTTTGAAATAAGTTGGTACACATTTTCTTTAATTTATTTTCACAGTTGTAAGTTTATACAAGAACATATAAGTCAGTTGCCCCGGCCAGAGGCAAATTTTGTAGACATTTGGCTCGAAGAAGATGGTTTTGCGATTTGATACAAATTTATCTTCTTACGAGCCAGAGCATGAATGATAAAAATGGTAATGATGAAGGTGATGTGGATGATACAATAATGTAATGAGGTGAGGATGATGATGATGAGGGTAAAGCTGTTGTTGACAGAAGCAGGGTGTCAGCTTATGTTAGAAGATGTCTGAGGTGACTGCTTCTGTCAACACATTTTACTTAGTACATAAAATTAATTAGTAATAAGGACAAAACAAATGGTAACATAGAGAAGGTATAGTAACATAATATAGCAAGTCTGTTTTTTTTTTTTTTTTTTTTTTTTTTTTTTTTTTTTTTTTTTTTTTTTTTTTTTTTTTTTTTTTGGGTTCATTAAGATGTTTTAGTTGTTTATTTGTTTATACATTATGTGTTTTTTTTTTTTTTTTTTTTTTTTTTTTTTTTTTTTTTTTTTTTTTTTTTTTTTTTTTTTTTTTTTTTTTGTCTTAGTCTTACATTCTAATACAAATGACACAAGTGCGTAATAGAGATAAAATAAGAGAAGTATGTACATTGATAATGAAAAAGAAATAAAGTTGAACATGTCTTAATTACTAGTGTAAATGGTAATAACTTAAGGGTACGATAATACATTATACGATTAGATACAGACTTCTAATACAAATGAAAGAGGCGCATATAAAAATAAACAAGTATGTACATGGAAATGAACAAATAGAATTGAACATGTATTAATTACAAGTGTAAATGGTGACAAGATGAGGTACTATTGTACATTATAATGATGCTAACTTATTTATACATAAAATAATAACTTAATTTGATTTGATTTGATATCTTTTGTTCACAAGAAAACAAGCGCGATTTCAATTCTTTAAGAAGTTAAGATATCAGGGTCCTCGACGTTTAACTAGCAGGGTTGTTATTATATTCCTTGAGGGCACTCAGGATCGAGTCCGCCAACTTGGCAAAAGATTGGACGCAGTGTTTGTTCTTGACGAACTCATTTATCCGGAAGGCCGGGAATCCAAGGAAACGACAGACCGCCTCGTGCTCGTATCTGTCCCTCGAAAATCTAGGGCACTGCTGTAACAGGTGCTCCAGGGTTTGCCGAGAGGCATTATCGCAGGGGCAGACATCGAGATCGGTGATCTTGAATCTGTGTAGATATGTAAGGTTGTAGGCGTGTCCCGTGAGTGCTTGTGTAAGTGTAAATGTGGTGTCAGTGTTTTTGAACAGGGTGTGGATGTCGTCGATTGTGGGAAGTAGTGCGTGTGTGTGTCTGCCGTTCTCGTCGCTGTTGTACCAGTCGTTCCATGCGGAGTAGCTGCTCTCCCTCGCATGGCGCTTAACGAAGCTGATGGGGAAATAATCGTAATCTGGCGCCTTATGAGCCTTAGTCGCCAGCTTCGCCATCGTGTCCGCAATTTCGTTACCGGCTATAATATCTGCATGGCTTTTAACCCAGGCAAGGTCGATACAGCCGGTGTGACTATGTATAATGTTGTGTATTTTCGAGACTAGTGGGTGTGTATTGCTGCGATTCTGAGTGGCTTGGATGGCGGATCTGGAGTCTGAAAAGATAAGGGTGTGTGCATAGTTTTTCTCGGAGGCCCACCCGGCTGCCTGACTGATAGCAAACAGTTCGGCCTGAAAGACGGAGCAGCTATTGTGAAGTTTGAATTTGCGGATTATAGGCATATTATCCTCTCCTTCAAAGCAAACAAAGGCCGCTCTGACTGAGTCGTCCTCCAGTTTGCTACCGTCAGTGTATATGGTGATGATGGGATGGGGGAGGGAAGAGATGTGTTCGGCCAGTTCGGGTTGAGAGTAGAAGAATTTCGGTAGGGTAGCGATTCTATCGGCTGGGTGTAAGAGTCTGTGAGGAGGGATGTGTCGCTCTAGGGGGATGTCGTCAGGAAGAAAGTCGCATTTGCCCGTGAGTCGAGCCATCTCGATTCGGTGGACCTCGATGACTTTGAGGTCCAGGGGTGTGAAGCGCGCCAGTGAAATGGCGGCGACTGTGGACACGGTGCGGAAGGCCTTAATTGCCCGAATCGCGAATCCACGTTGTAAGCTAAGGAGTTTCTGTCTTATATATTTCTTCCTGGCGACATGACCCCAGATGCCGGCAGCGTATGTGATAATAGGTTGTATAACTTGCAAGTAAATAATGCGGATGTTCTCCGGGTGGGCACCCCAGGTGGGTCTGCAGTACATGATGAGCTTGTTGAATATATGTGTGGCCTTGTTGATGACGTGTGTGATGTGTCTGTTGAAGAGTAGTTTTGAGTCCAGAACGACGCCAAGTAGTTTGATGTCGTCCTGGAAGTGTAGTGCATGTGAGTCAATGTTAATGTTAGCGTGTCTTGCCTTGTCGCTGAAGGCGATGGCTTGTGTTTTTGTGGGGCTAAACGTGAGCTTGACCCCCTTTCCCCAGCTCACGATGGCGTGTAGTGATTGGTTAGTTATGTTTTGCAGTGAAGCCAAATCCCCAGCAGCCGCGACGAGTAGAACATCATCCGCGAACGCCTGTAGCCGACACCCAGGGGGTAAATCGAGCTCCAGGAGCTCGTCGAGGATGATGTTCCACAAAATAGGGCCGCAAGCAGATCCCTGTATGCAACCCTTAGTCATGGTCTTGGAGACTCTGCAGCCGGCGTGGTCGAGAGTAACAGTCCTGTCTGTCGTGTAGTTAAGAATGAGTCCGTATATGTTTGAGGGACAGTCGATAAGCCTGAGTCTGTGGAAGAGGGCTGGCCACCAGGCGTTGTCAAAGGCGGCCTTGATGTCCAAAGAAACCGCCAGAGTCATAAGTCCGTCTGTCCTGTTACGTCTAATTTTGTCGATGGCCGCCTTAAGGGCAGCCGTTGTGCTTGTCAGTGGCCTGAATCCGTACTGGTTCTCGTTCAACTTGTCCGCCTTCATCGCGGCAAACGTGACGCGACGGACGAATAGTTTCTCGAGAGCCTTTCCGAAGACAGGCAAAAGTCCTATCGGTCTGTATGAGTTTAGGTCGGTGCGGTCGGTCTTGTTGGGCTTAGGGATGATCTTAACGTATGCCCTCTTCCACTGTTTAGGAAAGTGTTGTAGGGTAAGGCAACGGTTGTAGATGTCGGTAAGTAGGTTGGGAAATAATTGGGCAAAGTGTAGACAGATGTCAGAAGTCAGGTTGTCGAGTCCGGGAGCCTTTTTAGGGCTCATGTCATCAAGCACTTCAAGCACTTCTTGTGCTGTGAAGGGCTTGTCAGGTTCTGTGTTGCAGTCATTATGTGAGTTAACTCTGAGGTCATTATGTCGGGGTTCAGTATCAGGTCCGTCATCGGGATAAAATTTGTTAAGTAACGCTTGGGCTGTGTCTTGTCCGTCAGTGGTGTAAGTGTCGTTTAGTCGTAATGTAGTGGGAGGGCTTCGCGGGTTCGATTCCTTTAGAAGCCTATTGGTAAGGGACCAGACGTTTTCTTTGTTCTGCAATTTGCAGAACTCCCTGAAGCTGGTGGTAGATTCGCTCCTAAGTTCATTTGCATACTGTTCCTTTATATCTCGCAGCTGGCTGGCCAGAGAGTCGGTAGGTCTCCCGTCCCTCTTGGCCGCATGCAGTGCTCGATGGAGGCTTATGACTTCACGCTTGCGAGTTTCCAGGGCCTCCGACCACCAGGGAGGTTTGGCTTTGGAGCCCGGTATCCTAATGGGCATGGACTCCTTGCATGCGGAGTGTATAATGTTGGTGATTCTGTCGATGAACTGCTCCAGCTCGTCAGGATTGAGGGAGTCTATAGGTGTGTCTAGAAGTGTACTGTTGTTAATGTGTGTGATAAGTGAGGCTTTGAATGTTGGCCAATGTGCCTTGTGATTTTTGTATTGGAAGGTGGTTGTGTTGGTGTGTTGTGAAGTGTGTGTGTGTGTGATAAAGTGATTGAAAGTGACTGTAAATTCAATCGCATTATGTTGTGAGGAGGTGCATGCGGATAAGTTCACCTTCCAGTCTTTAATGTGTTCATATATATGTGTAGACGCCAGAGTGAGATCTATTATGGAGGAGCGCTGACGCTGGTGTGTAAAGGTCTCGAATGTGGGTACAGAGCCAGAGTTGCACACAGACAGATCGTTAGCCTGTATGAGATCGTAAATCTCCTCACCCCTTCTGTTAGTGCGAGCGCTCCCCCATAACGGGTGCCAACCGTTAAAATCGCCACCCAGAATGCAGTGCGCATGAGTGTTGTGTCGTAGGAAGTTTTCCATGAGTGCTAGTGTGTTGTGTGTGTCTGTGGGGGGCTCAATATAAATTGACCCAATGTAAATTTGTACAGGTCCCACCTGTGCCCGAACCATGCACAGGTTCGGGGACGAGTATTCTGAAATGCCTAAAATTTGGCAGACGTTGGGTTTAGTGATAATACATGATTTAACAGCTCTGTTGGCGATGGGAAATTGAAATAAATCTAGCCCGCGGATGGATTTAACCTCGTCCCGTGCCCCTATATATGGTTCGGTCACGAGAGCTATGGCGTGTGGGCTATTGTGAAAGTACTGTAAGAACTCGTGAAGCGAATTCTTGGATCGATCTAAGTTGCACTGAATAATCTTTAATTGTTTAAAACGATCCATAATCGATATTGGATTGGGTTTTGTTTCTCATAGCCCTCAGGATGGGACATGTGTTAGAAGTGGCTTTGTGCTCGGTTGTGTTATTGTTGTTGGTGAATCTATTGTTATGTGAGGAGCAGTTATAGCATTTGGGAGCTGATTCCTTATTATTGCATTGGGAGTGTGTGTGTCCCTCCTCCGCGCAGTGTGCGCAGCGTTTGGAGGGGGTGTGACAGTGTGTCTGTGTGTGCCCGAATTGCAGGCACGAGTGGCACTGAAGGAAGGGCGAGAACTCCTCCACATGAACCCGCTGGTAGTCAACCCTGACCCTACCCATAGCCATGAGGGTGCGGAAGGCCCGAGGGCTTGTTAGGAGCACGGCGTTGTATAGGGCCTCGTTGCGGTTGTTTTTAATAAATTTTAATATAATGTCGCTGTTATTGTACTCACCGAGCTCGATGTTCTGCTTGAGTAGGACAGATACTAGCTCCTCGGAGGTCGTCTCCTTGCCTATTCCTTTTATAATGGCCATTGGTTTTAGTCGGTTTGCGATCTCTGCCTTGGCTTTCGCATTTTCCGCGTTTTGAATGCGTTTTAATGCATCATTTCTGTCACTTTCGTTGTCGAATTCGACCCTGAGTTTACCCTTGGATAAGGGCGTGATTCTGGCCGGGGCATAATGAGTGTTTTTAAAGGATATTGTGTTACGTAAGGCATCAAGAGCCTCCTGTTTATTATTAGCTGGTGTCGTCGGTGTGACCACGATGGCTGGCCTGGTGGAGGGTGGCGTGGCTACGACCACCTTAGTAGCAGTAGGAAGACTGGCAGCAGGGGAGGGGGCGGTTTTCGAGTTCAGCTTCTTTGTGATTGAAGCGTAGGAGTCGGTGATCTTTTTGGCGGTCTGCTCGGTGTTTGACATGATGTTTGTGCCCAGACCGTCGATTTTCCCCTCGATGCGACTCAGCGCCAGGAGGAGGGATTGGTTGGTAGGATCTGTAGGGGCGGATGCAGGAGCGGGGGTAGGGGGGGCGCGTTCGATGATCTTTTTATGAGCTTCGAGGGCTACGCAGATCTCCGCCGCGGCGTCGATGGCTAGGTCCCGGTTCTGTGATGTGACGCTCTTGTTTCCTTCGGTTGGGCTGAGGGACTTTCTGATGGTGTCGGCGAGTTTAAGCACAATTCTCTCGAAGGACTGAGTGTCGGAGACGTCAGTCGCTCTGACTGGTAGAGGCAAGCGATCTTGCTTATTAGATTTAGCTTTGGGTTTTGCCTTTGGTTTTTGTTTGGCAGTGACAGCGGCACTGTCGGGGGGAGAGGGGGGGGGTGAAGGTGAGGGTGAGGTTTCCTTTTCAGGGGGGCGGGTGGGCGAGGGCGCCCTGGTGACGGGCGGAGAGTGAAACATATTCGAAGAAAAGGATTTTTAGTAAATTTTAAAAATTTGGGGGGGGGGGGAGGGGGGGTTACAATATGGTAGGGGGGAGGAATTGAGGTATGTGTGAGATACCCTAGGTAAGCACGAAGAAAAAAAGAAGTTTTGGGGGTGTAAACAAAATTTACTCCGAGACGGCGCAGGGGAGGGGGGGGGAAAAATAGTTGGGGGGGAGCTCCTTCCTCTCTATAATAAGGATGCCTGATGGCTTTTAGGTCAGCCCTTCCAGGGAAAAAGTTATTCCCCTGGAAGTGCAAAAACCTGGGATTATGGAGCCGCTGACGAGGTGGTTGGATAGATTACCCTTATGATCGTTTCTCGTGAGAGAGCCGATCTTCCGTCAGAACTCGTCTAGGACGCCCCGTTTAGCCGCTACGCCGATTACCAACTTAGTCGGTGATGGCGTCGGGGACCCTTTCTTTGCTCCGAGCGTGATATCTCAGGAACTGCTCGTCGGAATGGGTTGAAATAAAATGTCATCCACTCTTTATTAGGTGGGGGATATATTTGGATTAAAAAAAAAAGGTGGTTCGGAAGCAAGTTTTTGAGTGAGGGGGCTCGGGAAAAAGGGAAAAAAGTTTTTCACCTGAATATGGGCTTGTTTTCGGAAAGTACTAAAGTGAGGGTGGTGGGGGGCACCTCGTCTTAAAGGGCGAAGCGAGGCGGATCAGGGACAATTTTAAAAAGTTTAAAAAAGTGAGAAATTGGGGGGTGGGGGTAAGAATAAGGGGTAGTTGGGGGTTGGTTAGGGGTGAACTCTGGGTGGGGTTGGGTAGACAGGGTAAAATAAGGAATTTAGGTGAAAGCCGCTTGATGATGAGTCGAGTGGATCAAAAGATATGGAATTTTAAAATTTTTGTTGAATTTTGAATTATATATTTAAAATAACGGAAAAACTTCTTTTTTTCCCTTGGGAATTTCGGAAAAAAAAGTAGGTGGAATTGAGGAGGGGGGCCTAGAAGGTTTCACAGTCAAGGGAAATGAGGATCTGTCGAAGAACAAGTGGGAAATCACTGAATTTAAATTTACTATTTTTTACGAAGTTTTACAATTTTCACGTAATCAGTAAAAAATTCGTAGAAAAGTCAATTATGGTGATAAAATTCTGATTGATGTCTTAAATTGTTCTGTGCACTGGCGCTCACTAATAAATGTACTAAAATTATGGTGTCCTCGCTTTAGTTTTTGAAACAGATTAGTTTAAACTTTTACTTGAATTGAACGAACTTTGTTTAGTATGTTTCCACTATGTAAAA
This sequence comes from Melitaea athalia, assembly GCA_905220545.2. Classification (NCBI taxonomy): domain Eukaryota; kingdom Metazoa; phylum Arthropoda; class Insecta; order Lepidoptera; family Nymphalidae; genus Melitaea; species Melitaea athalia. Next base: position 11,947,466 of record HG992205.1, read on the forward strand.
AAAGTTTTTTCTGGTTCCTCACCTCAAATCCTCTTAGTTACAAGCCACGGCATCCGTGGAAGCAAATAATTTGATAAAATTCACTGTCACTGTATGATTTCACGTAACGGTTTTTTGTGCAAACTTAAGGAAAATTGTCCATAAAAAATCCAAATTTGGTTGAAAAATTTTTTGGTTTTCACTAACTTATATATAGTTCAAAAGTACGTTTTAAAACACAATAAAAACCATGGGTCATCGATCTTATTTTCACGGCGTACGCGTTCAAAGTTTTTTAATAAGAGAATTTAAGTTTGTAACTGTTATAAAAAATAGTTTTAATGAACCGATTTTTATGTACTATATATCAAAATGAAGAGGGTTTAACACAGAATCTATGGAATGTAACAGCACAATTTTATCTTCAGAGGGAAAAAAGTTGTGAATTTTTAAAGAGAGCACTATCAATGTTTTTCACAATTTCTCACGGTTTCTTTGCACTGAAAACACTTAAACTGTTGTAGAAAATCGAAAAATGGTCCAAAAATTATTTCAAAACCACCAGCGGAAAGCTGGCGGCAGCGCGCAACTTTTGAGATATAAAAGGGATTTTTATCACTTATGGAGCCGAAGTTAGCGATTTTTTGGGACAGAGCGACGTGGAAACGATGCGTTCTCTACGAGCGCGAGCGCCAGACTGGTTAGGTTAGGTTAGGTTTTTTTTTTTTTTTTTTTTTTTTTTTTTTTTTTTTTTTTTTTTTTTTTTTTTTTTTTTTTTTTTTTTATCGTTGCCTTTTTCTGTCGCAACGCTTGTGCCAGTAATTTTTTAATTCAACAATATTAATATGACATTGGTATAATTATCTTCTAACTTAAGCTAGACTACAAATAATTCTAGTTTGATACATTTCGATTAAAAATAATAATATGACAATTTAATATAGTAATTTCACAATAATAATATAATAATTTTCTAACTTAAGTTAGACGACATCCAATTTAAGTAAGATATATTCAATTCAGTAATAATACTATACAATATTTAAATTTCTGTTTTTCAGTCTGATGCGAATGATATAACCATATATGATATGACTGACGATATAATAATGTGACTGACTAACTAATAATTAAGTAGGTGATGTGACTAACTAACTTAATGAAATTCATTTCCATCTCCTTATAATATTATGATATATTATTAAATATAATTAAGGTCAGGTTTAATCTAATTTTACTTAGATACCTATTGAATTTTCTATTACAAATTAGATGATTATTATACCATTACAGAATGTCAATTTGCAGCAATAATAATAATTTATAATTAGATAATAATTACATTTACAATTACAATTTAATAATTAAAATATTTACAATTTAAATAAATTAAAATTAATGAATTTAAGAATAATTAATAATAATAAAAATATTTACAATTTAAATAACTTAAAATTAATGAATTTAAGAATAATTAATAATAATAATAATTTCTCAATTAATTTAGACTACATTCGAATTCTATAACTACAGTGATGATATTCATTTGCAATGTCAATTTATAATGATTTTGTAACAATTAGTAGTGGTGGGTCGGGGTACGAGAAGGGGTAGAGGTGGTGCGTCCCGGCTGGGCCTGGTCGGCTAGCGGTAGCCAGCGCGACTGTGGACTCGGGACTCACGCGGATCCCAGCCAGTAGAACCCCCTCCATTCCCACTAATTGTGTTTAGCCCCGTTTGCCACACCAGCCTTTTGTACGACTTTCCTTGCAAACGTTAAAAACTTGTCTCTGAGACGGTCATCTGCAATAAGTAAAGGCAGATTGTGCTTTGTTATGTTTGTATCCGTATGGTTCTCCGTCTCATGTCTTAAGACACCATACTTGGGGCATTCGCACAGAATGTGCTCCACCGTCTCCTCGGTTTCATTGTCGCACTCACAGAACGGGGAGTCACAGATATTCCTTTTATATAGGTACGACCTGAATCCCCCGTGCCCGGTGAAAAGTTGTGCCGTGCAGTTGTCCATTTTTATTTTGCTTATTAGTCTGTAGGCCTTTCTTGCATCAGGGAAGAACATCTTGGTTGTTCCGCCCGCGGCCGCCTCTTCATATCTTTTTTGCCACTCACATATTGTTTTATCCCTGAGATGTTTCTTGGCATGAGAGAGCGGGAATAGGTCGTGTACGTGTCTGGTTTTTAGCTTAGTCGCTGCTTCCTTGGCGAGCTCATCCGCTCTCTCATTACCAGGGATTTCGTCGTGTGCTCTCACCCAATACAGATCGACTTTACCCCCAGAGGCCTTTAGCTCTTCCATTTTCTCTTTAATTTTCAGGGCCGTGGGATAATCCCACGGTTAGGTTAGGTTAGGTTAGGTTAGGTTAGGTTAGGTTAGGTTAGGTTAGGTTAGGTTAGGTTAGGTTAGGTTAGGTTAGGTTAGGTTAGGTTAGGTTAGGTTAGGTTAGGTTAGGTTAGGTTAGGTTAGGTTAGGTTAGGTTAGGTTAGGTTAGGTTAGGTTAGGTTAGGTTAGGTTAGGTTAGGTTAGGTTAGGTTAGGTTAGGTTAGGTTAGGTTAGGTTAGGTTAGGTTAGGTTAGGTTAGGTTAGGTTAGGTTAGGTTAGGTTAGGTTAGGTTAGGTTAGGTTAGGTTAGGTTAGGTTAGGTTAGGTTAGGTTAGGTTAGGTTAGGTTAGGTTAGGTTAGGTTAGGTTAGGTTAGGTTAGGTTAGGTTAGGTTAGGTTAGGTTTTTTTTTTTTTTTTTTTTTTTTTTTTTTTTTTTTTTTTTTTTTTTTTTTTTTTTTTTTTTTTTTTTTTTTTTTTTTTTTTTTTTTTTTATCGTTGCCTTTTTCTGTCGCAACGCTTGTGCCAGTAATTTTTTAATTCAACAATATTAATATGACAGTGGTATAATTATCTTCTAACTTAAGTTAGACTACAAATAATTCTAGTTTGATACATTTCGATTCAAAATAATAATATGACAATTTAATATAGTAATTTCACAATAATAATATAATATTTTTCTAACTTAAGTTAGACGACATCCAATTTAAGTAAGATACATTCAATTCAGTAATAATACTATACAATATTTAAATTCCTGTTTTTCAGTCTGATGCGAATGATATAACCATATATGATATGACTAACGATATAATAATGTGACTGACTAACTAATAATTAAGTAGGTGATGTGACTAAGTAACTTAATGAAATTCATTTCCATCTCCTTATAATATTATGATATATTTTTCTGGTTAGGTTAGGTTAGGTTAGGTTAGGTTAGGTTAGGTTAGGTTAGGTTAGGTTAGGTTAGGTTAGGTTAGGTTAGACCCAGACCCCCTGCTAGGTGCTAGGGGAGGAGTTGCTGGTCTCCTACTGGTCGCGTCCCCGGGTGGCGGATAGGGGAACGTCACTCACTCTGTTGTGGGTGGCAGGGGTCTTCGGACTCCCGCGGACCAAACCAGCAGGTGTGGGCGCACCTTGAGCGGCTTGTCAGCCGCACGGCCTAGGGGAGTAAACCTCGATTAAAAATCTAAGCTGTGATACAGCCTTAATCATGGATTCAGTGCTAAATATTAGATTACCCCAGGAGGGTACCGGCGCCTCCAGCGTCGGAGAATCCCTCCTCGCTACGGCGAGCTGCCCCACCGAATCTGGGGGGGGCGAACACCGAATCTGTGACTCACCCGCAACGGGTGTCGACGCGATGCCCGGGAAGGGCGGCGAAACCAGCAGCACCGACGTCGGCGTGCTCACAAGAGCAAAACGTAGGGGATTAGCTGCAAGAAAGGAAGAGGAGGACCTCCTTGCGGCGAGTATTGAGGCTAAGATGCAAGCATCAGAGTCAAGCAGACAGGCCTTGGGACTAGACACAGGGGACAGCCGCACGTCAGTCGCTCTCCATAAACAACTAAGTCAGGACCTAGAAGTAATATTGGAGGTAGCCACGAAGTCAAAAAACCTAAAGGGTAACTTCGTGCGTGCCCTCAAAGATTCGGCTGCCTCTATTAAAGCCGTTACGGAGATCATACTCGGAAGAACACCGTCCGAAGAGGTGGTTAAGCTCCAGGTGGAAAACGCTCGCCTGGAGAAACGGATTGATATTCTCCGAACAGAGTTCGCGGAATTTAAAAAGAGAACACTTTCCGCACACACATCTAGCCCCCCGCAGATGTCGGCACGGGAAGATGGAGGGCCACTTCAGGAGCTGAAAGCGTCGATTCAGCGGATGGACGCAAGGCTTGCGGTAATAGAAGAGCGTTTGCCCCCTGTGAAGACGCTTCCTCCTCTTCTGACTGCCGACAGCAAGCGGGCTAAAGCGGCGGAACCCAAGGTCACCACGCTGACCCCGCCAGCGAATCCAGGCCCGAAGGGTGGAAAGACGAAAATAAAGAAAAAGAAGAAGAAGAAGACGGGCGCGCTTAATCAAGCGGTTGCGCCTCTCGAACCCCACCCCCCACTGCCTGCTCCTGGCGCTCTGTCAGAGGGCTGGAACGTGGTGGCTAGGAAGGGGAAGAAGAAGTCTGGAAAGAAGGACCAGGCCCAAGGAAAACAGCAGCCGACCAAAAAGGGAAAAACCCCGAAGTTGCGACTGCCCAAATCAGCGGCAGTGCAACTATCGCTGCTGCCGGACAGCCAAAAGTCATACGCCGAGGTCTTGAGCGCCATTAAGGCCGATGGCGTTATCACGGAGATGGGCGTTGAGACCCGCTTTAAGATCTCCCAAACAGGGGCGCGCATACTAGAGCTGCCCGGCACTGGCAACGACGACAAGGCGGAGTCACTGGCCCGTCGAATCAGAGAGGTGGTCGGTGATGGAGTGGCAGTCACCAGGCCGGTGAAGTGTGCCGACCTGCGGATCGCCGGGCTGGACGACTCCGTCACGCCTGTCGAGCTGGCTGGTGTAATCGCCAAGGCGGGGGGATGTACCCCGGATGCTGTCAAAGTTGGCGACATACGCCAAAATTACACTGGCATCGGCACGGCTTGGGTTCGCTGCCCGGTCGAGGCGGCCAAGAAGGTGGTCGATGGTCGCCGCCTTCTCGTGGGTTTCGTGTCGGCTCAGGTCACGCTTCTGAAGCAGAGACCGAGGCAGTGTTATCGCTGCCACGAAGTTGGCCACGTGGCAGTGAAATGCGACAAGGGCGTGGACCGCAGCGGACAGTGCTACCGCTGCGGTAAAGAGGGACACACGCGCCGGCAATGTACGGCCGAGGCTAACTGCCCAGTGTGCGAAGCTGCCAACCTACCAGCGAGGCACAACGTCATCGCGTGCCCCCGGAAAAAGTCAGGCGCAAAAGGGAGAAAGATGGTGACATTTGGGCCAGAGCCCCCTGCACCGCCAGCCAACAGAGACGGGATGGAATCGGAGTCTATACAAACTTAATAATGGACACTAAGATACTGCAAGCCAACCTGAACCACTGTGCCAGGGCTCAAGATCTCTTTGTCCAGAGCCTGGTACAGTGGTCCGTGCAAGTGGCAGTGGTGGCCGAGCCCTACTCCGTCCCGCCGAGGGACGACTGGATCAGTGATCGCGATGGGGTGGTGGCCATCGTGACCCAGGTCGCCGCAGGTGCCCCACCCTTTACGGGTATTGTGAAGGGTTCGGGTTTCGTTGCGGCACTGCTGGGGGGGATGGCTGTCGTGGGAGTATACTTCTCCCCGAACAAGCCGGTCGCCGACTTCGAGGCGTTTCTCGAACGGGTCGAAGTGGTTGTGAGTAGATTTCATCCCGCGGAGGTGCTCGTGCTCGGGGACCTAAACGCCAAGTCCAGGTTGTGGGGGTGTCCAGCGACGGATGCGCGGGGGGCGATCCTCGAGGAGTGGGTGGCTGCCACCAATTTGACTGTCCTCAATCGCGGGACGGCAAACACGTGCGTGCGCAGGTCGGGCGGCTCGATCGTGGACGTATCGTTTGCGAGCCCCGGCCTTGCACGCCGCGTTCGGGACTGGCGAGTGCTGGACGACGTGGAGACTCTCTCGGATCACCGCTACATCCGCTTCGAGATCTCCGCTCGTCTAGCGGCGCCGCCAAGCTCCAGCCGTGCCTCGGCGGGGGAGGGTCCTCGATGGCAGCTGAAGCGTCTCGACCGGGAGCGATTTGAAGAAGCGGCGATAGTGGCGTCGTGTCAGCCACGCGTCGACGGTTCACCGGACAGGGTGGCAGACTGGCTGGTGACCAGGGTGACTGACATCTGCGACGCGGCCATGCCGCGGTCGGGGGGTCGCCCCCGGCGGGCTCAGGTGTACTGGTGGTCGGAGGCGATAGCGCAGCTGCGCAGGGAGTGCGTGGCCGTCCGACGCCAGTACACGCGCTGTAGGAGGCGCATGTTTAGATCGCCCCCCGCTTCGCAGGACAGGACACGGCACGAGGAGGAGGGCGAGCGGCTGTACGCCCTTTACACGGCAGCCAAAGCCAGCCTCCGTCGTGCCATTGGCGAGTCGCAGGCCGCGGCCAGGGAGGAAATGTTGGACGGACTGAATAGGGACCCCTGGGGGATGCCCTATAAGCGGGTACGCAATAAGCTCCGTCCCTGGGCTCCTCCACTCACGGAGACCCTGGACGCCGAAGTGGTCCGTGAGGTGGTCGCGGCCCTGTTCCCGACGGCACCGGCCGAACACCAGCCGCCGTCGATGGCACCACAGGATGACGGAGAAGACGTCGGAGAGGAGGCACCGGAGGTCGGCGAGTCCGAACTCGAGGAGGCAGTCGCGCGGCTCCGCAAGAAGAGCGTCGCTCCAGGCCCAGATGGCATTCCGGGGAGGGCTTGGGTGCTTGTGCACCAACACCTGGCACCACGGATTCGAGGGCTATTCTCTGCCTGTCTGGCTCAAGCCATAATTCCACAGCGGTGGAAGACAGGCAGGCTAGTCCTCATCGGGAAGGAAGGCCGGCCGGCGGGGTCACCGTCGGCATACCGCCCCATCGTCCTCCTGGACGAGCTCGCGAAGCTCTTCGAGCGTGTCGTAGCCGCTCGTCTGGTGGCGCACCTCGGGCGTGGGGGACCCGACCTCTCGGATGTGCAGTTCGGCTTCCGCAGTGGTCGCTCCACTGTGGATGCCATCCTGTGCGTCCGGGCCCAGGTGCAAGAAGCGGTGGCCCAGGGCGACGTCGTCGTGGCGGTGTCACTCGACATCGCCAACGCTTTCAACACGTTGCCCTGGAGCTGTATCAGGGAGGCGCTCCGCTACCACGGGGTGCCAGCCTACCTTCGTCGTGTGGTCGGTGCCTACCTCTCCGATAGGTGGGTGGTCTTTCCCGGAAGGACCGGGTTGGTAAGGAAGGAAGTCGTATGCGGTGTTCCGCAGGGGTCGGTGCTCGGTCCACTCCTGTGGAACATCGGGTACGACTGGGTGTTGCGTGGTTCGCTGCTGCGCGGCGTCAGCGTCGTCTGTTACGCCGACGACACGCTGGTGCTATCCCGCCGACCGACGTATCGGGAAGCGGTAGAGCTGGCGACCGCTGGCGTTGCGCAGGTCGTGGCGCGAATCCGGTGCCTCGGCCTCACCGTCGCGCTTGACAAGGCGGAGGGCTTGGTCTGTCACGGCCCGAGGAGGGCGCCTCCCCACGACGCCCATCTGATCGTGGGAGGCACTCGCATCGGCCTGTCGGGCACGATGACGTACTTGGGTCTCGTGCTCGACGGCCGGTGGAAGTTCCGGGCACACTTCGCGCGGCTGGTCCCGCGCTTGCTGAAGGTGGGAGCCTCGCTCTCGTGGCTTTTGCCGAACATCGGTGGACCCGGGGTGAGCTGCCGCCGGCTCTACACCGGCGTAGTGAGAGCGATGGCGATGTACGGTGCTCCTGTCTGGTCCGACGCCCTGGACCGCGAAAACATCGCCCTGCTGCGGCGCGCGCAGAGGGTGATGGCGATCAGGGTCGTGCGGGGGTACCGTACTATCTCGGGCGAGGCAGCGTGCGTGCTGGCTGGAGTCCTGCCCTGGGACCTGGACGCGGCCTCTCTGGCGTCGGCTTACTGTCGGCGTCGTAGTTTTGCGTCCGGGACCCTCAGTCCAGCACCACGTTTGGAAAACCACCTTAGGCGAGAGCGGGATGCCGCGATCGCGGAATGGGTGAGGAGGCTCGAGAGTCCGAGTGCGGGGCACCGGACGATTGAGGCAGTCCGGCCGGTCCTCCGGCAGTGGCTGGACAGACGGCATGGCGTCCTAACCTTCCGCGCCACGCAGGTCCTCTCGGGGCATGGTTGCTTCGGGGGGTACCTGTGTCGGATCGCCGGGAGGGAGCCCTCTCCCGTTTGTCACCACTGCCGTAACTGTCCCGACGAGTCGGCGCAACACGCGCTGGAAGAGTGTCCGGCTTGGGCGGAGGAGCGCGGAGCGCTCCAAGCTGTAGTAGGACCGGACCTCTCGCTGCCGGCCGTGATATCAGCCATGGCCGGCAGCGAGAGGTGCTGGGACGCCGTCCTCGCCTTTTGCGAGCGGGTGATGGCGCAGAAGGAGGCGGCGGAGCGGGTGAGGGAGGACACTACCGACCTTCCCCTCCGCCGCAAAAGGACCGGGCGTCGGAGGCTGGCGCACAATCGCCGCCTTCCTCCGTAAATGCCACGCAGAGGGCGGTCGACAGGAGGAAGTCGGCCGTCCACTAAATCTGCCGGGAAGGCGCGCGCGGTGTCCGCCGCGCGCTGTCCCCTAAAGGAAAGGGCCTGATGAGGCACGCCGCCGGGGTTTGCAGACGAATTTGGACTCCTGCGACCCCGGCACGGGCGACGAAGGTGGACGCCGCTGGTTTTTAGTGGGTAGTCCGGCATTTCAATACCGCCGGGAGTCCCACACTCCCGCTGCCGAATTTCGGCGGCGGGGTCAGTGCGTAAACGCATTTTCCAGCGTAAAAAAAAAAAAAAAAAAAAAAAAAAAAAAGGTTAGGTTAGGTTAGGTTAGGTTAGGTTAGGTTAGGTTAGGTTAGGTTAGGTTAGGTTAGGTTAGGTTAGGTTAGGTTTTTTTTTTTTTTTTTTTTTTTTTTTTGTCACCATCTCTATGATGGTGACAGCTACGACTTCGCACTGGTAAAACACTGCGAATCCTTTTTTACAGTAAGTAATTTTTCGACTCTTTCATACAATTTCTCGCATTTATTCCTCTCGCACTTTTATTCAGCATACTTTGTCTTTCTTTCATACATCGTCTTTTGCAGATCTGGGTGGGTTCCCTTCCTATCACTTATTTATTATACTACTTTAAATTTTGACTTTATTTTTCGGGGTAATAAATTTTTGTACTCAAGGTTTTATTGGTTGGAATAATCATCATAATACATATATCATCAATTTCAACTTTTTACAATTTTAACTTATATCTATATCAATATTCTACTATAAAACATACCAACAAATTAAATTTTTACAATTAATATTATGTTACCAAATTTTATAACAACTGTTATAACATGCAAACAATTTATATTTTACTTATATTTATATCAACTGAGTCTGGGTTGTAGCTCGTTTTACTACCTATTAACATAATAATTTTTCAATTTCGTGGTATCAATATAACTCAACAGTGGAGCAATTAACTATACAAGATCTCTAAAACTAAATGAAATCAGTTACGCTCAGTTACACACCCATACTTTTATTTTTGTAATTTCGATTCACATACTTCTTAAATTTATTATTTCTTAAATTCCTTTAATTTCCATTTGAGTTAAACCGGGCTTTATTTTACCCATTTAATATTTTATCAATATTACCATTTTTATCTCAAACTTTTAATTAAAAGCGAACTCCAGTACAATTTATATTACCTTTATCTGTTCAATAATATTTGTATATACATATATTATAGATTTGTTAGAGGCTTTATTTATATAATATTTGACGTGATATTATTTAGGTATATAAAAGTCTATTAATTTATATACCTAATTCTATTTCTATATTAAACAATTTACAAAAGCATGATTATAATCCCTTTGTTTCGTTACATTTAATCAATTTACGTTTCTTGATATCATAAACCAATCATAAACATTTGTTTGCATTTAGTTTCTACGCATTGACATACATAATACTTTGTTTCTAGATGTTTTAGAAATTTTTATTATTTGAAGCCTGTTTCAATGCGTAAACAAGATGACGTAGCACACATTATAGAACTGTTTCAATATATTACAAGGCTTATTTATATTATATTTAACGACGTATTTATTTAAAATTGTTAATTTACATAGTTCTATACTGAGCAAATTCACAAATATTATACTAAGTTACCAAACTTGTTTTTATTTTTCTAATATTGACCAATGTATTTGTTCAAATCTATTACTTTATATAGTTCTGTATCAAACAGAATTTAAAATTATTCGCATTTTATATTTATATTGCTTGAAGTAATAACTATTTATTGTTCGAGACTTGTTCATGCGTAACAAGATGACGCAATACCCCTTGGTATTGCGACAGCCCGTATTTTCTCTTACACACATATCGTTGTTTAGTGTTTAATTTAAATTAATTAACATATAACATTTTTATATTTATTTTGAATATTACGCTAGGTTATGAAATTTATTTTACATTTTTCTGATATTGGCCAACATAGGTATTTGTTTAAAAAAATCTTAATTTATATAATTCTGTATTGATCAAATTCATGAAAGGCATACATTCTTTTTATTCTCATTACATTTTAATCATTTTACGTTTCTTGATGTTTTAACTTATTTAACACTTATTCGAGGTTAGCTGCTATGCGTCGTCAGGATTACGCAATGGTTTATCTCTTATAATATAATACATATTTTGGTTTCGATTCTTCTTATTTAGTTTAAATTAATTAACATATAGTATTTAACATTTGTGTACCTATTTTTAATGTATTGTACTAGGTTATAAAGCTTCGTTTTTGTTTCTATAGTAATAGACAACATAATTATTTATTTAAAACTCTTAATTTATATAATTCTTTTATTAAGAAATTCGGCAGTGGCGTATTTTCCTTTTTACCGTTCCATTTAAGTCATTTTAATTTACCAATGTTATAAACATTTACTATTCGATGCCTGTTTCCAAGCGGCAGAGGGATGACGTCATGCTAGCATTCGACATTCCACAAGAATAGACACACAAGTATTATATAAGTAATGCTAGATTGTTTTGCTTCAGCCCTTTCAAAAACGTTATTTTTATAATTTTATTAATTTTGACTAATTAACTAACTCTTTTAATTAAATCAATTAGTTCATAACACCCATACACTTATTTTGGGATTCTGCGATAGTGACAAAACTTTGTTTTATATTCCTATTTATTTGAATCTATTACTTTATATAGTTCTATATCAAACAACATTTAACAACAGCGTTTATTCCTTATTTTTCCGGTTACATTATTAACCTTTCTACGTATCTGGTTAGATATTTTAAAAACATTTACTATCAACGCTTGTTCCTATGCGACGGCAAGGTGACGTAATACTCATGTTCAAGTTCATTCTTTACATACATACTAATAGCTCCGACTTTTCTTTTTAAGTATACATTATCTATTCATATTTTATTTTATATATTTAATATTATGTACTTATGGTCTTTTAATGCATGTGGTACCTATACACTTGATATACATATTTTCTGTTTTACTAAAATTGATGTTCAATATATTGTTATAATACACTATTGTCTTATTTTATACTAGCGATTTACTTTAAACTTTTATATTTATAACATTAGCGAACATAGGTATTATTTAAATCATTTACAATATTAACTTAACCAAACTATAATTTATTCTACATCAAGCAAAACCGAACAAAAGTGTATATATATTCCTTTTTTTTTTTTTTTTTTGGTTACATTGTCTACATTGTTTTTCTACATTTAAATTAAATCTTTTTATTATTCGAAACTTATTCCAATGCGTCGACAAGATAGCGTAATGCTGAGGTTCAGGTTTATTACTTACATACATATTAATAGTTCCGACTTTTCTTTTTTGTTTTTATTTTAATTTTTTATTTAATTATCTTATACAAAATTTTTTATATAGTGTATGTGTGGTATTTTATTGCATGTGGTATATACGCGACGTACACTGATTATACATCATGTATATAATTATATCTGGCTACAGTTTTGCGCGGTACTTTGGGACCCTTTCCGTATAATTCGATTTTACATACAGCCCGAATTTCCTTATTCCAGACACCATATTTCGTGTGCCCGAACATTGGTAAATATTTATACTTTAAACTTATACATTTTAAAAGGGTCCAAAATACGCTGACTGTGTGACCGTTTTAATTTAATTGCTAAATTGTTAATTTTTAATGCATACATTCTTTCCTTTAAATACTTTATTAATTCCTTTCTTAATTACAATTTATTTATATATAGTTAGTCTCAACCTGATTTCATTTAGTACATTTTGTATTTCAATGCATTGGCACGCAGCCAACAATTTTTTGTAAGGTACTATTTGAATTGATTCTACTGGGACGGAATATATACTTATACAGAATTGGCCTCTCAGTTACTTTTACAATTTACTAAATTTTTTATTCGATATTTTTATATTACACTATTGTTACTTTATACTAACAGATTACAATTAATTTTTTATTATGATTTATAATAATTTTTGAGTTTACTATATCTAGTTATTATTCTATAATATTTTTAAGAAGAAACATTATTACTAATTTTTAATTAGAAAATCTTACTTAATTTATACACTTACTAATTAATTACGACTCGATAGTAAATTTTTATTTAATTTTGATGCTTATATTTTTAAAATATTTCAATTTTGTTACATTACTTTTGAGTGACCATTTCTGCGTAAACACGCTATTAGATAAATGAGGTCACGGAGACCGGTACATGGACTGGTACGACTTTACGCTTCGGTTTTGTTATAGAATTCCATATATATAAAATGGTACACAATTTGTTGCTATTTAATTTTGATATTCAATTTAAAAATGCGTAATAGATTTACGATTTTTACAGCAAGGGATACAATATTTCTTAATACTATATCTTCTTAGGAGTAGGCCACGGACGACCTGGCCAGCTCGTCCCACCTTCTTCGTATAATGCAGTTTTCGCTGAACGCGTTGTGATCCACCTTCTGTAACTTCGCACTGCTGCAGTTTTTACATGTGGGTGGAACTCCCCCCTGCCGCTTCGTGCACCCACTACTAAGGTGCTGGCCCCCGCAGTGGCTGCAATGGTCCGCCTTCTCCTTGCAGTATTTTCTTGAGTGACCGTAGCCCAAGCACCTCGTGCATTGGACCAACGGGGATTGGTCCTGTGCTCGTACCATCTGGAGATCGATGCTAACAATCCCCGTTCCCGTTATCCTGTTCCAGAGGGCAGGTGAGGTGCTCAGTATAACGTGTGCTATATGCGGGTTTCTGTTTTTCTTTCTATACTTCACGGAGAGACGATCATCCCCGTGCCCGAGGCCGTCAAACAGGTCCCGGTTCTGGTTCCTGAGAGCGCTCACGATGTCCTCGTCGGTTAGATCCGACATAACGCCCTTCAAGACCACAAGCGGGTCCTTATTCCTGACTTCCTCGACCACGAGGCCTGATACCCTCTCCTCTAGCTTCTTTTTTGCTTTGTCACGTTCCTGCGTGCTCTCAAATCCCAAGATGACTTTTCTATCTTTTGTTTTTCTCACTCTTTCTACCCTAATCCAACCCGTCCTCGCCTCAATCCCGTTCCTTATCTTATTCAGTAGCTCTTCCCCAGTGTCGGCCTTGTTTTTTGAGGTAATCACTACAGATTGAAAGGTATTTGGTCGTGTGGTTGGCTTTTCCGCAGCTACGCTGGCGTAGCTGCGGATGTGACTCTCCATACTGCTAGCGTATTGTTCCAGATGGTCATGTACAGCCTGTAGTTTCCTTTCCACAACTTTCGCGTGCTCGTCGATTTTTGATGTTATTGTTTTTATTTCGTCGGTCCCTACCGTTACGCTGGTTGCTACCTGCTTTGCAGGCCCTGCGATTCCGATGGCTGTACTATTCAGCCCCTCTATGGAACCCGTCGGACCAGGTCCGAAAGTCTTTAGGCATTCAATTTCCTCCTCTTGGTCTTTGATAATCTCTTGTAGTCTTTTCATTATATGAAACATTTGTTCTCTATCGTCTCTGTTCATTCCTTTCGTTATAGTCACTATTTCTCTCATAGTTTTAAAGCCCATGGCTACTAGTTGGGGTCTGGGGGGTCCACGAGAGGCTCGGGAGGTCGTGCTAGCTTTAGATGTATTTCTGGAGGTGGACATTTTGAGGATAAAATAAAATAAATAATAAATAATAAGGCGAAGACAGGAGATAATGTTTGTATAAATTACGTTATATTGAATTTAGTAATAATCCAGAATAGAAAATAAAAAAGAAAACAAAAATAAAAATAAAGCGAAAATAAAATAATAAATATTAAATGCCAAAGCAGAGACGTGAGATTGAATATGTTTTGATGTACGGAAATATTATATTGCTATTTTGAGGTTACGTGTTAAGAAAAACTTAAGTAACTTTTTAATCCTGATAAATTTTGATTTTAAAGCTATTTGTATTTATTAAACTTAATAAAATGTTTAGTTTGCACTAAAAAATTTTTCTCTATGAGGTCTGGGGGTCCGTCCAGATCAAATAAAAGTTTCCGTGCGGCAACGCCGCGGCACCACTTTGAACAAAAATCTTAATAACTTTTTTATTTTTAACGATAAGATAATAATTTTTTCAGGAATGCAAAGAAGATGAGCTAGGCTATTTATTTTAATAAATTTATTTAGGTGTCGTCGCTTTAATTTTGAAGTTATAAGTCCGGAAAGTTTAAGGTAAATTATGAGAAAACTAAATGGGGTGATAATAGGGTGAAAAATGCTGGGATCTGGATTTTAAAAAATTGGGAACTGATGAAGGGGAGGGGCTGATTCTAGTGGTGTTTTCACTTTTTTGTTATCACTGCCCGTTGGGGAGATATGGCATTCGGTCTTTTTGCTAACTTTTCAGAAAAATGTCTAAAAGTCACTGTTTTAATTGTCAAAAAATTCTAAAATTTTACACAATGATTTGTCACTTATTACTCCGTTTTTAGACACTTAAAAAAGGGGGGGTCGTCGCTTCTAATCTGGAGCCGCACGCACTCAAAGTTAAAAAGTCACTGTTCTTATCACATTCGCTTAGGAAATAAGTCCAAAATTGCTTAGTTTTAGGCGGTAATTTTTCAAAATTGTTATCAAAATGGGTAACTCACTTCACTAACAACACTATACAACATTAAAAGTTTCACTTTTTTGCCGAGAAATATTTTTTACAAATTTTTAAAAGTTTCAACCGCAAAAACGCTATACTGTTAAGTTGGTTTTTGTAATTTATTTGCGGAGCGTGTCAATTTAGCTGCTTACTTCTCGAGCGCTAGAACCAGACTCGGTTAGGTTAGGTTAGGTTAGGTTAGGTTAGGTTAGGTTAGGTTAGGTTAGGTTAGGTTAGGTTAGGTTAGGTTAGGTTAGGTTAGGTTAGGTTTTTTTTTTTTTTTTTTTTTTTTTTTTGTTAAATGAGTTGAATCGCATTGTGATCTTTTTATTTGCATGATGATGTGATGAGAAGACAATTTTTCATGAGTGGGTTTAGATACGCTCCGGCTAGGGTGTTGTTAGTCTTATTTTTACTAAGTAGCTAGGTTTGTGGAATAAGACGATTAGAAGATAATTGTAACGTTGGTGGTCCCAGTTGGAGTCTTAAAAATGATGTGGTGACTGTCTATGGGAAGGGGCTGGCCTGCGATTTGATACAGTTGGCCCTTTCCACATAGTCAAGGCAGCACAGGTGATGAAAATTGATGGTAATGAAGATGAATATGAATGATGAGGGTGAAGAGCCGTGGAGTAAGCGGGGCCAGCTATTGATTTGTTCTGGCAGCCGCTTACACCTCAACGATGGCACAGCTAATTGGCTCTGGTGATAACAATGGAAATGAGGTGATAGATCTTAAGTCTAAAAGAGACAATAAATTTGACGATTATACAATAATATGTGGTGTGATTGTAAACAACAATTAACAGAGTTTGAGGCATAAGTATTGTAAGTTTAAACAATTATAAGAAAATAAGAAAAATATTAATGTTAGACAATCATAAGAGAATGGGAAAAGTATTTACATGTAATTGTTTTTATAAATTTGTCTTAAGTCTAGGTAAAAACAATAGTTAAATCATGAGTATTGTAAGTTTAAACAATCATAAGGGAATAAGAAAGTATTAATAATGCTTTTTTTTTTTTTTTTTTTTTTTTTTTTTTTTTTTTTTTCTTTCTTATGTATAAATTTTTTGATATATATGTATATATATACAAATATATATTTATTTATTTATTTATTTATTTTTTTTTTTTTTTTTTTTTTTTTTTTTTTTTTTTTTTTTTTTTTTTTTTTCCTTTTTTTTTTGTTTAAACTTAAGTCTAGATGAGAACAATAGTTATGGCGTAAGTTAAATAATAATAATCACATAATCGGAGAATATACACATCGGGTACAATATAGTAAAGGTACAGTATATACATCGAGGCCTCAATGGCTGGCATTATACTCCTTAAGTACCTTCAGGATGGAGTCCGACAGGCGAAAGTAGGAGGTGACGCATGACCTGTGTGGTATGAGGTCCATCAGGGTATATGGAGACACTCCGGTGTGTCTGCATAGTTGCTCGTGTTTAAATCTAAAGGCGGAGAACTCAGGGCATCTCTGAAGAAGATGCTGGAGGCTCTGGGGTGTTGACCTGTCGCAGGGGCAAAAGTCGTCCTCGGCAAGTTTGAACTTGTGTAAGTAGGTTTTGTTGAATGCGTGTCCGGTGAGCGTTTGGGTGAGGGTGAATGTGATGTGTACTGTTTGAAACAGTGAGTGAATGTTGTCTAGTGTTGGGAGAAGGTTACGTGTGTGTTGGCCCTGTTGCGCATTCTCGTACCTTTCCCGCCATTGGGTGAGACTGCGTTTTCTGGTATCAAATTTAACAAAGCTGATAGGGAAGTGAGCGTAGTCGAAAGCTCTGCGCATCACAGCGGCTTGCTTAGCCGCTTCGTCTGCAAGTTCGTTACCGGCTATACCTGCATGGCTTTTAACCCAAGCAAAGTCGATATAGCCGGTGGGTGAGTGTTCGTGTAGTGTGCTGTGAATGTTTGAGACCAAGGGGTGTGTGTTACTGCGATTCTGGGAGGCTTGAATGGCAGCTCTAGAGTCCGAAAGGATAAGTGTATGTTTGTATTTGTGGGTGGAGGCCCATCTGGAGGCCTGGAGGATCGCGAAGAGCTCAGCCTGGAACACTGAGCAACTTCTGTGGAGTATATACTTTTTGACGACTGGTGGTCCCGCTCCGTCATAACAGGCGAAGGCAGCGCCCACCGAGTCATCGTCAAGTTTACTTCCATCAGTAAAGATGGTAGGGATGGGGCTGGGAAGAGAAGAGAGGTGTTCAGACAGTTCGGTGCCGGTGTAGAAGTATTGGGGAGAGAATGTAATCCTTTGGGCGGGATGGAGGAGACGGTGAGGTGGGGTGTGTTTTTCAAGAGTGATGTCGCTAGGAAGAGATTGACAGATTCCTGTAAGTCGGGCAAGTTCTATTTCTCTGACCTCCTTTATCTTGAGGTCTAGGGGGGTAAGCCGCGCCAGAGCCAAAGCAGCGACAGTAGACACCGTACGAAAGCCTTTAATGACTTTGAGTGCAAAGCGCCGCTGCATGCTCAGGAGCAGCCTGGAGACGTATTTCTTCCCAGCGACATGCCCCCAGACACCAGCAGCGTAAGTGACAATGGGCTGGATTACCTGGAGGTAAATGGTGCGGACGTTCTCCGGATGGGCCCCCCATGTGGGTTTACAGTATAAGGTCAGTTTGTGAAAAAGAGCAGTAGCTTTTTTAATTGTGTGGATGATGTGTTTGTGAAAGCGTAATTTGCTATCCAAGATGACACCAAGGAGCTTGATGTCATCTTGGAAGTGTAGTGTGTGAGAGTTAATGTTGATGTGCGCGTGTTTCGCCTTATCGCTAAAAGCGATGGCCTGTGTTTTATTGGGGCTAAATGTGAGTTTGACTCCCTGTCCCCAGCTCACGATATCGTGTAATGCCTGATTGGTAGTAGCCTGCAAGCCAGCCAGATCCTTGGCGGCCACAATGAGCAGAACGTCGTCAGCGAACGCCTGTACTCGACACCCAGCGGGTAGTTCAAGTTCCAGGAGCTCGTCAAGGATGACGTTCCACAAAATGGGGCCGCAGGTCGAGCCCTGAATACAGCCCTTGGTCATTTCTTTGGAGACGCGAGCGCCAGCATAGTCTAAGGCAGTGGTCGGCAACGCGTGGCCCCCGGGGCGGAAGCGGCCCGCGGAGGTCTTACTTGCGGCCCGCGAATGTTTTGTAAATAAGTTATAAATATCAACATAAATGCATGAACGAACATGGAACGAACCGCGATCGCGTAACACGTAGAATTAAAACTAAACTGGCAGATATATGATGTGACATTTTTCATTCAGCGACAGATTTGGTGAGTTTGAAAAGTTTCAAGCAAAGAAGATTTTTGCAAACCCTTTTTCCTGTGATATTCAGGAAGTACCGAGTCATTTACAAATGAACGTGATTATTCTGCAATGTCATTACATTGCAGATCAATCACAACATGCGTCTAGAAAGACCTGTGTAAACAATCCAAATAGATTTTGTTACATTTGTGGCAAATATACATTCAAAAAATTCTGTTTAAATGTGTCAGACTTCGTTAATAATGCTTACATGGAGTACTATCAACGGCCATTGGAAACAAACAACAAGCACTGGATACCCAATATAGTGTGTAAAACGTGTGAATTTTTTTTCTGAATAAAGTTTGAACATGGTTTGAACAAAATTTCACAGAGCTTAATGTTTGCATATTTCAAGTTTTATTGTTAAAAATTTTCGGCATTGAGGCAGAAATAATAGTAATTATTAACATATTCCTTGTGCATAGCGTTTTTAGAAACCAATGAGAAAAAAATATCAAAAAATCTTGTGCAGTAAGGTCCGGCAAATTCGTGAATTGCGGTGGCCCAATACTTTTGCACACTGTTGAAAATCATTTACCGTTCTACAATATTATATTTTATATAATTATTAACGTTATAATCTTTATTTATGGTCCTCTCAAACGTCTCAAGTGTTTTGCCCATAGTCACCACGCTGGGCAGGCGGGTTGGTGACCGCCAAGTGAAAGAAAAATATTTTGTCAGTTATATGGAAAAAACAGGGTGGCCCAAAACTTTTACACGCCACTGTATATCCAGATCGTTTCCAAAATTTAGTGTTGAGAATTTAAAAGCTGGAATTTTCGAAGGACCACAAATTAGAAAATTAATAAACGATGTAAATTTTACTGAAAGTATGACAACTGCTGAAAAAATACCTGGAATTAGTTTTTTTGGCTTGTAAAAAACTTTTCGGGAAATAAGAAGTCCGTCGACTTTCCTGACCACGTCAAGCAGTTACCATTATACGTTCAGCACCTTGGATACAACATGAGCATTAAGATGCATTTCATTTATAGCCCTTGCTACCGTGATCGATTTTCTGTAAATCTTGGACATTTAAGCGAGAAGCAGGGAGAACGCTTTCATCAGGATATTTGCTTCATGGAGGAGCGCTACCAGGGCTATTGGAGTGAAAGTAAGATGGCCGACTACTGTTGGATTATCCAGAATAGTAGTAAAACTCCAACTTATTCAAGAAAGTTATATAAAAGAAAATGTTGTTTAAATATAAATTGTTATGACGGGAAACCATGTTTTTTTGACAAAAATAGCTACCCTTCATATCTCAAAATGTAGAGCTGCTAGCAAAAATCTGAGTACAAATTTAGAATTAGGGTAGAAAATGCAGCTAGATCCATAAAAAAATCCGCGATCACGCGATCACGATCACGATTCAGCCTGTAATATCCCACTGTTGGGCATAGGCCTCTTCCCCATATAGGAGAAGGATCAGAGCTTAATCCACCACGCTGCTCCAATGCGGGTTGGCGGATATATTCCCTACTATGAGTAACGATCGCTATCAGGTGTACATGATAACAACCGGAACCGACAGCTTAACGTGCTCTCCGAGGCACGGTGGAAAGACCCACAAGGACTGCACAAACACCCAGACCACGGCAAACATCTGTATGGCCAATACAAATATTGTCGTGTGCGGGAATCGAACCCGCAACCGCCCGCGTAACAGCCAATCGCAATCCAGTGCTGTGACCGCTACGCCGAAAATGCTGTTGTGCTGTATAAAGTAAGTATTACGTGTACGTATTAAATTATTCCATATGTTTTAAAAAATTTAATAGCATTTTCATTTTTTCTATGGGATATGACCAATTATATTGTAGGTATCAGGTAGAGTCTAGGGTTTAAAATCATAAGTGCGGCCCGCCTTTAGTTTATTTGGCCACCTCGTGGCCCTTGCCTACCAAAAGGTTGCCGACCACTGGTCTAAGGTAACAGTGCGGTCTGTAATGTAGTTCAGTAAGAGTCCGTAAATGTTGGAAGGACAGCCTATGAGTCGGAGTCGGTTTAGAAGGGATGGCCACCAGGCGTTGTCAAACGCAGCCTTGATGTCCAGGGAAACGGCGAGGGTTAGGAGTTTTTCAGATTTTGTCTTTTGAATGTGGTCAATAGCAGCCTTAAGGGCAGTCGTAGTACTGGTCAGTGGCCTGAATCCGAATTGCCTCTCGCTCAGTTTGTCCGTTTTCATAGCAGCGAAAGTCAGCCGCTGGACAAAGAGCTTTTCGAGGACTTTTCCGAATACAGGCAGGAGTCCAATGGGTCTGTAAGAGTTAAGGTCGATGTAGTCAGTCTTGCCGGGTTTGGGAATGATTTTTACATAGGCTTCCTTCCACTGTCTTGGGAAGTATTGTAGGGTAAGGCAGCGGTTCATAATGTCTGTAATAAGGCTGGGATAGTGCAAGGTAAATTGTTTACAGATATCAGAGGTGAGATGGTCGAGTCCCGGAGCCTTTTTGGGGCTCATGTTATCGAGGATCTCTAGTATCTCGTGATTAGTGAAGGGGAGGTCGGGTTCGGAGTCGGGGAAGGTGTGAGAGGAAGCTCGTAGCTCATGATGTCTAGGGTCAATGTCTGGTGTATCATCAGGGTAGAAGTTATTTAGTAAAGCTCTGGCTGTGTCTTCTTCGTCAGTGGTGTATCTGTCGTTGATTTTTAGGGTGGAGGGCGGACGTCGTGGGCCCGATTCCTTTAAGAGCCTGTTGGTGAGGGACCATACGTTCTCCTTAGTCTGGAGCTCGCAGAATTCCCTAAACTTGGCCGTGGATTCTTTCCTGAGTTCACTGGCATATGTATCCTTTAGAACCTGCAGCTGGCTGGCAAGAGAGTCGGTAGGCATGCCGTCTCTCTTGGCAGCATGTAGCGCCCGGTGTAGACCGATGACCTCCCGTTTCCGGGACTCCAGGGACTCGGACCACCAAGGAGGCTTAGGCTTGGAATTGGAAGCCCTGATGGGCATCGATTCCTCGCAGGCGGTGTGAATGACTCTGATGACTTGAGTGATGAGGAGTTCCAGGCCTTCACAACTGAGCGCGTTGACCTGGGTGTCTAGTATAGATGTGTTGGTCATGAGTGTTGCAAGCGTGCTTTTGAATTTAGACCAACGTGCTTTATGACTATTGTATAGGAAGGTGGATGTGTTGTTATGTTGTTTGGTGATGTTGGATGGGTGAGAGTGATTGAGAGTTAGAGTGTATTCTACTGCGTTATGTTGTGATGTCGGGCAGGCGTCAAGGTTCACCTTCCAGTGAGTAATGTTGTTGTGAGTAGGATAGGTAGCTAGTGTTATGTCAATGATAGATGAACGCGTGCGTCCATTCGTGGTGGCTTCGAAGGTGGGAGTAGAGCCGGTATTACATACGTAAAGGCCATATGCGTGTATCAGCTCCTCTACCCTCTCTCCGCGTGGGTTGGGGCGGTTGCTTCCCCATAAGGGGTTCCAGCCGTTAAGGTCGCCTCCCAGAATGCATTGTGTGTGGGTGTTCTGTTGGAGAAAGTGTTCGGCGAGTGCTAGTGTGTTGTGTTCGTCGGTTCTGGGTTCGATGTAGATTGAAAGTAAGTGTAGTTGTGTGTGACCTATCTGTGTCCGAGCCACACATAGGTTAGGAGAAGAGTATTCAGGGATGCCTAGAAGTTTGATGAATGGCTTAGTAATTATGCAGGCCCTGACAGGGGAGCTATTGTCAGGGAACTGATAGACGTTAAGCGCGTATCCGTGTTGGAGCTTGACCTCGTTCCTTTTGCCTATGTACGGCTCAGACACAAGGGCGATGGAGTGTGTGCTATTGATAAAAAAATTTAAAAACTCGTGAAGCGAGTTATTCGATCTATTGAGATTGATTTGGATAAAATTGATTTTACTGTGCAGATCCATAATCGATGTTATTGCTGGTCTTGTTTCGCATCGCCCTTACGATAGGGCACGTGTGAGAGGTGGATGTATGTTGAGTAGGGTGCTTATTGTCGGGAAATCTGGTGTTGTGACGGTCGCAGTTAAAACATTTTGGTGATGAGCCCTTGGATGTGCAGTCGTGTGCGAGATGCCCCTCCTCCGCGCAGTGTGCGCAGCGTGTGGAGGGGTTTTTACAGTTTTTGAGAGTGTGGCCAAACTGCAGGCATTTGCGACATTGGAGGAACGGGGAGTGCTCCTCCACATGAACCCTTTGAATGTCGACGCGAACCCTACCCATGGCGATCAAGGCACGGAAGGCGTCAGGAGTGGTCATTAGAACCGCGTTATAGAGCGCGTCATTGCGGTTGTTCCTTTTAAATTTTAATTCTAAGTGTTTGTTAGTGTTGTTGTGTGCAAACTTACCGAGTTCGGGGTTCTGCATTAGGATGGTGCTCACGAGCTCCTCATCAGCGACATCTTTTGAGATGCCCTTGAGGATCACCATGGGCTTAAGCCTGTTGGCGACCTCCGCCTTAACCTTGGAGTGCGAGTTGGAGTTTATGAGTTCTAGTACGTCGTCTCGCTCCTTTTCAGTGTCGAACTCGACCCTTAACTTATCTTTGACTGGGACCACCCTAGCCGGATTATATTTTCGTGTTTTAAAACATGCAGCTTCTTTGAACGCTGTAACGATTTCTTGTGGGTTGTTGTTGTTGGGTTTGCTCTTGAAGGCCACCACGAGGGCTGGCCTGGTGGTGGGGAGAGTGGCCTCGACGATTCTCGTAGCAGTTGGAGGGTTAGCCGCAGGGCCGGGGGTGCTTTTCGTCTTCTGCTGCTTGGCAGCAATCGTAGCGTACGTCTTGGTGATTTTTTCCGCGGCTAGCTCCGTGTGGTGTTTGTTTTCTTTGGAGATTGAAGTAAATTTTTCGTCAAAATCTTTTCTGACTTTGTCGAATTTGTCATCGAAAATTTTGTTAATCTCCTGTAGTAGTAGGTCGGAGGGGGGGGAGGGTGCTGGCACTTCGATGTGCTTTTGAGCTGTGGTGTTAATATTTTTAGAGAGCTTGGCGATTTCTTCGCCAAGCCCCTTTATATCTTTCTTAAGGACGTCTAGGGAAGAAGCATCAGTGGCAGGTGCTGGAGTGGAGTTGAGAGAACTGATGATCCTTTTGTGAACTTCAAGGGCGACGCAGATTTCCGCCGCGGCCCTGATGGCTAGGTCCCGGTTCGGTGCGGTGACGCTCTTAGCTGTCTCAGTTGGGGTGAGGCAATTCTTGATGCAGTCGGCGAGCGCAAACACAGTACTCTCAAAAGACGGAGTGTCAGAGACCGCAGTCGCTCGGATGGGTAGAGGCAAGAGTTCTTGCTTAGCTGCTTTAGTTTTTGTTTTGAGTTTTGGTTTTTCAGTGCCAGCAGCACCGTCGGGGGGAGAAGGGGGGGGTGAGGGTGAGGTTTCCTTTCCAGGGGGGTGGGTGGGCGAGGTCGCCCTGGTAGCGGGTGGGGAGCGAAAGGTGAACATAGTCGATGTGAAAAGAAATTTTTAAGAAAAATAAAAATAAAAAAGAAAGGAGATTTTAAAATTTTATAACTTCAACCCCCTGTGAGGCAGGGGGATGAGAGTAGAAAACGGGATATGGAACGTAAAGAGCTATTTTAAAATAGGAAAAAATTTCAAAATTTTAAAATTTTTGGGGGTGAGAGGGGAGGTTGGGGTATGTTAGGGGTAGGCGAGGGGGTTAAATTGGTAAGAACTATGTAGATGAAAGAATAATAATGCTGAAAGCGAAAACCGCGGTGAAATAGGCCAAATATTTAAAAAGTTATAGAATTTAAAAGAAAAACTGGGTATAACTGTTTTCCGCCAACCCCACGTGAGGCAGGGGGATGAAAATTTTGCAACAAAGATAAAACGTCACAGGCTAATATTTAAGATAAAATTAATTGTGAAAAAATTTAAAATTCGGGGGGGTGGGGGGGGGTAAGGTGTGAAAGGGGTAGTTTAGGGGTGTAAATTAGCAAGGGTTGGATAGAGATAATGAAACAGATGAGAATTGCGAAAACCGCAGTCAAATTAGACTAAAAATGGATTTTTAAGAGGCGAAACTAGGTCTCTCAAATAATTACGTAAGTTGAAAAACGACTTTTTTCCCCGTGGATATCCAGGGGAAAAAAGTCGATAATATGAGAGAGAAACACAATTAGTGGATATTGTCCGAAGGAAATTAATAAAAAGTTAAAAACAGCGAAGTTATGAAGGAATGAATATTAACGAGTAAAATAACGTATTCACAAACTTAACTCTGCGGTTCGTGTTATACGAGGCAAAGTTTATAATTGCTATATCTTGAAAAGTATGTACTCAAAAATTCTGTTTAATGTTTCGTAATATATGTAAGGATGCACTGTACATATATAAGTAAATAAAATTTTATTTTTAAGCTTGTGAATATTTTATATTTCGCTAGGAAAGTTGTTGATTAATTTATGGGACTACGACTTAAATTTGTAAAATTGATAATTCAAAATATGTAAACTCCCTGTGAGGCAGGGGGATGAAAATTTATACACGGTATTAAAAAAGATTGAGGATATAAGTAGCAAAATAAAATTTGGAAAAAGTGAATTTTTGGGGGTTGAAGAGAAAATAAGGGTGTAAGGGGGTGGGTGAGGGGGTTGGATGTAAAATACTAAGGAAGAACAAGTAACTGCGAGTATACAACCGAAGACCGCAAGGAGATCGGGCAACGGGTACGGGAGTTATAAGGAAATATGTAAAATTCTAAAAATAGAATTGTATGAAGTACTTACGTGACCCAGTTTCACTTTTTAGAGATTCTTTAACCGACTGATGCTTTATAACAGAGAGGTAATGAGTTTAGTAACTTTTTTAAAATGCTGTTTTAGGCTTAGTTATGCAGATTTTTGGAAAACAAAAATTATGTCGGTGATCAGGAGGACTAGGAGAAGGTGTTGCGAGTGGAAAATTTGGAAAAACTGAAGGTTTTCTGAGGGGGGGGGGAGGGGTGAAGTTATTTTATTACTGTATAGGATAGAAGAGAATAAAATAATAAATTGTGTGAAAACCGCAGCGTTCTAGTGTCAGGATATCCGGAGTTACAGAATTTATACGTTTTTCGCAAATTTTTAAAACTGTGCTCGTACAAACTTAGTTGTGCGGTCGATTCTAAGTCCGCGTTGCGGGAATAATTGCACTGTATCCTGAGTTCTTGACGGAAAATTGTAATTTAACCACTGTTTTGTTCCTTATTAAATTGTCTATTGTTTAAAAGAATAAAATTTATATGCACTCGCTTAAAGTTGAAAGTTATTTGCGCACGAAAATCACTGAATTTTTGGTCATATGTTGGTCCTTATTTTTTCACTGAATTTAAAGAAATTTGAAAATGTTCTTGCACACGAGTCTTGCCTGAGGCAAGGCTGATCTAGTGGTAAACCAAGGATGGGCGATCCACGCGTATAGTCGAAATGAGGCAAAAATGGACCGTGGGAAAAAAAGTTAAAAAGTTCATAAACAGTCACTAAATTTAGTCCAAAAAATCTGAATTTTCACAGAGTTATAGAGGATCCTGAGTACTATTAAAATGTGCAAAAATAAAGGGGGGTCGTCGATCTGTATCGAACGCCGCACGCACTTGAAGTTGAAAACTTTTAATTTTGCGAGTAAAACACTGTGAAATCTCTATAGTTTATGTTGCGATTTTAATAAAAAGTACACCAAGTTAAAGAGTAACTCAAGACGAAGAAAATGACGTATAAATCACTGCACTGAATTTAAAACTATAGGAGCTGTGAATTTATTAAACTTTGTATGGACGCAAAACACTGTTTTATTCACTGTTTGGTTTAAATTAAACACTAAAAAGCATTTTAAAAATCAACGGATTGTCCGAAAATTATTTCAAAACCACCAGCGGAATGCTGGCGGCAGCGCGCAACTTTTGATGTAGGTTTCGGATTTTTTTGCCTTAAGAAGCCGAAAAATGAGATTTTTAAGCGTGGAGCGACGCGGAAATGATGCGTTCGCTTCGGCTTCGCGCGCCAGACTGGTTAGGTTAGGTTAGGTTAGGGTTAGGTTAGGTTAGGTTAGGTTAGGTTAGGTTAGGTTAGGTTAGGTTAGGTTAGGTTAGGTTAGGTTAGGTTAGGTTAGGTTAGGTTAGGTTAGGTTAGGTTAGGTTAGGTTAGGTTAGGTTAGGTTAGGTTAGGTTAGGTTAGGTTAGGTTAGGTTAGGTTAGGTTAGGTTAGGTTAGGTTAGGTTAGGTTAGGTTAGGTTAGGTTAGGTTAGGTTAGGTTAGGTTAGGTTAGGTTAGGTTAGGTTAGGTTAGGTTAGGTTAGGTTAGGTTAGGTTAGGTTAGGTTAGGTTAGGTTAGGTTAGGTTAGGTTAGGTTAGGTTAGGTTAGGTTAGGTTAGGTTAGGTTAGGTTAGGTTAGGTTAGGTTAGGTTAGGTTAGGTTAGGTTAGGTTAGGTTAGGTTAGGTTAGGTTAGGTTAGGTTAGGTTAGGTTAGGTTAGGTTAGGTTAGGTTAGGTTAGGTTAGGTTAGGTTAGGTTAGGTTAGGTTAGGTTAGGTTAGGTTAGGTTAGGTTAGGTTAGGTTAGGTTAGGTTAGGTTAGGTTAGGTTAGGTTAGGTTAGGTTTGTTTTTTTTTTTTTTTTTTTTTTTTTTTTTTTTTTTTTTTTTTTTTTTTTTTTTTTTTTTTTTTTTTTAAAATTCTCGCCCCCGCAAGATATGCGAGTCGGTTTTTGCTAGTTCCTCTTTCATACCAGT
>HG992206.1:0-145598 GCA_905220545.2 Melitaea athalia
ACCTAACCTAAACCTAACCTAACCTAACCTAACCTAACCTAACCTAACCTAACCTAACCTAACCTAACCTAACCTAACCTAACCTAACCTAACCTAACCTAACCTAACCTAACCTAACCTAACCTAACCTAACCTAACCTAACCTAACCTAACCTAACCTAACCTAACCTAACCTAACCTAACCTAACCTAACCTAACCTAACCTAACCTAAACCTAACCTAACCTAACCTAACCTAACCTAACCTAACCTAACCTAACCTAACCTAACCTAACCTAACCTAACCTAACCTAACCTAACCTAACCTAACCTAACCTAACCTAACCTAAACCTAACCTAACCTAACCTAACCTAACCTAACCTAACCTAACCTAACCTAACCTAACCTAACCTAACCTAACCTAACCTAACCTAACCTAACCTAACCTAACCTAACCTAACCTAACCTAACCTAACCTACCTAACCTAACCTAACCTAACCTAACCTAACCTAACCTAACCTAACCTAACCTAACCTAAACCTACTAACCTAACCTAACCTAACCTAACCTAACCTAACCTTTTTTTTTTTTTTTTTTAACGTGGGGAAAATCCGTCATGGATACCCTCCGGCGCGGGGGCACCAAAGGGTTATGTCAGACTCCTACTGACTAAAAACCATCCACGTGTGAGCAGACATCCGCCTAAGTGGGGCGAGATGGGGTCGCGTTAGCAGTCTCCACCCCGCCCCGGCGGTAGGCCCGGACGTCTGAACGTCCGGGCCCCGGCACAAAGTTGGGGTGGCCTCGCTCACAACAAGGCCACCCCGCAGACCTGTGGGGTCACGTCGTCCGGCCGGCCGAAGTCCCCCGACTATCGGCCGGCGACCCCACTATTACGAGGGGGGGAGGAAGTGGGCAAACCGCCTCTTCCTTGCCCCCGTACGTCTGCGCCGGAGCGGGTCAGCGGAGGCGTCACTCTCCCTGGCCCGCTCCGCGGTCTCCTTCTGCGTCATTACCTCTTCGCAGAAGGATACCGCCGCCTGCCACGATCTCTCACTGTCGAGCATGGCTTTTACGACGCTCGGCAGCGAGAGATCCAGCCCGATTACCGCCGAAAGCGCGCGCCGCTGTGATTCCCACGCGGCGCACACCTCCAGCGTGTGGAGCGCCGTATCCTCTGGCGCCCCACACTCGTGGCAGGCTGGAGTCGCCTCCCGTCCTGCGATTTGGTGCAGATACTTACCGAAGCATCCGTGTCCGGAAAGCACCTGCACCAAACGAAAGGTCAGCGGGCCGAACCGCCGCTTCACCCACTTCTGAAGGACCGGCCTGACCGCGTCCACCGTCCACTGCCCGGGGACCGGCGGGGCCAGGTCCTCCGTCCACCGCCGCAACAGGGTGTCCTGCGCCTGCCTCCGCATGCGTGCGACCTCCTCCCACGTCGGGGGCTCCCCCCGGGATCTCCTCGCCGCCACGAAATGATACGTTTCGGCGAGGATCTCCGCCTGCAATTCCCAGGGGGGATCGCCAGCCAGCACGCACGCCGCCGTCCAGGACACCGTCCGGTAACCGCGTATCGCCCTCGTCGCGATCACCCGCTGCGGACGTCGCAGCAGGGTCTTGTTGGCGCGACCGAGGGCGTCCGCCCAGATGGGCGCCCCGTACATGGCCATACTCCGGATGACCCCAGAGTACAGCCGACGGCAGTTGGCGTTTGGACCACCCACGTTCGGCAGCAGCCTTCCGAGTGAGGCGGCAGCTCTGACGACTCTCGGGGCCAACTGGGCAAAGTGAGCCCCGAAAGCCCACCTCCCGTCCAGGGTGAGGCCCAGGTACCTCATCTGGGTCCCCACACGGACCGGGACCCCGTCCAGAGTTACCCGCGTACCTGGAGGGGGTCCCCCCCGAGGCCCATGGAACAGTAGGGCCTCGGTCTTCGTCAGGGCGACTTCCAGTCCCAGGGCCCGTATACGGCCGACCACGAGAGTTGCGCCGGCCGTGGCCGACCGCATCACCTCCGCAAGGTCCCTTCCTTTGGCCACGACTAGGGTGTCGTCGGCGTAACAAGAGACCCGCACGCTTGCGGGCAGCGTGCCCCGAAGCACCCAGTCGTAGCCAATGTTCCACAGGAGCGGTCCAAGCACTGACCCCTGCGGAACTCCGCACGAGATGCGACGTCGCCTCAGACCGTCGCGCCCCGCCACCAGGACCTCGCGACCCTGGAGGTAGTCGCCCAACAGCCTCCGCAGATACAGGGGCACACGGTGGTGGCGAAGCGCCTCCTGTATTGTCGCGTGCGGGAGGCTGTTGAAGGCGTTGGCGATGTCCAGTGAGACAGCCAACGCCTTTTCCCCCTCGCGGACCGCCGCCTGCGTCCAACTTTTGAGCCAGAGCAGGGCGTCTAATGTGGATCGCCCCACTCTGAACCCGTACTGGGCCTCGGACAGGCCGGGCTCAGTTCCCTCCAGGTGCCGAATGACACGGGAGGCCACGACACTCTCCAGGAGTTTACCCGTGTCATCCAGCAGGACGATGGGCCTGTATGCGGAGGGCGAGTCGACGGGTCGCCCCTCCTTCCGCAACAGGCACAATCTTCCTTCCTTCCACGGCTTCGGGAATCGTCCAGACGCGAGGCAAGCGCTGAACAACTCCCGAAGCCGGTCACCCATCTCCTGAAGGGCGATTTCCAGCACCCGGCCCGGGATACCATCCGGGCCGGGCGCCGTAGTCTTTCCACGCAGGCGGCGGACCGCGACATCCATTTCCGCCTCCGACACAGGCGGGATGGAGGCCTCGTCTAGCTCTTCGACGAGAGGGGAAGTGATCATCGACGGAGGGGTGTGGTTGGGGTCTCTTGCGGGGAAGAGCCCATCCAGCACCCTGTCCAGGACCGCGGCGTCCAACGACTCGGCGACGGGGGGCGTCTGGTGCCGGAAGTTTTTCCGGGCAGCCTTGTACGGACGCCCCCACGGATCCCTGTCGAGGCTCGCCAGGGCTTCGCCGTAGGCCTGCGACTTGGCCCTGACGATAGCCAGCTGTAGTTCGCGCTTGGCGGCACGGTATGCCTCGTACAGCCGGCGCTCGACCTCCAACTCCACGGCCGGCATCTGCTCGTCTGTCCGGCCGTGGCGTCGCCTCCTACAGCGTCCGTAGGGTCGCCGAGCCCTTATACAGGCGGCTCGGAGATCCGCAATCTCTGAGCTCCACCAATAGACCCCGCGGCGTTCGGGGCGGTGCCGGAACCGCGGCATAGCCGCGTCGCACACGGCCGTAACCGCGTCGCGGAAGTCGTCCGCCGCAATGTCTACCTCCGGATTCGTAGGAGCGGCGAACCACGACTGGACAATCGCCGCCTCCCTCGCCATATCCGCATCGAGTCGGCTGGCGGCCCAGCGCGGAAATTGCGACGCGGCGTGCCGAGGCGCACCTCGGCTGTGGGAGGTGGAAACCTCGAACCTCACGTACTTGTGGTCCGAGAGAGTCTCGACCTCCGACAGCACCCTCCAAGCTCGCACACGTGCGGCGACGGACGGGGAGGCGAACGATACGTCCACCACGGACCCCCCGTTATGTCGTACGCACGTGTGAGCCGACCCCGTGTTGAGGAGGGTCAGTCCTGCGGTAACCGCCCACTCCCTGACTACTTCCCCACGAGAGTCAGTGGAGGGGTTGCCCCAGTCCCGGGCTTTGGCGTTCAGGTCGCCGAGGAGGACGACCTGACGTGGCGCCTGTCTTCCAACCGCAGCGGCCAGGAGGTCTACGAAGACCTCAAGCTCCGCTACAGTTTTGTTGGGGGAGAAGTATGCGCCAACCACCGCATACTCTTCCCACTTGGCTACCACATACCCGGGCCCCTTCTCTTCGACTGAGAGGGGGGGGCTGCCGCCTCCGGATCGAACCACGATGGCAACGGAGCCGTCAAGGTCCGCAGCCCAACAAGGGTGTGAGCTGGGAACGTAATACGGCTCCGCCGCCACCGCCACATCTATGCGCCACTGCGCCAGGGACTGCATGAGCAGGTCTTGGGCCCGGGCGCAGTGGTTGAGGTTCGCCTGAAGGAAGTTGTGATGTCCTACGTTCATGTTAATCGGACATCACAACCTCCACGTCCGCCGGCAAGGGGACGACTTCTGCAGTTTTACTTGAAACCGCTGGGGTGGCCCGGGTCCCAGCGATTTTTCCTTTCTGCATCGCAGGCTTGCATCTGCGGCCTCCCATCGTGTGGCCGGAGGGCCTGCCGCTCTCCGCGCATACCGCACAACGCGGAGTGGCCTCTTCGCAGGCGGCCGCCTTGTGGCCCGTGCGTCCACAACGGAAGCAGAGCTCCCCCCTGTCTACAGACGCCGGGCACTGAGGGCGCGTGTGGCCCAGCCCCATGCACCGGTAGCAGCGCATGGGCCTCGCCTCCAGGGCCACCACGCGCGCCGAGCTCCACCCGATTAATATCCTGCCCTTCTCGGTCAGCACTTTCGCTGCCGAAAGTGGGCAGGAGACCAGGACGGACCCCGTACCTGCGAAGCCGGAGCGGATCCCCCCAGCCCTCACAAGGGCGACGTCGCATCCCGCTGCCTTGGCGACCACCGCTGCCACTCCCTCCGTGGTGGCCGTCTCGTCCAGGCCCGAAATCCGCACGTCCGCTGTTTTCACGGGCCTGACGATGCTCGCCACCCCAGACAGGGCTCCGCGAAGCGACTCCGCCAGCCTGTCCGCCTTCGCGACCCTATCGGAGCCAGGGATCTCCCACATCCTAGCTCCCGTCGCCGTTTGGCGGAAGCGGATCCGGTCGATTCCCAGCTCCTCGATATTAATTTTGTCCCTGGCCGTTTGAAGGACGGAAGAATATGTCTCCCCCTTTTCCACGGCGTCCGGCTGCAGCGACAGGATAACTGCCGCGGTCCTGGGAGCCTTCAGCTTCCGCTTTGCTGAAGGCTTCGCAGTTTGCTTCCCGGCCTCTTTGGCGGCCGGCCTTTCAGTTGAATTGGCCGTCGGGCCCGCGGTCACTGAAGGCTTAACCGCGGGTGCAGGTGTAGAGGCGGGTGTGGAGGACTTCTCCTTCCCCCTGCCCTTCCCCTTGCCCTTCCCCTTGCCCTTCCCCTTCTTCACCACGGTCGCCCAGGTCTCCTCCCGGGCGGTTGTAGACGGGCCTGCCGTCTCGGAGTGTTTAGAAGCAGGTGGTGGCACGGTGGACACCGAGCCCTCCCTCATTCGCTGGCGAGCCGACGGGACCTGCAACAGCTTTTTTTCCAGTTCTGCCATGCGGGTGTCAATTAGGCTGGTCAATAAGGGCCTGAGTTGCTCGACTATGTCCACCCCCGAAAGTGTCGAGAGTGGACCGGCGACCGAGGCAGTGGCATTGGCGGCGGCAACGGTGGCCGCAGCTGCCTCCGTCTTAGCCTCGTTGAAGCCGCGCCGCAACGACTTCACTTCGACCCTCAGGGCCTCGTTGTCCATTTTGACGCGGTTCAACTCAACTCTAAGCTGCCGTGTTTCGTTGCTCTCCGTTCGGCTCGCCAACGTGTCCACTACCTCCCTTAGGGACATCGCCGACTTTTTAAGGCGAGCTATAAAACCACCCTTTAGGTTCCCGGACCTCCGGGCAACCTCAAGGATGTCGGCGACTCCCTCGCCCCCGCGTGCCCTCAGTTCTTGCGCGTTGAGTGCGCACATGTCCTCGTCAATCAACGAGCCAAAATCGGACTCGTTGTCCGTTGACATATCAGTCCGGGTAGGCTGTACAGGCGCAGGCTTGAGGAACTTGTCGCGGGACGGGCCCGCCGTGGTTCCTCTAGACTTCCCTCTTCGCGCTGTGGTTATTTTGGTTAGCGCTAAACCCTCGCTCTCCGCGTCTGAGTAGATGCGCCCAGACGCGAAGGACGAGGGCGTAGGACGCTTGTTCTTCTTCTTCTTCTTCTTGCCATCCGAGGACCGCAAGCCGACTTCAGGGGTCGTCGCTTCGTCGTCCACAGGCAGCGCTGCGAAGCGGTTCCCGTCGCTTTGGCCCTGAGAAGGGCCTTTGTCCTTTCGTAAGAATCTTCCCTTGCTGTCCCGCGAGGGAAGACCAGCCCCCGAGCGCGCCGGCCCGTTTGAGCCAACGCTCCGAAAGCTGTTATCGGAGTCCGAGTTCGTAGCCGTGGTCGTTTCTCCGCCCTTCGCGGGCACCATATCTACACCCTTTGCGGGCGAGCCACAGGATCGTTGATTGCCCCCCCCAGATTCGGTGGGGCAGCGCGCCGGAACGCGGAGGGACTCTCCGACGCTGGAAGCGTCGGTACCCTCCTGGGGTAATAAAATATTTGTCAGCGATTCCATGGTTGTGGCTGTATCACAGCTTTAGATTTTTAATCGGGGTTTACTCCCCTAGGCCGTGCGGCTGACAAGCCGCTCAAGGTGCGCCCACACCTGCTGGTTTGGTCCGCGGGGGTCCGAAGACTCCTGCCACCCGCAACAGAGCAAGTGACGTTCCCCTATCCGCCACCCGGGGACGCGCCCAGTAGGAGACCAGCAACTCCTCCCCTAGCACCCAGCAAGGGGGTCTGGGAACCTAACCTAACCTAACCTAACCTAACCTAACCTAACCTAACCTAACCTAACCTAACCTTTTTTTTTTTTTTTTTTTTGTTATCGCTGGTAAAATGCGTTTACGCACTGACCCCGCCGCCCGTAGACGACGGGAGTGTGGGACTCCCGGTGCTAGACAGAACGCGCCAGACTACCCACTAAAAACCAGCGGTGCCCTCATCGTCATGCTGGGGCGCCACAGGAACGCTTTCGCAGTCAACTATGACGCCTCGACGGTAGGCCCACCTCTGTGGGCCGCCTTCACTTATAGAGCGCTCGCGGGCACCGTGAGCGCTCTATTACCCCGGGGGCGAGTGGGAGAATGTGGTGCCCTCTCCCACTCTATTGCGGAGGGTGGAGGAGTGCGTATTGACGTCTCCTCCTCCCCGGTCGTCTACTGCGGAGCGAGTCAGCGTGTGCGGCTGCTTCCCGCTCTCGCTCCGCGGACTCCTTCAGTGCCACGACCTCCTCACAGTATGAGGCCACGGCCGACCAGCACCTCTCGCTGCCAAGCATGCAGCGGACCACACTCGGCAGCGAGAGGTCTCCGCCTATTACTGCCACCAGGGCCCTGCGCTGGGGTTCCCAAGCGGCGCATTCCTCCAGGGTGTGACGCGCCGAATCGACTGGCGCGCCACACTCGTGGCAAGCAGGGGTGGCTTCTCGCCTTGCGATTTTGTGCAGGTACTTACCGAAGCAGCCGTGCCCGGTAAGCACCTGCGACAGCCGAAACGTAAGCACCCCGTGCCGCCTGTTAACCCAGCGACGTAGGTGCGGACGAATGGCATCCACCGTCACTGAGCCCGCCGTTGGGGACTCCAGGTCCTCCTTCCATCTTTCGATTAGAGCTCTCTGAGCTAGAGCCCTGATCCTGCCAACTTCGCTCGGACGTTCGCCTCTCGCTCTCTGCCGGGACCGGAACTGGTACACCTCCGCGAGCACCCTCGCCTGTAGTTCCCAGGGTGGATCACCCGCGAGAAGTGTCGCCGCCGTCCAGGACACCGTACGGTATCCCCGTATCGCCCTCACGGCTATGACTCTCTGGGGCCTCCTCAGGAGAGTCTTATTATGAGCGTTTAGAGCGTCGACCCATACGGGAGCACCGTACAGTGCCATGCTCCGCACTATACCGACGTATAGGCGCCGGCAGGGGGAGTCCGGTCCGCCTACGTTAGGGAGGAGTCGTCCCAACGCAGCGGCAGCGTTTTGCAGTCTTGGAGCGAGTTGTTCGAAATGTGGACCAAAGCTCCATCGCGCGTCGAGTGTCAGGCCCAGGTATCTCATTTGGGCCCGAACCGCCACTTCCGTTCCTTGGACGGCAATCCGCGCACCTCGGGGGGGACCTCGGCGAGGGCCGTGAAAGAGAAGGGCCTCCGTTTTCGATACGGAAACCCTCAAGCCCAGCATAGTAATACGGTCGACCGTAATCGACGTGCCGACCTCTGCGAGACGAGCGGCCTCCTCGAAGCTCCTAGCCCGGGCTGTCACCAGTGTGTCGTCAGCGTAGCATATGACGCTCAGCCCGGGCGGTAGAGTCGCCCGCAGCATCCAATCGAAACCGACGTTCCACAGGGTCGGTCCCAGGACGGAGCCCTGTGGAACGCCGCACCCGACGTGACGTCGATACAGCCTACCGTCGTCTCCCTCCCAGAGGACCTCTCTGTCCCGGAGGTACGCCTCCAACAGCCTCTGGAGATAGTGGGGCACTCTATGATATTTTAGTGCCTCCACGATGGTCTCAACAGGCAGGCTGTTGAAGGCGTTCTCTATGTCCAGCGAGGTGGCCAGGAGAACGTCTCCGCTAGCCACTGCCTCCGAAGAGAGAGCCCTCAGGGTGTTCAGGGCGTCCAAGGTTGAACGGCCCGCCCTGAACCCGAATTGCGCCTCCGAGAGGTCCGGTCCCGACTCTTCGAGGTGCTGGACGAGGCGGGCAGCGAGAATCTTCTCCAGCATCTTGGCCGTCTCGTCCAGCAGCACGATCGGCCTGTACGCAGAGGCAGAGTCAAATGGTCGACCCTCCTTGCGCAACAGGCACAACCGGCCCGTCTTCCACAGCTTCGGGAATTGTCCGGTATGTAGGCACTTGTCGAACAGGGCCCGGAACCGCCCTCTCAGTTGTTCCAGGGTGATGCTCAGTACTCGTCCTGGAACACCATCCGGTCCTGGAGCCGTCCTCTTGGCCCTGAGACGATCCAGGGCCATGTCCATCTCCGCCTCGGAAATCGGAGGGATGGACGCCCCGGGCTCGTTTGCGGAAGACGACGGCCCCATCACGGGCGGAACATAGCCAAGACGATGTGGAAAGAGCTCCGACACCATCCGTTGGAGGTGATCTGACGGCATGGTATCCGTCACGGAGGCGCCCTGACCACGCAACTTGTTACGAGCTGCGCGATAGGGACGCCCCCATGGGTCTCGGTTGAGACCCGCCAGCATTTCCTCCCGTCCAGCGTCCTTAGCCTGGCTGATGGCAGTCTGCAGGGCCTTCTTTTTCCCGCGATAGTCAATCTGCAGCTCGCGCTCCAGTTCCGGGTTCGCCCCATTACGCCTGCGGCAGCGCACATACCGCCTGCGGGCCTGGATGCTGGCCACCCGAAGAGCCGCTATTTCGGGCGACCACCAGTACACCGCACGCCGCTGTAGCGGGCGTCGCTGGATCCTAGGCATGGCCGCATCGCAGACGTTGGTTAGCAACCTACGCATGCGGCCAGCCAACTCCTCAACGCTGGAACCCTCAGTATCATCTCGGGAGGCCCAGCGCTGAACTATTGCGGATTCCCGAGCCAGCTCCACGTCCAATTTGCTGAGGGCCCAGCGCGGAAGCTTACTAGGTCCTCTCGGGGGATTCCTTGAAGAGGACGGAGTGGAGACCCCGAACCGGATGTAGTTGTGGTCCGAGAGAGTCTCCACCTCCGCCTCCACTCTCCAGTCCGTCACCCTCCGTGCAACTGCGGGGCAACCTAACCTAACCTAACCTAACCTAACCTAACCTAACCTAACCTAACCTAACCTAACCTAACCTAACCAGTCAGAGGCGCCCCGCCCGCGGTCGAAAACGGTCGATTTCGTTGTTGCTCCGTACAAGAAATTCTTTTAAAAATTCATAAAAGTGGTTAAAAGTGCACAAAAATTATAAAATTATACACCAAAAGTTGCGTCTTTGTGCCGACTACATAGTGACACTATTGGATTTTCAAGTTTCGAAGTTTTCAGTGGTGAAAAAAGTGAAAAAGTGCGAAAAATTCAAAATTTTAAACATACTTTGTGAAACGCTGCAAAATCTAAAGCGACAACATATATATATTTTTGCATCGTTCGACGAGGCTCAACGAGCTCTAGAATTTGACACCTCGCACGGATTTTTCCGTGGAAAACTCGCGGAGTTATTCGCGGAAAACCGCAAACCACGTGGCCACGTGTTTTGACTTCCCGAGTGGCTACAGCAACGTGCGATACATCAGACGACGCGTCTCGGCGAGACCTACTCAACGACGTATCGGACATCAAGATACGGTTAGTGGCTCTGAGGATATCGGGTTTAACATTATTTTTCAAAATTCA
Source organism: Melitaea athalia (assembly GCA_905220545.2). Taxonomy (NCBI): domain Eukaryota; kingdom Metazoa; phylum Arthropoda; class Insecta; order Lepidoptera; family Nymphalidae; genus Melitaea; species Melitaea athalia. Next base: position 10,100 of record HG992206.1, read on the forward strand.
AAATTCATTTTCAAAAAAACTAAATCGACGACCCCCACTTATTTTTAGTGTTTTTTGTAGAGCTTAATTATATCTATTAGCATTCTAAATTTCAAAATTTTCGGTTGGAAAATTTCGGAGTTAAAATTTTTTAAAAAATTGGGGTGTGCACGTGGGGGTGCAACCCCTGGCCCGATTTCGTCGGAAACCACTCCTAAAAATTGTATATAGTTTAAATAGTATTGTAAATTTTTTGTAGATTTTTAAAATTATATCTAGTATTTTTTATGTAATAATTTCTTTAAAAAATTAAGTTTTTTCAACCCCAAAAATCGGGGGTTGATCCAAAAAATTTTTTGTACATATATTTAAATAGCAATTGCCGAGACGAATCAAATGAGCCCAAGAACCGGTATTTTCGGCCATTTTTTGTAGAATTTAGAAATAAATTGTGACAAGGTGGCCATATTGGCGGCCATCTTGAAAAGTTCAAATCGGCTATAACTTTTGAACTAGGTATCGGAGGAACTCGGGGCTTTCACTGTTGTGAGGGCCACGATTTTCTCCATCTGCTGGTGGGGCTGGGGACTCTACGTAGAGTTGACCCCCAAATCGCGATTTTGGGACGGAGGTCACATAGATCTCATCGCGCTCGACACGGAGAGCCGTCGCACGTGGTTCTGCGACCGGTGGTTCCCGAGTTATTAATTTTTAAAAATTTGTCTAGATCTAGGCAAATAGCGCGGACGCCATATTGAAAATCTTTTAGGCGCAATATCTCGGGAACCGTTGGTCGTAGCGACACGCGGTTTTCTCCGTTGACAAGCTCTCAGGTAGAGCTATAATTTTGACCACAGGTGGTGACTCTACATAGAGTCCTTGACGAAAAGGTAGAGTTTTCTCTACCTTTTCTTAGTTTTAAGTTTAGTTTTAAGCTTTTAGGTACCGGGGCATATTTGCCTGCCTTTTTGACTGGAGAGTGGCCATTTACAACCGCTCCATTTGGAGAAAAATAACCCTAAAAAACTTTTACGGTTTTTTAGTACATATTGGACTTTTTAATATATTATATTACCTTTTAAATTATTTTCTCCAATTTTAACACTTCTGACGCGCCCCCGTGATGTTTGGAATACGCACCCCCAAAGATAGAGCTGGAACGGTCCAGCCCTCAAAACCGATTAAGACCTCAACTGACGGAGTGGTTTCAAAGGTCCCTGGGCGGACTAGCCCACTGAAAAACCACTCCAAAATAATAGCAAAGGACAAGGTTGAGGCGGTGGCTCCTCCGAAGGATGCAGGAAGGGCTCCGCTTAGAACAAGCCTTTCTTTTACGATATCGCCGCCTAAACCTATAAACACAAACTCATTCCACCTGAGTCCAGAACCTCCGAAAGAGAAGATAGACTGCAGTCCCCACCGCTTCTCCCGTCAATCAGAGGAGATGTCCAGGACGGGCAGTAGACTGGAGCGAGCAGAAGAGCTGGTGGATCTGTCGGCAATCGCGACGACCAACTCGAAAAATCTCAAACGAGAATACAAGAAAATGATTGCCGACGCTGTCAGCGGACTGTATGAGCTGCTCGAGGCGAGCGAGTGTGAGCTAAGGGCTCTAAGGGTAGTTCGCATGGGGGAGGTGATCACCGGGGAGGCGGGGCCGGCGACCAAGGATGTCGTCCCTGCACCCGCGGTGGCCCCGGACCCCTTGCTGAGCCAGAAACTTGAAGAGCACACTCGCCTCTTGCTCGACAACGGGCAGCGCATCAAGGCCCTGCAGGACTTGATCAGTAAACAACAGGAGGAGACGGTCGTCGCCCGGCAGACGTATGCGGGTGTTGTCGCGGCTGGTTCTCCGCCGAGGAGACCGGCTGTCTCACACTCGCTGGTGGTCTCGTCGAGCGACGAAACCAAGACAAGCGAAGAGGTCCTCAACCAGCTTCGGGAAGCGGTGGAGGCAAAAGAAGGATGGGTCAAAGTGGACAGGGTGCGTAAAGCCAAGGATAGGAAAGTAGTGATGGCTTTTAGCACGAAAGAGGAGAGAGAGAAAGCAAGAGTGAGAGTGGAAGAAAGAGGAAGTGGTCTCCTGGTCGAGGAGGTGAGCAACAGGGACCCACTTCTGGTTCTGAGGGGCGTCGCCTCAGATAACACTGACGACGACGTGTTGAAGGCCCTAAGGAACCAGAACGGGGAGCTGTTCGACGACCTCGACCAGGAGACAAACCGGGTCAGGGTTCGCTACCGAAAAAGAACAAGGAATCCGCACGTGGGCCACGTGGTGCTGGAGACCTCGCCCACCCTTTGGAATAGGATTATCCGCAAAGGATATATCCACATAGATCTTCAAAGGGTGAGAGCTGAGGACCAGTCGCCGCTGGTCCAGTGTGCGCGATGCCTTGGATACGGGCACAGTAAAAGGTTTTGCACGGGGTCGGTTGACGTTTGCAGTCACTGTGGCGGACCGCACCTAAGGACGGAGTGCACGGACTGGGCGGCGAGCGTCCCACCCTCATGCAGAAACTGCCGAAAGGCAAAGCTTGACGATCTAAAGCACAACGCCTTCGACAGCAACTGCCCAGTTAGGAAGAGGTGGGACGACTTGGCGCGGTCAACGGTCGCGTATTCGTGAGGGTGCGATGATCGGCACAGTGGCATACTAGCAGGTGGTCTCCATCCCCGGCGGAAAACGCGCGAGACACTTTGCAAGGGTCTTGTTTTCGGAGGAAACTTGTATGTTTGTTGCGGAACAAGACTCCAGCAGAACAAGAGGGGAACGCGCGGCCACCGACTCCTGCACAAGACCTCTATGAACGGGGAAATACAAAATTATATAGGGTCCGAACGATTGGTGACGAGTTTTGATCCTGGAATTTTAAGGCACGTAAATAAACCGCTCTCTATCTTGAAGACAGGCAAATATGCTAGGGCTATATAATTGTATATAGTTATCATAGCATTGTTAATTAGGTTAAAATGTAGATTGAAACAAGTTATCAACCGTTAGTAAATAAGTTTAGTATAAGAACATGTAATTTTAGTCAACAACATAAACTTTTGTAAAATGTAATAGTTGTAAGATAAAAACTTAGGAAACAAATGTAAAACTGTTAGAAATTACAATTATGTACTCTTAGTCAATAACGTTAAAATAAATGAAAAAGGAAAAAAGTTGTTAAACAAAGAACTTAGTGTTAGTAGTAGTATTATTAATTGAGGTAATAGTTAAAAAGTTAAGGCACGTACGTAAATATGAAAAGTAGGTAAAGCAGAAATATTAAAATATAAGTAAAAGTAAAATAATTTTTAAGATAAAGAAAACAGAGTATTCATATGGTTACTAATAAGCACAATAGACAGTGTACTAAAATTGTTATTAAATTAGATCAAATAAAATAGAACATGGACCCTGTATTGTATTAGAGTAAGGATTATCAAAAATACCAAGATACTTTGTCATGGCGATGATAAACAACACCAGAACAAAAATTCATAGACAATCAACAACAAAAAACAATGTAAGCCAAATAGTTTTCAAAAAAACAAATGGTGTCAATTCATTTACCCCGTGTTAACTAGAAATAAGAGAAGTAGCCCAGTAAAGATAGGCCCTAAAGTAGAGGGGAACCCACCCCGGGTGAGAAAGAGATGAATGAAAGAAAGAATAAGTATGCGGCATGAAAGTACGAGAGGCATGAAAGCGAGAACTGGTATGAAAGAGTAAATAGAAAACAAAGACCCGGAATTATAACAATCCGGGGGTATAGAAAAAAAAAAAAAAAAAAAAAAAAAAAAAAAAAAAAAAAAAAAAAACCTAACCAGTCTGGTGCGAGATCTCGACCCGTCAACATCGTTTCCGCGACGCTCTGTGTTAAAAAATCGCTAAGTTCAGTATTAATAGTGCTAAAAATCAGTGTTATATATCAAAAGTTGCGCGCTGACGCCAGCTATCCGCTGGTGGTTTCAGAAAAATTTTAAGATCAAAATTGGATTTTTTAGAGCGATTTTAGTGTTTTTTGCCTTAGAAAAGTGACTGAAAGCACCTAAAGAAACCCATATTTCGCTAGTGTTTGGACCCAGTGCAAAGCTACATACGTCGTTGGATTCGTCTCGGCCGGCCCTTTCATTTGACGCTTTCCACATCAAAATCGCACCATCGGTTGATTTTTTACACAAGTTTTTGGACGAAAACTGCAAGAAAATAACCTGTTAACGCGTGCGGCGTCAAATCTAAAGCGACGACCCCCAACTTTTTTGGCGTAAGTAGGTGTAGTTAAGTGCCCTGCACCCCTGTGCAAAGTTTCAGATTTTTCTCATAACCACAGGTTGAGATATCGCCTTTTTACTAATTTTACATTCAAAAAACCGTTACGCCATCTTCTAGAACGACGGTGATAAAAATCAATTGTATGCGTCAGCGGACCCATAACCAACCCACTAGAGGATACACATCAAAATTTTGAAGATAGTGCATGGACAAAGTGCAGTGCAAGCCTCCCGCGGTTTCCGTAAATTTTGCTAAAACTTGCGGAGCGACTCACCGAAAAACTAAAGCGACGACATATGCTTTTTCTTTGAGAATAGTGACCAGTGTACTCTGCCCTGCAATTTGAGACATATTTCGTAATTTTCTGACTACAACTTCAGAATCTACAGGCCAATATATACACGTGCCCCGTATAGCACGACCGCATTGCAAACTTATAGAATACCCTCATTTCAAATAATTGTCCCAAAAAATTTTTTCTTCGTATACATCTTGCCCGCCCCGCTTCGGCCGTCACAACGACGCGCCGCACATAGATTTCCGTTGGGTATTCCCGGAGATTTTTAAGATTTTCTATATTTTCATATGCTTTTCGGCGTTCTTCTTCTTTGGGGCCCTATAACTCGAAAATTTGTTCCTGGACCCCGTTCTTTTTTGCCCCTGGCAGTCGCCCCACCCACTGAGGGACGCACACAAAAAATTTGGCACAAATCCGCCAGCAATTTTTGGAGAAATCGATTTTTGAATACACCAGGTCCCTCGATAAAAATTTTGACATCTTCTTGTTTCTTCTTCTAAAAAATTTTTTGCACCTGTATCTGATCCGCCTTGCTCCGGCCGTCACAACGACCTATCACACACTGCTCTAACCCTCGTATTCCCGGAAAACATCGCTTTTTGCGGAAAGTTCACAGCCCTCCTCTTTTTCGGGGCCCGATTTCTCAAAGACTCTCCACCGGATCCCCCCCCCTAAGACGCCCTAACAGTTGCTCCAATTATCGAAGAAAGACCCACAAAAAATTTCGCTCGAATCCGCCCACAAACTTCCGAGATACGAATTTTTTAATAAAATAAGACCCCTGGACGCCATTACCGGATAACTTTGTAATCGACGTAGCGCCGAAACGGAGCGTCGGAGCGCGATTTCGAGCGAATTTTCGATCAGTTTGATCTGAAGCGATCATAAGGGCGATCTATTAAACCCCCCCCTCACTGACTCCGAAATCGAAGATTTTTGCGCTTCGAGGGGAATAACTTTTTTCCTCGTAGTGCTGACCTAAAATCCATCGGGCACCTCTGTTAAGGAGAGTGAGGGGCTCCTCCCCCATACCTTCCCCCCCCCCCTCCCCTTCGCCTTTTGGGAGATAAATCTCGTATCTCCCCCATCTTCCTTCCTTTCTCCCCTAGGACATTGCCATCCTTTTCCTTACCCCTGCAAATACCCACAACACCTACCCCCCCCCCTCCCCCCCCCAAATTTATAAATCCACAAAAACATAGTTTCGAGACCTGGGCATACTGGTGCACCACTCCATCTAGAATATCCCCTCCGAGCAACACCTGGAAATGGCGGACAAACCCCCCACCAACCCCCCAAGGAAGAACGCAGCGGGAAACTCGGCCGAACCGGGCCCCTCTGGCACCCAGGCACAGGGAAAAGTTACTCTGGGCCCCCATAGAAAGATCGGAGCGGCGGAGGCACACCGACACCCGAAGACCAGTGCCAGGAGTCCATCAAATGCTTCTACCAAATCTAAGGGGTCGTTAAGGGAAAAGGTCCTCAAGAAGGCTTCGAGACAGGTCAATCTCTCGGAGAGTGAGCTCTTCAGAACACCTGAGTCTAACATCCTGGACCACGATCCCCTACTGGAGGAGTTCGATCTACCCGGCACTATAGGGAGCACCGACAGCGAGGACCGGCTGTCGGAGGCCTCGGACACCTCTCACTGCAGCCGGGACAGCATGCTGCCCGTCCACATAAGGGGCCACGGGGCCCACATGGACGAAGCCACTAGACACGCCAACGAGCTGCTGCAGAGGGGCAAGACCGCGCTGGAGGAGGCGGGAAATATGCGGAGGGAGAACAAGGCCACCGCCATGGAGTGCCTCCAGTCCCTATATGAGACCGTGCTGGCCCTGTCGGATTCCAGGTCGCGCCACAAGTGCAGCCTGGAGAGGGAAAGGGGTAGACATGCCCAAGAATTGGTGCGGGCCGAAAGGGCGCACGCTGCAGAAATGGCTGAGGTAAGGAGAACACTGGTGGAACAACTGGCCAGAGCTACGGGGGACTTGGAACGGAACCAGGAGTCATTAACCTGGGTTCAGAAGTGGCTAAACAGTGAAACCGCCGGTCCTTTCCAAGACCTACACGAGGCCACAAAAGCCATAAAGAGACTGGAAGGAGCATTGGAAGAAGGTAGACAGAGCGAGCCGGACCCAAAAGCGGATTCGGCTAGGGGTGACATGATTAAAGGTATTAAGGCAGAAATACAGAAACTCCACACCAATATCACCTCAGTGTCAAATCAAATTGACTGCCTTAGGCGCACTGTCGAAGACACTACTCCCAAAAGTAGGCCACCCCCCGAAAACATCAATCTCCAGCTGGAACATATTGAGGAGGCCCTGGACGCGAGAGTGGACATCCTCCTGAAGGAGTTTGACTCCCTAAAGAGGGTGGTCCAGGAGGGCGGAGCAACATCGTCCGCGCAAACCGATGCCCACACCCCGTCTGGCACACCGTCGGACCTGGAGCCTATCAAGGCCGAAATAAGGGCGGGCATAAGCAGGATAGACTCCAGCGTCCAGCAGATTTTGGAACCATGCCTGATAGCCGGGGCGGGAGTGGAGGAGGTAAGGAGGGAGGTCAAGAAGTCAGTCGATGTGGTGGCAGAGATTGCGGCGCCCATAAGGATGGCAGTCGAGAGCATTAAGCAGGACCTCGCAGTATCGAACCATCAGACACAAAAACGAGACCATTCAGTCACAAACAACCAGCACACAGAGGCACCCACGTACGCTAAGGTGGCGGCCACGCCGCGATACTCTTTGGTGGTCGAATCCAAGGACCCCAGACACACCAGCGCTGAGGTCATACAGCATATTAAGTCTAAAATCAATGTCATAGACCTGGGGATTGGCATAACCCAAATGAGAGGCACCAGAAACAAGAAGGTGGTCATCGGGTGCGACAACGAACCTGACAGAAAGACCCTAGGCACCGCACTCAAGGAGCAGACCGACTCCCTCAATATCACCCAGCCTAAACCCAAGAACCCCCAACTTAAGCTGCACGGGGTTATTAATGACCTAACTAACGACCAGATTGAGAAAGCGGTATCGAGCCAGAACTCTAAGATTCTCCAGAGCATCCCAGAGGGAGCCCGAAACGTCAGGGTTCTCAGGAGAACCAAGACCAGGAAGCCTGAAACCTGTGGTGTTGTTCTGGAGGTGGATCCGTTGATGTGGAAAACACTTGTCGACCGGAGAGTAAAGATCGGATACCAGAGCGTCATAGCCACAGACCAATCCCCGGTGGTGCAGTGCTTTAAATGCCTTAGATACGGACATCTGGCTCGCGACTGTGAAGCGGAGCCCACCTGTGGATACTGTGCGGGAAAACACGACACCCGCCATTGCGAGAGGGAGAGCGCCAAACCCCTATGTCGCAACTGCTCGTCTGCAAGAGCAACTGTCACTGACCACCCCGCGTACAGCTCCGACTGCCCGGAATGGCGCAAGTGGGACCGGATAGCCAGATCATCCATAAATTACGACTGCTGAAGCACCGGGCCCACTTGCCATAAAAATAGTCCAAGTCAATCTGGGAAGGGGCTATGCTGCCACGAAAGAGGCCATCGCGGATGCCGAGACCCGCGGAATCTCGATTCTCCTGCTTCAGGAACCCTACGTCGGTGCCAAAGGCTTTGTCACCTCCAGTCACAGAGTCATTCAATGGGCGGGAGCCAACACCACAAACCCGGTCAAATCGGCGGCAATCATCATAGACAAAAACATCGCAATCACAGAGGACAGTTCCCGCCAGAGTGGCAACGTGATTGGATTCAAGGTCTCCCTGAACAACTTCAGGGCGGGCATAATTGGTGTCTACCTGGAGGGTGACGCAGACATCGGACCTCACCTTGACCACGTCGCAACCATCATAAATCACATGAACGAGGACAAGCTCATACTTGCAGGTGATGTCAATGCCAAAAGCATGTGGTGGGGTTGTGATGAGGACGACGAAAGGGGGGTGGAGTTCACGCAACTTCTTGCACAGTTGAACCTGCATGTGCTCAACGTTGGGAACACCCCAACCTTCTACACACACCGGGGCACACAGCTGTGCACGAGCATAGTGGATGTAACAGCTTGTTCCCCCGACCTCCTGCCGAGAATCGCCAACTGGCGCGTCGACGAGGACTCAGCAGTGCTCACCGACCACCGGAGAATAGAGTACAGCGTAAGTCTAGACCACGAACACACTTACATCCCTGACCCCTCCACAAGAATCTACAACTCAACAAAGGCAGACTGGCCAGTTTTCCGGGCGGCCCTCGTCGACGCGCTAAGACTGCGAAACATAAACATCCATTCCATCCAGGATGCAACATCGGCTGAACACATTGAGGACCTGGTTTGCGAGTACCAGGAGGCTATTACCGCGGCCTGCAATAAAGCAATACCCGCAATAAACAATGCAAGAAAGCCAAACCGCAACAAGTGGTGGAATTCAGACCTGGACAAAATCAAAAGAGAAATCAAGGTAATAAAAAGGAAAATCAAACATGCAAATCCCTTCAGAAGGACCCTACTAATAGAAGAACTCAAGGTAAAGAAAAGCACCTATAAGGAGAGCATCGAAACGGCCATCACCCAGAGCTGGAAGCTGTTTTGCACAAGGCAGGAGCGAGAGTCCATGTGGGATGGCATATTTAGAGTTATAAAAAACTCAACAAAAAAGGAAGGAGACAAACTGTTAAGATCCCCCACCGATCCTACAAAGACCCTGAGCCCGGAATCCTCGGCCCTCCTGCTGGCGGAGACCTTCTTCCCGGACGACAACACCGACACCGACACCAGACAACAGGCTCAACTAAGAAAACGTGTCGAGGAGGCAGTCATCGCTGACTGCACTCCAACACCTTTTACCGGGACTGAGATGGAAGCAGTCTGGGCTAGCATGAACCCAAAAAAGGCTCCCGGGGAGGACGGATTCACCTCGGATATCTGTGCGGAAGCCTACAGGGCGGAACCCGACGTACTTCTGGCCATCTATAACAGATGCCTCCGGTTGGGCGTCTTCCCCCGAGTGTGGAAGAGAGCCAGGATCAGGGTAATCCCGAAACCGGGTAAAGCGGATTACACAAGCCCAAAGTCATACAGACCAATCGGGCTGTTACCGGTTCTGGGAAAATGCCTAGAAAAAATGATGGCAAAGAGGATGCTCTGGGAGTTGGGGCGAAATGGGCAAATAAGCCCAAGACAGTACGGGTTTTTGCCGCAGAGGAGCACAGAGGACGCCTTATACGATGCTGTCGAGCTCATCAGAGAAGGCATCAGGGAAAAGCTCATCGTCGCAGTGGTCTCTTTAGACATCGAAGGAGCGTTCGACAACGCCTGGTGGCCAGCGATCTTACAGGAAATCAAAACAAACAACATAGACCAATCACTCTACTACCTGGCCAAAAACTATCTCTCGGGCAGAACTATTGAAATCAAATACGCGGGGGCCACTGCGGCGAAGGCAACGAGCAAGGGGTGCATTCAGGGCTCAACAGCGGGTCCACTATTGTGGAATCTACTACTCGACCCCTTGCTCAAAGCCATGGACAATTCAGAGGTGCACATCCAGGCTTTTGCGGACGACCTGCTGTTGGTAGCCAAGGGACGCACGGGGGCCGATCTGGAGGGAAAGCTTAACCCGGCCCTGGAGTTCGTTGCTGAATGGGGCGAGAAAAACAAGCTTAGATTCTCGGCCGGCAAGACCCAAGCAATCATCCTAACCAGGAAACTCAAATACGAGACACCGAAAATAAGAATGAACAACACGGAGATCGGCTTCTCATCGGACCTTAAGATATTGGGGCTCACACTGGACAAGCACCTAAACTTCAGAACTCATATTGAGCTAACATCTGCCAAAGCGATTAATATATATAAAGCGGTGAGCAAAACGGCAAGAGCCCAATGGGGCCTAAACCCGGACATTATTAAGACCATTTATACAGCTGTAATCGAACCCATATTGCTCTACGGGTCTAACGTCTGGGGCATGAGCGCTGAACGAAAACAAATCCGAACTAGACTCGACAGAATTACCAGACTTTTTGCCATTCTAACCAGCAAATCGCACCGCACGACCTCCCTAATGTCTAGCTGTATTCTGTCGGGAATTATACCTCTAGACCTTAGAGCCGTGGAGCAAAGGGAGCTATACCTGGTGAAGAGGGGCAAGCCCCTGCCAACTCTCCCTGGCAGGGAGCTCGAAAGGAGGGTGAGCCCTTTCCAGTTGCCGCACCCCGCCTTTCGGGAAAGGCTCAAATTTGAAAGCATAGACGGACGGGCCGAATTGGACAAAATAGACACCCATGAAACGCAGATATACACAGACGGGAGCAAGCTCGAGGGCAAAGTGGGTGGCGCGGTGACATACTGGCAGGACGGCAGAGAAACGGGACATGCAAAGTTCTCGCTGCCGGACTACTGTAGTGTGTTCCAGGCGGAGATGGCAGCCATTTACAGAGCCCTCAAGCTGATGACCACCAAGAAATCGCTGAAAACAGCAGCATTGCTCAGTGACTCCAGGTCGGCGTTAATGTGTCTCGCCGACCCGAACGGCCTGAATCCCACGGCCCTGAAAATTAAAGAGAAAATGGAAGAGCTAAAGGCCTCTGGGGGTAGAGTCGATCTGTATTGGGTGAGAGCACACGACGACATCCCTGGTAATGAGAGAGCGGATGAGCTCGCCAAGGAAGCAGCGACTAAGCTAAAAACCAGACACGCACACGACCTATTCCCGCTCTCTCATGCCAAGAAACACCTCAGAGATAAAACAATATGTGAGTGGCAGACAAGATATGAAGAGGCGGCCGCGGGCGGAACTACCAAGATGTTCTTCCCTGATGCAAGAAAGGCCTACAGACTAATAAGCAAAATAAAAATGGACAACTGCACGGCACAACTTTTCACCGGGCACGGGGGATTCAGGTCGTACCTATATAAAAGGAATATCAGTGACTCCCCGTACTGTGAGTGCGACAATGAAACCGAGGAGACGGTGGAGCACATTCTGTGCGAATGCCCCAAGTACGGTGTCTTAAGACATGAGACGGAGAACCATACGGACACATGCATAACAAAGCACAATCTGCCCTTACTTATTGCAGATGACCGCCTCAGAGACAAGTTTTTAATGTTTGCAAGGAAAGTCGTACTAAGGGCTGGTGTGGCAAACGGGGCTAAACACAATTAGTGGGAATGGAGGGGGCGCTACTGGCTGGGATCCGCGTGAGTCCCGAGTCCACAGTCGCGCTGGCTACCGCTAGCCGACCAGGCCCAGCTGGGATGCACCACCTCTACCCCTTCCCGACCCCGACCCACCACTACTAATTGTTACAATATCATTATAAATTACATAGCAAATGAATATTATTATTGTGGTTATAGAATTCGAATGTAGTCTAAATTAATTGAGAAATTATTATTATTATTAATTATTCTTAAATTCATTAATTTTAAGTTATTTAAATTGTAAATATTTTAATTATTAAATTGTAATCGTAAATGTAATTACTATCTAATTAGAAATTATTATTATTATTAATTATTCTTAAATTCATTAATTTTAATTTATTTAAATTGTAAATATTTTAATTATTAAATTGTAATCGTAAATGTAATTACTATCTAATTATAAATTATTATTGTTGCTGCAAATTGTAATTGCTGTAATAGTATGATAATCATCAAATTTCTAATAGAAGATTCAATAGGTATCTAAGTAAAATTAGATTAAACCTGACCTTGATTATATTTAATAATATAATTATCATAATATTATTAGGAGATGGAAATTAAATTCATTAAGTTAGTTAGTCACATCACCTACTTAATTATTAGTTAGTTGGTCACATTATTGTATCGTTAGTCATATCATATATGGTTATATCATTCGCATCAGACTGAAAAACAGAAATTTAAATATTATATAGTATTATCACTGAATTGAAATGTATCTTACTTAAATTAGATGTCGTCTAACTTAAGTTAGAAAATTATTATATTATTATTGTGAAATTACTATATTAAATTGTCACATTATTATTTTGAATCGAAATGTACCAAACTGGAATTATTTGTAGTCTAACTTAAGTTAGAAAATAATTATACCACTGTCATATTACTATTGTTAAATTAAAAAATTACTGGCACAAGCGTTGCGACAGACTAAGGCAACGATAAAAAAAAAAAAAAAAAAAAAAAAAAAAAAAAAAAAAAAAAAAAAAAAAAAAAAAAAAAAACCTAACCTAACCTAACCTAACCTAACCTAACCTAACCTAACCTAACCTAACCTAACCTAACCTAATCAGAGACGCCCCGCCCGACACTTAGAACGGACGCGTACATTGAGTTTCGAAGCCGCTCCGTCAACTTTTAATACTTAAAAATCTGAAAAAGTGGTTTTTTCGCAACGTACAGTGACGTGCCATATATAAAAATTTGCGCCTTTGTGCGCTCTACACGTTGGCATAATTTGTTTTGTGGAAAGTTTACGAAAAGTATTTTTAAAAAGTGAAAAACTGTGCAAAATTGTGATTTGGAAAACTTTAAATGGAAACGCTGCGAAAAGGAAATCGATAACCTACCAATATTTTTATATCATCAAACGTGGCTCATTGAGCCCTACAATCTGACATACGAGTTGGATTTTTACGGCGAAAATTCGCGGAGATATTAAGGAAAAACCCTCGACCACGTGGCCACGTGGTTGTGGATCCAGCGGGGTGAGAGGGTAGCAAGACACCTCATCAGACGCGGCTCAACGAGACCAACTCAACGGTGCTTCGTTTATAATTGTAAGGTCAGTGGTTCCGGCGAAATTTGATTTTTAAAATTTTTCAAAATTTCAAAATTTATTTCCAAAAAAAGTAAAGCGACGACCCCCCCATATTTTTGTGTTTTTAGTTACAATTTATAAAGGTCTAGCTACATAAAAAATTTCAGAATTTTCCGATCAGTAGTTTTGGAGAAATTAATTTTTGAAAATTAGGGGTGTGCACGTGGGGGTGCAAACCCTTGTCCGATCTCGCCGGAGCCCTGCTGTAAAAATTGTTTATAATTAGAATTAGACAAGGAATTTTTTCTACAATTTTAAAATTAGTTTTTGTATTTTTAAATCGATTTTTGCAATAAAAAAGTGTGTTTTTTGCACCCCAAAAATCGGGGGTTGAAGATAAAAATAATATTGTTAGCTGTAAGTGTTATGAACCAAATTGAAATTATCAGCTGTCAACACTAAAAGTACTAACACTTAGTTTATATAATCTATGTTGCGTATGGCAATACTATTTCCGGTGTAACTTTGACAGCTTCCTTCTGGTAAAACCGTGCGTGTGCGTCTCGACGCCTCTCTCGACATCGCGCACCAATAATTAAAATATTATTGGTTATAAGTTGCTTTCGCCTTTTGTATCGCGTCGCGCGTTCACAATTGATATTAGATAATCATTTATGTAAATATAAGTTAACATTGCAAGTGTATGTGTGTAAATTGTGCACAACGCCGCCGAGGACATCCTGCAACGGCCAGTTCGTCGCGTTGGCTGATCAGATAAGCTCACCATCCTAATTATCATTAGAACTGCATGTGGCCATATGTGTTTTTGTGCTAATCTAGGTTGGTGTTAGCTGGCCAGGCCAGGACAACGCATCTTTAGAAGCAAGGTAAATAATTAGTATTACATAAAACGCTGTGTACCGCAGCAAAGTATGTTCGATATTAAAAGGACCTGAAGTTTTAATACGCTTCCACTCGTTTCTATAAATTCATCCCAGGTCATATCTAACATAATTTCTGGTATCAAGAGCGTGGTTCATAATTTATTGTAACATGATCGTAAATCCGCGTAGTTAGACTAGCGTTGGTAGCCATTTTGTTTGTTACTGAAATACATTGTAGGTTATTTTGTAAATTCCTTTGTTGGTAGCTTTGTAAATTTACCATTCGTGGTAGCCTTTGAAAATCTACCATTCTTGGTAGAAATGCATAATTATTTTTTAATTTAATTAAATTTGTTTAGAATTAAAGTTTACCTGTGTGGGTTCTTTGTTGTATTAAAACAATTGCCTTACTTTAAACATTTGCAGTTAAAGGTAAAAAATAAAGTTCATATTGTTTAAAAAAAAAAAATAATAATTTTTTTCATTTATAGTAAATGTTTTGTTTAAATAATTTAATAAAAGTAAATAACACAGGTTAAGATTGTTTTTAAAAGTTTAAATAGGTATCCATATTTATTTGTTAAAATAAATGTTTTGTGGAACTAGTTGTTAAACTTTATAATTGTATTCAAGTTTTATTATATTTGCTTAAAGGTTAATTGTTATAGATGTTTGTTATTAATATAAGATTGGAATAGTTGTTAGTGTGTATTTATAACTAAATTCATTGATTTTTTTTTAAGTAAATTGTGTTCATTCTTAGAATTTAGTTAACGGAATATTAGATTTAAAAACTTAGTTTTAATTTTTTCTTATATTTCTATTTAAGTTATTTAAGACTTCATACTTGATTTTAACTCAGTATTAACTGTAGTTTCGTTGGAAATTAATTTCATTTTCTCGTTATTGTAATTGTGCTTTTGAAGATGGCTTCGACCGCAGTCGCTATGGTTCGTGAATCATGTTCCGGACTTACAGGTCAATTGAGATGGTTCAGCTCAGCGGCCGCTTTGGTGGGTAGAGAGGATCGCACCGAGGCCTTGTTAGACAGGTATGAAAAATCCCCGGCCCGTCTTCAACAGGTGGAGACCTTGTACCAGCGCTTCCTTCTACACCAGGACGACGTGCCAATGGACTCGTTTCCAAAGGAGAAAAGGGAGCAAGCCCACGCGGATTATATCCAGATTTTGGACCTCGCCGATGCCATCTCACAACGCGCGCGGGAAGTCTCAGCCTCGCGCGCCGGAGCACCGCCTGACAGGCCTACTATGAAGACCCCCGTGGGTCTCTTAACCCGACTGCCTAATCTGGACCTCCCACGCTTCGATGGTCGACTCGATGCCTGGATGGGCTTCATAGGCTTGTTCGAAAGCCTCGTGGATTCGAGGGAGGATTTGAGCCCTTCTCAAAAGCTGGCCTACCTGCTCTCAGTGCTGGATGGAGAGGCGAGGGGATTAGTGCAGCACCTACCGATAGGTGACGGCAGCTATCAAGTTGCGCGGTCATTGCTCGCCAAGCGCTACCAGAATCAGCGCTGTCTGGCCGATGCTCATATCGACCAGATTATGGACATCCCTGTCGTGAGCAATACCGCCCAGTTGAGGACCAAGCTGCTCAACCCCCTCGTCGTGGCTACCAATGCTCTTAGCCGCTTGGGCCTGCCGGTCGACCAGTGGTCGTACTTGTTGGTGCGCATCGTGCTTAAGAGATTGCCGGTCTCCTTGAGGGCACGCTTCGAACAGGGGCACGCTAGGGATGAGGCCCCTCTCCCTACCTTCGAACAGCTCCTGACCTTCCTCGAAGACGAGTGTCGCGTTGGCGATGTTATGGTCGCCGACACTCCAGTGGCGTCGACGAGCTCTAGGACTTCGAACCAGCGGCGCACCGCCCAAACTGCGCCAGCGGGAAGAGCGCCCCCTCGCTTTGCTGTCGCTCAGGTTCCGCGCCCGGACTGCCGCTATTGTGAGTCCCAGGGGCACCGAACTGCGCAGTGCCCGGAATTCGCAGCGCTGCACGTGGCCGCTCGTAGGCGGATTGCTAAGGCCCGACGCTGGTGCTTCTCTTGTCTGGGGAACCACTTTAACCGCGACTGCCCTGACACGCACCTGTGTCCCAACTGTGGGGGCCAGCACCTGAGGGTGCTCTGTGCCAACGCGAATGCCCGCCGCGACCACCCGGGGTCGCCCTCGGGCGGGTATGTGAGTGAACGTCGGGAACAGCTCCGCACTTCGGAGTCAGGTTCACCTCCCCCCCGCCGCGCTGAGTGTGCTGCCGCTGAGCACCGACAGGGGTCGATGCGCAGCCCCACGGGCGGGTATGATAGCGGACCTCGGGTTCAATCCCGCACCTCTGTGTGCGGCTCGCCTCCACTTCGCTCGCGTGGCCAATCACGGTCGCCTCCGGTGGTCTATCACGACTACCGTGATGCACGTCCGGCACGTTTGCCGTCCCCCCCTCTGGCCGAGCGTCCCCGCTTAGAGCCGCGGAACCCGCCGTGTGGACGCTCCCGGCGCTACGAACCGCCAGCGATGGCTCGTGGCAGTCGCCACCGAGAAGAGGTAGAGTTTAGACCTCTACCTCATTTTGACGTGCCGACAGGGGAAAGCGGCGTTCGCTCGCCGCCACGCCAACGCTAGGACGTTGGCGTCTGCCCCCGCTATGCACCTCCCCCCTTAGAGACCGTTCTCTTGCCCACTGCATATGTCAGGGTTTGGGGACGGACGGGTGCCTCGGTTGTAGTCCGAGCTATTTTAGACACAGGCTCGCAAGGGTGCATAGCTTCGTCTTGGCTGGTGGGGCAGACTGGCCTTAATATTAAAAGGTATTCAGATGTAATAAGGGGTGTTGGGAATGCCCCTGTGTCCACAATTGAGGGTAGCGTTTGGTTTGAATTTTCCCCCTCCAACTCTCCACGGCCGATGTTGGGGTCATCAGCCATAGTGATGGAGAATATATTGGGCAGCCACCCACAAGTTAGATTGTCTGCGGACGCGGTAAAATTGACCGCGAATCTGAACTTGGCTGACCCTAAGTTTGACCTACCTGGCACGGTCGACTTGCTGCTTGGAGCTGATGTGCTGGGTAAAATTTTACTCGGTAAGGATCGGGTTTTACAGCCAGGTGGCTTAGTGGCCCTTCGGACCATATTCGGGTTCGCTATGATGGGTCCAGTCTTGAGGACTTCCCCCCCTGCCGACACTGGAACGGCCTTGATGGTGGGCTCCGCCCTCTCTGACGCTGTGCAGAGATTCTGGGAGGTGGAAGAGCCACCACAAGCGCCCCGCTCTGATCCGGAACATGAGGAGTGCGAACGGTTCTACCAGAACAACACCACTTACCTCCGATCTGGCCGGATCATGACAAGATTGCCATTTCTCGCCGTACGGCCGCCTCTAGGTGCATCGCGGCCTACTGCAGAGAAGCGTCTGTTAGCAATGGAGCGGCGCATGAGCAGGGACCCTCTACTCAAGGAGAAGTACATCGACTTCATGCGGGAGTATGAGGACTTGGGACATATGTCTGTGTCAAAAATTGACTGGCGCTCGACGGAGCATTTTTTCCTCCCGCATCATGCGGTAATAAAGCCATCTAGTGGCAAGCTGCGCACAGTATTCGATGGTTCGGCGCAGACCACTTCGGGAGTGTCCTTGAACCAGTGTCTTCATTCTGGTCCCAAGTTACTCAAGGACCTTTGTGACGTCATCACGCGGTTTCGACGTCATCAATTCGTTTTCGTGGCTGACATCAAGATGATGTTCAGGCAAACGGTCATTCACCCCGACGATCGCAGATATCAGCTGATATTGTGGCGAGAAAACCCGCAAGATCCCATGCGTGTCTACGAGCTCAATACGAACACGTACGGGCTGCGATCAAGCCCCTATGTGGCCATACGATCGCTCTGGGAGCTCGCGGATCGAGAGCGTATGTCATTTCCTCGCGCAGCCGCCATGTTAAAGGAGGATTTATATGTCGATGACATATGCACTGGCGCGTCCACGGAGAGAGAGGCTCTCCTCTTACGTGATGAGTTGATTGGGATACTAGCCTCCGCAGGCTATGAGTTACGTAAATGGATCTCTAACTTACCGGCGCTCTTGGAGGGACTACCGGATGACCACCAGCAGGATCCTCACCTGTTTGAGAACTGTGACAATCCAACAATGATGACTGTACTTGGAATTCAGTACAGACCAGTTCAGGACATCTTCACCTTTAACGTCGACTTGGATTCACCTCACACCTGGACGAAACGACTGGTTCTGTCGACTGTCGCAAGAACGTTCGATCCCAATGGCTGGATATGCCCGGTCATATTCTGGGCCAAATGCTTCCTGCAGAGGCTTTGGACCGCAGGTCTCGGATGGGACGAGCCACTCCGCGAAGCTGTATTGGAAGACTGGCTCCTATTCGCTTCATCATTGCCTGCCATCAACAGGATCTCGATACCTCGTGCTATGCTTCCGCCAGGGAAGCATACAGCGTCCCTTCACGGCTTCTCGGACGCTTCCGAGCGTGGGTACGCAGCAGCAGTATACTTACGCACCGTCACCATGGATGGTCAGGTAAAGGTGTCCTTGGTCATGGCTAAGAGCAAGGTCGCGCCTCTTCGAACTGCCTTGACAATTCCTAAGTTAGAGTTGTCAGGGGCGGCTCTTCTTGCTCGTCTTTTAAATCACGTCATGTCCACCTTGGGCCCGTCAGTTAACATTGAAACTGTCTATGCATGGACTGACAGTCAAATTGTTCTGTGTTGGCTGAAGACGTCAGTCCACACATTAGAGGTGTTTGTAGCAAATCGGGTCTCTCAGATCCAAAAGTCAGAGACTCCGTTGATTTGGAGGCATGTGCCTGGCGAAGTCAACCCTGCTGATTGTGCGTCACGAGGATGTATGGCCCCATTCTTGGTTGAGCACTCTCTCTGGTGGGGACCTGAGTGGTTGACCAAGTCAGAGTCTAATTGGCCGCGAACGCCGGCCTTGAATAGTGTCGCATTACCTGGGTTGCGAACCCTTGCGATTGAACGGCAGGACCGTCAGTTCGACCCAGATTTTCTAATGAACCGCTACAGTTCATTAGACAAGTTGCTGGCTGTCACCGCTTGGATTAAGCGCTTCATCAACAATTGTAGGCACCCACAGACCAAACGTTCGGAGGCGTTCTTATCGCCACAAGAGCTCCAGGATGCTCTTCTCCATTGGGTTCGTGCTGTGCAAGAAGCACACTTCGAGAACGAAATCGATATCCTGAGGAAAGGCAAATCCAAGCTGTCTGGAGCCATCTGTAAATTGAGCCCTTTTCTGGACAGTACGGGTCTTTTACGTGTCGGAGGGCGTCTTAGGAACGCAAATCTCCCTTATGGAGCACGTCACCCCCTCCTGCTACCTAAGAGTGGCCACCTGGTGAATTTGTTGGTGACTGATCGTCACATAAAAAATTCCCATGCCGGCTGTAATGCCTTATTGGCTATTTTACAGCGAGAATTTTGGATCTTATCAGCCCGAAGAACGATACGTAGTGTGGTCTTTCGCTGCATGCCTTGCTATAGACTCAAGGCTTCAACCATGCAGCCGATCATGGGTGACTTGCCCTCGGATCGAGTCACGGAGACGAGGCCATTCGCTGGAGTTGGTACGGACTTTGCAGGTCCCTTCTTAGTCAAGACCTCGACTCTCAGGAACAGTAAAACTGTCAAGGCTTATCTGTGCGTCTTCGTCTGTCTGTCCACCAAGGCGGTCCATTTAGAACTCGTTTCAGCTCTTTCGACAGAGGCTTTTGTCGCTACGTTGGATAGGTTTGTGTCGCGACGAGGACTACCGTCCTTGATTCGTTCTGACTGCGGCACCAACTTCAAGGGCACAAATAATTATTTAAAAGAAATATATGAATTTTTGTCATCTAACGAGACTGAACTTGCTTCTAGGCTAGCTAGTCGCCGAATAACCTGGAAGTTCAGTCCCGCTTCATGTCCCCACTGGGGAGGAATATTTGAAAGTGTTGTAAAAGTTGCCAAAGCACATTTGCGACGAGTAATTGGTGAATCAGTATTGACCTTTGAAGAGCTCGCAACTGTGTTTTGCAAAATTGAAGCTGTTATGAATTCACGCCCGTTGTGCCCGATCTCCTCAGACCCTAACGATTTAGAAGCCCTTACGCCGGGACATTTTTTGATTGGACAGCCGCTTAACGCCCTGCCGGAATATCCTTTTGTTGATGTGAACCCTCATCGTCTCTCGCGGTTTGAATTGGTCCAACAGCTCACTCAGAGTTTTTGGAAGCGTTGGAACTTAGAATACTTACATATCCTCCAGCAGCGCGTTAAGTGGACTGATAAAACTGATCCACCCCATGTAGGGGACCTCGTTTTAGTTAAGGATGCTAACTCACCGCCACTGTGTTGGCGCAGAGGGCGCATTCTTAACCTTGTCTTGGGTGCTGATGGAGTGCCCCGTTTCGCTGAGGTCCGGGTGGACGGCGCGATACTGAGGAGAGCGGTATCAACATTGTCACGACTACCAGTTAGTTAGCGGCCAGGTAAGTCCTGGCCGAGGCGGGTAGATGTTATGAACCAAATTGAAATTATCAGCTGTCAACACTAAAAGTACTAACACTTAGTTTATATAATCTATGTTGCGTATGGCAATACTATTTCCGGTGTAACTTTGACAGCTTCCTTCTGGTAAAACCGTGCGTGTGCGTCTCGACGCCTCTCTCGACATCGCGCACCAATAATTAAAATATTATTGGTTATAAGTTGCTTTCGCCTTTTGTATCGCGTCGCGCGTTCACAATTGATATTAGATAATCATTTATGTAAATATAAGTTAACATTGCAAGTGTATGTGTGTAAATTGTGCACAACGCCGCCGAGGACATCCTGCAACGGCCAGTTCGTCGCGTTGGCTGATCAGATAAGCTCACCATCCTAATTATCATTAGAACTGCATGTGGCCATATGTGTTTTTGTGCTAATCTAGGTTGGTGTTAGCTGGCCAGGCCAGGACAACGCATCTTTAGAAGCAAGGTAAATAATTAGTATTACATAAAACGCTGTGTACCGCAGCAAAGTATGTTCGATATTAAAAGGACCTGAAGTTTTAATACGCTTCCACTCGTTTCTATAAATTCATCCCAGGTCATATCTAACAGTAAGTGTGTATTGTAAAGAGACCTTTAAAACGAGCCCAATCACGGCTATTTTCGGCCAAAAACAACGAATTTAAGGAAAATATTGACAAGTGACAGCCATATTGGCGGCCATTTTGGAAATTTTAAAATCTTTATAACTCCGGCCCCATTAGTCGTAGCAAGACGGGACTTTCTCTATTGAGTAAGTCCTGACTAAAGTAATATTTTGAAAGGGTTTAGAACTCTCTATAGAGACCAACCCCCGATTGTGTTTTTAGGGGTGGTTTTGGGTAGGCCTTGACGAGACCAGCACGGGGAGCCGTCGCACGTTGTTCTGCGGCCAGCGGTTCGTGAGAAATTAATTTTCGAAATTTTGGTTTAGGCGGAACCACTGCTCGGTCCGCCATCTTGGAAATCTTTAAATTGTGTTAGCTCGGGAACCGTTGGTCGTAGAGCGACGCGGTTTTCTCTGTTGACTGGCCCTTGACGAGGACTATCTGATAGAGCCAGACAGGCGACTCTATGTAGAGTCGAGGTAGAGTTCGCTGGGAAAATAGTCTCTCCAGTTAGTTTTAAGACCCCGGCATATTTGCCTTAACTAGTTTTAAGAGATTACCAAGAGCTGCAACTGTGTTGCAGCACTTCTTACTGACAGGAACAGTTTTCTGTATTTTATACACCCCGCTATTGCGGTTTTATTATTGACATTTTGTTATAAATTTATACAATTTTACACCCGATTGACATTTTATACATTGGACGCGCCCCGAGATGTTCGGAATACGCACCCCCCCCAAAGACAGAGCCGGAACGGCCCAGCCCTCGAAAGGGTCGAAGGGGTCGGTGGACGGAGCGGGTACGAGGCACCCTGGGCGGACCAGCCCAGTGAAAAACCTCGCCAAAATAATAGGAAGGGACAAGGCGGAGGCGGTGACCCCTTCGGAGGATTCGAGGAGGCCCCTGCCATATCGACCTCGAGTTCAAGTGCCTGGTCGACCAAGAACAGTTTTCCGCAAATAGCGAATACCAATTTAACATCTTCACGGACGGCAGCAAGATTGAGGGCAAAGTGGGGGCGGCGTTGTCCGTATGGGCTGGCGCCGCCGAAACCAAAACCCTCAAGCTTGCTTTGCCGTCCTACTGCACGGTCTACCAGGCGGAACTCCTGGCGATATGCCGGGCGGCACGGATGGCCGCAGAAAACTTGGCCGGATCAGTGGGGATTTACTCCGACTCCTTGTCGGCACTGCTCACACTCAAAAATCCAAAAGCCCTCCATCCCCTGGCCGTAGAGGCGCGGGAACACCTGCGGAGGGCTCTGCTCCGGGACAAACATATAGATTTGTTCTGGATCAAAGCCCACGCAGGGCTAGAGGGGAACGAGCGTGCCGACCATCTGGCCAAGGAGGCTGCGTTGAAGTCGAAACGCGCATTTGACTATGACAGCTGTCCGGTCTCGTTCATCAAGCGGAGCATTCGTATGCAATCGCTTGATGAATGGAACCAGCGGTATCGAACCGGTGAAACGGCTAGCGTCACCAGGGTCTTCTTCCCTGATGCGATAGCCGCATATAGGATCACATGTAAAATAAAGGTGGATAGGTTTGTCACCCAGGTGTTGACGGGGCATGGCGGATTCTCCGAGTACTTGTACCGTTTCAAGTGCAAGGATAGTCCGTCATGCGTCTGCGACCCCGAGTGCTCAGAATCTGTCCTCCACGTCCTCCTGGACTGCCCAGTCCTGGCCTACGAAAGGATACGTGTTGAGAGTGAGTTGGGTGTAGGGTTGACCAAAGGTATTCTGCCAGAATTACTAAAAAAGGAGAAAGGCAGAAAACTGTTCCTGCAGTATTGCAAAAAAGTAGCCGTAATCGTAAATAATAGGAATAAGAGTTAGCAAATTATGTTGAATGCATATTGTATACATATCCATTGCAACATATAGACAAATGTCTAATAATGTAAGGAATAGTTTTAAGATTTCTATAATTGGTGCAAAATTTTGTTTCTTGTACTAATATAAAAAGTTGTATATAAATGTAAACGACCTGCCCCAATGTACATATACACGATCCTAATCTAAAATTGTAAGTAGCAAAATTGTAATTAGTATTAGATTAACTTGTAATTAGTATAAGAATGTAGAAAATAAGTTATAACTGTGTAAAAGTTATGTAAGTCTGTAACTAAGGAAAAAAAAAAAAAAAAAAAAAAAGTTACAGAATATAGTTGCAAATAAAACTTTTTGCTTCCTCCCCCCTTTACTGTCCCCGGTGTTGTAATTAGCAAATATAAGTAAGGCTTGCTCTATTCTTGTTTTGTTGGGAAATACCCATGAGAATGAATGTGGATGCAAAAAAGAAGAACATGGTATGCGGAATGAGTGTGATGGATAGAAGCGTGATGTATGATAAAGTGGACTAGTGTTAAAATGTAGAAACTGTAAAAAACGATCTCCGAAAAATGAATCTCGGAGGCTAGTATAAAAAAAAAAAAAAAAAAAAAAAAAAAAAAAAAAAAAAAAAAAAAAAAAAAAAAAAAAAAAAAACCTAACCTAACCTAACCTAACCTAACCTAACCTTTTTTTTTTTTTTTTTTTTTTTTTTTTTTTTTTTTTTTTTTTTTTTTTTTTTTTTTTTACGCTGGAAAATGCATTTACGCACTGACCCCGCCGCCGAGCTCGGCAGCGGGAGTGTGGGACTCCCGGCGGTAGAATGCCGGACTACCCACTAAAAACCAGCGGTGTCCACCTTCGTCGCCCGTGCCGGGGTCGCAGGAGTCCAAATTCGTCTGCAAACCCCGGCGGCGTGCCTCGTCAGGCCCTTTCCTTTAGGGGACAGCGCGCGGCGGACACCGCGCGCGCCTTCCCGGCAGATTTAGTGGGCGGCCGACTTCCTCCTGTCGACCGCCCTCTGCGTGGCATTTACGGAGGAAGGCGGCGATCATGCGCCAGCCTCCGACGCCCGGTCCTTTTGCGGCGGAGGGGGAGGTCGGTAGTGTCCTCCCTCACCCGCTCCGCTGCCTCCTTCTGCGCCATCACCCGCTCGCAAAAGGCGAGGACGGCGTCCCAGCACCTCTCGCTGCCGGCCATGGCTGATATTACGGCCGGCAGCGAGAGGTCCGGTCCTACTACAGCTTGGAGCACTCCGCGCTCCTCCACCCAAGCCGGACACTCTTCAAGCGCGTGTTGCGCCGACTCGTCAGGACAGTTCCGGCAGTGGTGACAAACGGGAGAGGGCTCCCTCCCGGCGACCCGACACAGGTACCCCCCGAAGCAACCGTGCCCCGAGAGGACCTGCGTGGCGCGGAAGGTTAGGACGCCATGTCGTCTGTCCAGCCACTGCCGGAGGACCGGCCGGACCGCCTCAATCGTCCGGTGCCCCGCACTCGGACTCTCGAGCCACCTTTCCCATTCCGCGATCGCGGCATCCCGCTCTCGCCTAAGGTGGTATTCCAGACGTGATGCCGGACTGAGGGTCCCGGACGCCAAACTCCGACGCCGGCGGTAAGCCGACGCCAGAGAGGCCGCGTCCAGGTCCCAGGGCAGGACTCCAGCCAGCACGCACGCTGCCTCACCCGAGATGGTACGGTACCCCCGCACGACCCTGATCGCCATCACCCTCTGCGCGCGCCGCAGCAGGGCGATGTTTTCGCGGTCCAGGGCGCCAGACCAGACGGGAGCACCGTACATCGCCATCGCTCTCACTACGCCGGTGTAGAGCCGGCGGCAGCTCACCCCGGGTCCACCGATGTTCGGCAAAAGCCACGAGAGCGAGGCTCCCACCTTCAGCAAGCGCGGGACCAGCCGCGCGAAGTGTGCCCGAAACTTCCACCGGCCGTCGAGCACGAGACCCAGGTACGTCATCGTGCCCGACAGGCCGATGCGAGTGCCTCCCACGATCAGATGGGCGTCGTGGGGAGGCGCCCTCCTCGGGCCGTGAAAGGCTACACCCTTCGCCTTGTCCAGCGCGACGGTGAGGCCGAGGCGCCGGATTCGCGCCACGACTTGCGCGACGCCAGCGGTCGCCAGCACCACCGCCTCCCGATACGTTGGTCGGCGGGAAAGCACCAGCGTGTCGTCGGCGTAACAGACGACGCTGACGCCGCGCAGCAGCGAGCCACGCAACACCCAGTCGTACCCGATGTTCCACAGGAGTGGACCGAGCACCGACCCCTGCGGAACACCGCATACGACTTCCTTCCTTATCATCCCGGTCCTTCCGGGGAAGACCACCCACCTATCGGAGAGGTAGGCACCGACCACGCGACGAAGGTAGGTTGGCACCCCGTGGTAGCGGAGCGCCTCCCTAATACAGCTCCAAGGCAACGTGTTGAAAGCGTTGGCGATGTCGAGAGACACCGCCACGACGACGTTGCCCTGGGCCACCGCTTCCTGCACCTGGGCCCGGACGCACAGGATGGCATCCACAGTGGAGCGACCACTGCGGAAGCCGAACTGCACGTCCGAGAGGTCGGGTCCCCCACGCCCGAGGTGCGCCACCAAACGCGCGGCTACAACACGCTCGAAGAGCTTTGCGAGCTCGTCCAGGAGGACGATGGGGCGGTACGCCGACGGCGACTCCGCCGGCCGGCCTTCTTTCCCGATGAGGACTAGCCTGCCTGTCTTCCACCGCTGTGGAATTATGGCTTGAGCCAGACAGGCAGAGAATAGCCCTCGAATCCGTGGTGCCATGTGTTGGTGTACCAGCACCCACGCCCTACCCGGAATGCCGTCCGGGCCTGGAGCGACGTTCTTCTTGCGAAGCCGCGCGACTGCCTCCTCGAGTTCGGACTCGCCGACCTCCGGTGCCTCCTCTCCGACGTCTTCTCCGTCATCCTGCGGTGCCATCGACGGTGACTGGTGCTCGGACGGCGCCGTCGGGAACAGGGTCGCGACCACCTCACGGACCACTTCGGCGTGCAGGGTCTCCGTGAGTGGAGGAGCCCAGGGACGGAGCTTGTTGCGTACCCGCTTGTAGGGCATTCCCCAGGGGTCGCTATTCAGTCCGTCCAACATTTCCTCCCTGGCCGCGGCCTGCGACTCGCCAATGGCACGACGGAGGCTGGCTTTGGCTGCCGTGTAAAGGGCGTACAGCCGCTCGCCCTCCTCCTCGTGCCGTGTCCTGTCCTGCGAGCTAAGGGGCGATCGAAATATGCGCCTCCTGCAGCGTGTGTACTGGCGTCTAGCAGCCACGCACTCCCTGCGCAGCTGCGCTATCGCCTCCGACCACCAGTACACCTGAGCCCGCCGAGGGCGACCCCCCGACCGCGGCATGGCCGCGTCGCAGATGTCAGTCATCCTGGTCACCAGCCAGTCTGCCACCCTGTCCGGTGAACCGTCAACGCGTGGCTGACACGACGCCACTATCGCCGCTTCTTCGAGTCGCTCCCGGTCGAGACGCTTCAGCTGCCATCGAGGACCCTCCCCTGCCGAGGCACGGCTGGAGCTTGGCGGCACCGCCGAACGAGCGGAGATCTCGAAGCGGATGTAGCGGTGATCCGAGAGAGTCTCCACTTCGTCCAACACTCGCCAGTCCCGAACGCGGCGCGCAAGGCCGGGGCTCGCAAACGATACGTCCACGATCGAGCCGCCCGACCTGCGCACGCACGTGTTAGCCGTCCCGCGATTGAGGACAGTCAAATTGGTGGCAGCCACCCACTCCTCGAGGATCGCCCCCCGCGCATCCGTCGCTGGACACCCCCACAACCTAGACTTGGCATTGAGGTCCCCGAGTACGAGCACCTCCGCCGGATGGAACCTCCGCAAGATTGACTCGGTCCCGTCGAGGAACGCCTCGAACTCGGCGACCGTTTTGTTCGGGGAGAAATATACCCCGACGACGGCCATCTGGCCCAGCATTGCAGCGACGCAACCCGAGCCCTTCACAATATTCGTAAAGGGCGGGGCGCCCGCAGCGACCTGGGTCACGATGGCCACCACCCCATCGCGATCGCCGATCCAATTATTTCTCGGCGGGACCGAGTAGGGCTCGGCCACCACCGCCACCTGCGCGGACCACTGCACCAGGCTCTGGACGAGGAGATCTTGAGCCCTGGCACAGTGGTTCAGGTTGGCTTGCAGTATCTTAGTGTCCATTA
The DNA here is from genome assembly GCA_905220545.2 of Melitaea athalia. Classification (NCBI taxonomy): domain Eukaryota; kingdom Metazoa; phylum Arthropoda; class Insecta; order Lepidoptera; family Nymphalidae; genus Melitaea; species Melitaea athalia. Next base: position 37,512 of record HG992206.1, read on the forward strand.
CTAAATTTGCATAGACTCCGATTCCATCCCGTCTCTGTTGGCCGGCGGTGCAGGGGGCTCTGGCCCAGGTGTCACCATCTTTTTCCCTTTTGCGCCTGACTTTTTGCGGGGGCACGCGATGACGTTGTGCCTCGCTGGTAGGTTGGCAGCCTCGCACACTGGGCAGTTAGCCTCGGCCGTACATTGCCGGCGTGTGTGTCCCTCTTTACCGCAGCGGTAGCACTGTCCGCTGCGGTCCACGCCTCTGTCGCATTTCACTGCCACGTGGCCAACTTCGTGGCAGCGATAACACTGCCTCGGTCTCTGCTTCAGAAGCGTGACCTGAGCCGACACGAAACCCACGAGAAGGCGGCGACCATCGACCACCTTCTTGGCCGCCTCGACCGGGCAGCGGACCCAAGCCGTGCCGATGCCAGTGTAATTTTGGCGTATGTCGCCAACTTTGACGGCATCCACGGTACATCCCCCCGCCTTGGCGATTACGCCAGCCAGCTCTGCAGGCGTGACGGAGTCGTCCAGCCCAGCAATCCGCAGGTCGGCACACTTCACCGGCCTGGTGACTGCCACTCCATCACCGACAACCTCTCTGATTCGACGGGCCAGTGACTCCGCCTTGTCGTCGTTGCCAGCGCCGGGCAGCTCCAATATGCGCGCCCCTGTTTGGGAGACCTTAAAGCGGGTCTCAACACCCATCTCTATGATAACGCCGTCGGCCTTGATGGCCCTCAAGACCTCGGCGTACGACTTTTGGCTGTCCGGCAGCAGCGATAGTTGCACCGCCGCTGATTTGGGCAGTCGCAACTTCGGGGTTTTGCTCTTTTTGGCCGGCTGCTGTTTCCCTTGGGCCTGGTCCTTCTTTTCAGCCTTCTTCCCCTTCCTCGCCACCACGTTCCAGCCCTCCGACAGAGCGGCCGGAGCAGGCGGTAGAGGGCGAGGTTCAGGAGGTGCAGCAACTTGTGCGACCTGTTGCGTCTTCTTTTTCTTCTTCTTTTTAGAAGTTTTTCCATCCTTTGGGGCCGGATTCGCAGGCGGGGTCAGTGTTGTGACCCGGGGCTCCGTCGCCTGGGATGCTGGCGCCTCCGTCCCGTCGACAGACACTCGAGCCTGCCTTTGTCGCGTACGCTCATCAGGCAAAGGCCTGCCGGACGCCTCCAATTCCCGGAATCGGGTGTTGATTATGTCATCCACCCCGGCCATGATTCTTTGAACGAGCGCGTCGTCCCCGGCCTCCCGCGTAGAGGAAGGAGGGGCCGGAGCGGACGTCGAGCACAGCTCGCGTCTTAGGTCAGCCATGCCCTGCCGCAGCTCCGACATCTCCGAGCGGAGCTGGATGTTTTCGGCCTTAAGCCGGTCATTGGCCTCCTGGAGATGTCTTATATCATCGTTGGTTGTCCGCTGATATAAGACACCGAGCACCTCGCCCAATGTCTCCGCGGACTCATTATACGCCTTTTTAAATGTCCCCTTCAAATTTTTTGAGGCTTTTGTTAGCTTCAAAATTGCTTCGACGCATTCCTGGGCCCTCTTGTGGAGGTCCCGCGTCGAGCACTCGTCCGAGGCTGCTGTCTCGTCCATGGTATACGCAGCCGCACGCGTCGCCCTAACTTGGCGCGTGATTGCCACCGCCTCGGTCTCCGCCTCAAGCTCCAGCTCCCTCTGGCACTGCTTGAGGTACTCCTCCTTTGCCTTCGCGAGTCCCACGTACTGACCGGTCGTCGGTGGTCGGCCACGGCCTCGACGCGCCTTGGAAACCTTTTTAGGAGGGACGTCGTCGTTATCGGCGTCCATTTCGGCGTCATCCCCCCCGCGCTGCCAGCGCCGCCAAAATCGGCTGCTGTGAGAGGAGTCCGAGTCGTGAGCTGATCTGGATCTCCCAGCGTCCGAATCGGAGCCATCTGCTCCAACGCAACTAAAATAACCGCCCTTGTCGGGCCGAGCGTCTTCTCCGCCCTTCTCGGGCCGAACGTCTTCTCCGCCCATCTCGGGCCTCTCGTCTTCTCCGCCCTTCTCGGGCCGCTCTCCGGTTACACCGGGAACACAAATACGTGCGTTGCCCCCCCCAGATTCGGTGGGGCTGAGTGCCGTAACACTGCGGGATTCTCCTCCGCTGATAGCGTCGGTACCCGCCTGGGGTAATGATTTCTTTCCGTACGTATTCATGTTTGAAGTTGACACAGAATGACCGAACTTCCCATCAGCCATGCATCCCTTCACGCTGTGCCGCCGCTTGGGATTCGGGGTAATTTTTATAGAGGTTTTCTTCCTCGTGGTCCGACCGGTTTAGGCAGGACCCTCGGTCCCGTGCGAGGCCGCGAGACCACGCAACGGGATTACGATGTCGACGGTGAGCGAACAGGACTCCTGCTCGCTCTGTCCGGCGGCGGTGTAAGCGCACGCCAAACCCGCCCCGTCTCCGTGGTGGCACCGCGCGCGAGCGCAGCACAACCGGAGGATTCCCCCCTGTATGCACTCACGGGACAACTCTGCTCCGAGCAGAGCGCCGGAGCGCATTCCCCACGGGTCGGTCGTTAGCCGCGACGAGCAGCAGTACCGCGACTGCGATACTGCTGCCCGTCCCGTTGCCCAGGGTGCACCACGAGGAGGTGACCGACATGCACCCCTAACCTAACCTAACCTTTTTTTTTTTTTTTTTTTTTTTTTTTTTTTTTTTTTTTTTTTTTAACGCTGGTAAAATGCATTTACGCACTGACCCCGCCGCCGCGCTGGGCAGCGGGAGTGTGGGGCTCCCGGCGGTGGTGCAATGCCGGACTACCCACTAAAAACCAGCGGTGCCCACCTCCGTCGCCCGTGCCGGAGTCGCAGGAGTCCAAATTCCTCTGCAAACCCCGGCGGCGTTGCCCTTACGGGCCCTTTCCTTATAGGTGGCACGCGGAGGCACCGCGCGCACCAACCCGGGCAGATATGATGGTCGGACAACCCCCTCCCTAGTCGACCGTCCTCTGCCTGGCGCTTAGGCTGCCCCGTACCGCCCGGGCAGTGCCAACGTAAGTCAGCAAAGACCGGGGTGGCGACGGCCCTGTACTCCCACGGACCGAGGCCTCGGCACTAGGGAAAGCGCCTTCGCGCCCCCGGGGTGGACGGGCGAACCCACCCACCCCGTCCCCAGCGTGGGGGAAGGAAAAACCGACCCCCACGTCTTCGCGCCTTCACAGCGCCTGCGCTCACGGGTCCACTCCGAAAAGCAGAGAAGTACCCGGAGCGCACCTACCCCCGCGCTTCCGCGCCACGGGGCGGGCGAACGAAGCCACCCACCCCGTCCTCTCCCCGCGCCGCGTCGCAGCGCCAAACCCTCACCGTCGGCAGCCTACGTGCCACCCCGCACCGCGCACGACCTCCGAGCCGAAAGACAAGCTTAATAGACCCCGCTCCCGGAGCGGGAGACGAGTCGGCAAGACCATAAGTCCGCAAGACCCGCTCCCGGTGATCCGAGATCGAGATCCGCCCCGCCCCGGGCCGAGAGACGAGTCCACGAGACCCCCATAAGTCCGCAAACCCGCCCTGGTGATCCGGGGCCGAGACCCATCCCCGGAACCCGGAGTGATCCGGGTCCGAGACCCACCCCCGGAGCGGAAGACAAGTCCGCGAACCATAAGTCCGCGAGACCCGCCCCCCGGTGATCCGGGACCGACCCAGAGGCCCTTCCCTTCCTTAGGAGCGTGCCCAACGGCCTCGACACTCCTATGCGCTTTCGCGCCTCCCTGGGGCGCGACCCAAAGGCCCCGGCACCCCAATGCGCTTACGCGCCCTCCCCGTCGGTCGTTAGCCGCGACAGGCAGCAGTACCGCTACAACTGCTGCCCGTCCCGTTGCCCAGGGTGCACCACGAGGAGGTGACCGACTTGCACCCCAACCTAACCTAACCTAACCTAACCTAACCTAACCTAACCTAACCTAACCTAACCTAACCTAACCTAACCTAACCTAACCTAACCTAACCTAACCTAACCTTTTTTTTTTTTTTTTTTTTTTACGTCGACTTGGCGTTGAAGTCGCCGGCGACCAGGACAGCGCGGGGCGACTGTCGAGCGATTAACACTCCGACCTCTCCGAGCGTTGTCTCGAAATCGGCGAGACTCCGGCTTGGGGGAGCGTACACACCGATGACGGTAACTCCGTCAATCACGCCAAGTGCGTATCCGCTCCCTCTCCGGATGCTCTCGAAGCCCGCAGAGGTCGGAGCGATTATTGCGACCGAACCGTCCAGGTCGCCCAGCCACTCGCCTCGATCGGGGATCGCGTAGGGCTCGGCCACAACCGCCACCTTGATGCCCCACTGTGCCATGCTCTCGAGCAGCAGATCTTGAGCTCTGGCACAGTGGTTTATGTTAGCCTGCAAGAATTTTGTGCACGCCATTAATTATCGGCGTCCATCAAATCCTCCGCTGGCTGAGTTGGCGCGTCGACGATGGTCTTATTGTTGATGACCTCGTTTGCCTTCTTGCCACCAGCTGGTCTGGCCTTGCGCCTGCCACGCTTGTTCGATCTCGCCACGTCGGGGCATGTCTTGTCGCCAATTTTATGATTGGCGGGTCGGTTCGCCGCCGCACATATGGCGCACTCGGGCTCGGCTCTGCACTCACGAAGTTTGTGGCCCGACTTACCGCAGCGGTAGCAAATGTCGCTACGGTCGACTTCACGAGTGCATTTCACGCCGACGTGCCCAGTCTCATGACACCGGAAGCACCGCAGTGGTCTCGAATCAAGCAGCCGAACCCTCGCCGTGATCCAGCCGACGCGCACTTTGCCTTCTTGGGCCATTTTCCTCGCCGCGATAGCCGGGCAGCTCACCCAGATCGAGCCGTTGGGAGCGATAGAGCCCGCCTTAATGTCACCGGGATTGCAACCGCCCTCCGTGGCCAATGCTCGGGTGACTTCCTCACGGGTGACGGAGTCGTCCAAGCCCATGACCCGTAGATCGACCCTCTTCATTGGCCTCTGAATTTTGGCCGTTTCCACGCCCAGGACTTCCCGCAACTTTGATGCCAGAAGGTCGGCTTTTTCGCCATTTTCCGCTCCAGGAATCTCTAGGATCCTTGCACCCGTCGCGCCCGTCCGAAACCTCAAAGTTTCGATACCCAAATCTTTGATATCGATTCTCTGGCGGGCCTCCGCAATGACAGAGGCGTATGTTGCGCCTCTGTCCGCTGCCTCCGGCTGCAACGTAATGGTGACCGCAGCTGAAGAAGGTGTTCGCAGCTTCTTCTTCTTCTTGGCCTTGTCAGCCTTCTTGGCCTTTCGTCCAACTACTTTAGACCAGGCCTCCTCTCTTTCTGTTGTTGCGGGCGCAGGTTGCACAGCTGGCATCGGCGAGGGTTGCGCTGCTGGACTCGCTCCCACCTCCGAAGAAAGATTCTTCTTCTTTTTCTTTTTCGGCTTCTTCTTAGCGACGGTGACAGATTCAGCGTCGCCAGCAGCTGATGTGGCGTCCTTACCCGCGCTGGTTGCCGGCAAAGCAGCTTTCGCCGCTGCCGCAACTTTGCGCGGAGGAGCCTTCTTCTTTTCAGCGCTATCATTTAGCGCTGGCACCTGCTGCGTAGCCTCACTCGACTGGTCGGTCGGAGGCAGCCGTTCTTCAATCTTGGCGAGGCGTTCGTCGAGCGTGGCTCTGATCCACGCCCGCATCCGCTCCTCCTTTTCCTCCTCGCTGGTGGCGACTTGAGACGGGCCTGAAACGACAACCACTGGCTGTCGTTCTTTGACCAGCTCCGCCATTTGGCACTTAAGGGTTTCCATGTCCCTCCGCAGCCGAGTGTTCTCCGCTTGTACTTTGCGGACCTCGTCCGAGGAGGTACGCTCCTTAAACGCCTCCATCGCGAGTCGGATGGAAGCAGCGGCTTCTTTAAGGGCCCTGACGGAGGTACCCTTCAGGTGCGTAGATCTGGACGCTACCTGCAAAATCATATCAACGTCTTTGCTCACCTGCGCACTCAGGGCGTCGGCGGTGCGAGCGTCGCTCACGTCCAGGCCCAGTGCCCGGCGTTTCTCTTCTGCATCGGAGATCTCCGCCTCCAGCGCTGCCTCCTTTTCGCGCGAGGCTTTCCCTTTTTTATCACAGCGCTTTCGCGCCCGGGTTGACAACGACTGATGAAATTCGTCGTCCGAGGACATTAGCACCCTCGGAGCCGAGGACAGCCGTTGATACTTCCCCGTGGGTCGAGCCTTTTTATAATCCGGGATGCTGTCGTCGGAGTCGATGAGAGTCTGACCCTCCGACATGTTCTCGAGGCTAGTCCTCGAACGCGACCTACTCCTCAGCTCCGCCTGACTGGCTCCACCAGATCCGGCCCAGAAGTCGCCACTGATGCGCGTTAGCCTCACCAGTGGCTGTCTCATCGGAGCGCTCATTCCTACGAAGGAGCTTACATCTTCACGGGTGGAAGACCCGTGAACAACACCGCCCTCCTCGGGCTCAACTATAACACCGCCCATCGCGGGCTCATCTACAACACCACCCATCGCGGGCTCATCTATAACACCGCCCATCACGGGCTCACCAACAACACCGCCCTTCTCGGGCTCAACAACAACACCGCCCTTCTCGGGCTCAACAACAACACCAACCTTCTCGGGCTGCTCACCAGGAACATAAATACATAGGTTGCCCCCCCCAGATTCGGTGGGGCACAGTGCCGTAACACTACGGGATTCTCCGACGCACGAGGCGTCGGTACCCGCCTGGGGTAATGAAATGTTTACGTATGTATCCATGTTGAAAAGGACACAGATGGACCGAACTTCCCATCAGCCATGCATCCCTTCGCTGGCATGGTTTTAGGTCCGCGGGGGTCCGAAGACCCCTACCACCCGCAGTGGTGCAATGCGAGTGGCTTTCCTCTATCCGCCACCTGAGGACGCGCCACAGTAGGAGATCCAGCAACTCCCCTGGGAACCTAACCTTTTAAATGTAACCTAACCTAACCTAACCTAACCTAACCTAACCTAACCTAACCTAACCTAACCTAACCTAACCCATAAGACGCCCCGCCCGACACTTAGAACGGACGCGTACATTGTATTTCGAAGCCGCTCCGTCAGTTTTAAAGTTTCAAAAATCTTAAAAAGTGGTTTTTTCGCAACGAAAATTAGAGTGCTATATATCAAAATTTGCGCCTTCGTGCGCTCTACAAGTTGGTGTAATTTGTTTTGCGGAAAAATTGTGACAAGTAATTTTAAAAAGTGAAAAACTGTGAAAAATTGTAAACTGCAAAACTTTAAACGGAAACGCTGCGAAAAGGAGATCGAGAACGTACCAATATTTTTATATCTCCGGACGGAACTTATTAAGCCCCACAATTTGACGTGCGAATTGTATTTTTCTCGTGAAAACTCGCGGAGATATTAACGAAAAACCCTCGACCACGTGGCCACGTGTTTGTGGATCCAGCGGGGTGAGGGGGAAGCGCAATACCTCATCGGACGCGGCTTAACGAGACTAGTGCAACGACGCTTCGAACATCTCTGTACGGTCAGTGGTTCCGGCGAAATTTGATTTCAAAAATTTTTCAAAATTTCAATAATTATTATTAAAAAAGTAAAGCGACGACCCCCTCATAATCTTGTGTTTTTAAATAGAGTTTATTAAGGTCTAGCTTCATACAAAATTTCAAAATTTTTGGTTCAATAGTTTTCGAGTAATAATTTTTTGAATATTAAGGGTGTGCACGTGGGGGTGCAACCCCTGGTCCGATCTCGCCGGAGCCCTGCTGTAAAAATTGTATATAATTAGAGTTAGACATAGAATTTTTTCTAAAATTTTAAGATTAGTTTTTGTATTTTTAAATCGATTCTTACAATAAAAAAGTGTGTTTTTTGCACCCCAAAAATCGGGGGTTGAAGTTAAAAATAATATTGTTAGCTGTACTAATAGATATTAAAAAGACCTTTAAAACGAGCCCAATCACGGGTATTTTCGGCCAAAAACAACAAACTTAACAAAAATTTCGATAAGTGGCAGCCATATTGGCGGCCATTTTGGAAATTTAAAAATCTTAATAGCTCCGGCCCTATTGGCCGTAACGAGACGCGGTTTTCGCTTCTGAGCAAGTCACGTCTATAGCTACCGATTGGTAAGGTACACGACTCTATATAGAGTCGAACCCCCGATTCTAGTTTAAGTGGAGGTTTCGGGTAGTTCTCGACGGGGCAAGTACGAGGAGCCGTCGCACATTATTCTGCGATCAGCGGTTCCCGAGATACAAATTTTTGAAATTCCGGTTACGGCGGAACCATCTTTCGGACGGCCATTTTGAAAATTTTAAAATCGCGATATCTCGGAAACCGCTGGTCGTAGAGCGACGCGGTTTTCGAGGTTGTAGATCCCCCTTCTGGCGCTACAAATTACGCACATCGAGACGACTCTACGTAGAGTCAAAAGACGAAAAGTAGCGTTTTCGCTACTTTTTATAGTTTTAAGTTAGAAATTAGTTAATCTTAAGACTTGGGAACAATCACCCGCCAATATTGTGAATACGTAGAGCAACTACTGTAGAAACTACTAAGTAGTTAGAATATAAAACATTAAAAACTCTTTAACCGACGGGAGCAGTTTTCTGCTATTTATTCTTTTCTACAACCCGCTATTGCGGGAATCAAATTATTGACATTTTACAAGTTTTCTTTAACTTATTATTAACTTTTATATTTCACCATATTGACGCAACCTCCGAGAATGACTACCCGGTCCCCAATAAAAGGAAAGTGGAACTCGAACCCACCCTCAAAGACCCCGCCAAAAGGTGTGGGTGGACAAGTGGCAGCTATCGAGCGACGCAGCACAGGAGGGTCGGAGGACCCGGTGCCAGAGAGCACCCGAATAGGGAGGCGGGCGATCCCTACTACCTTTAGAAAAGACATAACGAAAAGGGCCCAAACCGGCTCGAAACTCAAGACAGATACTGCGAGGATGGAAGAACCTCCCGAGGGGTGGACAAAATTCCTGAAAAGAGAAACCCCGTACAATACCAGAGATGAAGAGATAGAAGACAGAATGTCTAAGGCAAAAACGTGCATGGATAGCTCAGGAAATCTTAAGAAGGAGTTCAAAGCCTACTTAATAGAGACTCTAGAAAGATTTGAGGTGATGTTGACGGAGGAAAAAGCTGAGAGGGCTAAGGGGATTCAGGGGGGAGAAGGATCCTCCGGGGGCGTGGCGGTGACAAAGAAAATTGATGTCGCCACGATCACGGTGGAACCGGAACCCGAATCGAACGAGAGTCTTGTTGAGAGCACTCGGATTCTCCGGGAAAATAACAGTTTATTGCAGGCTATCCAGGGCGAACTCTTGGAAATGCGGCAGCGCAGCTATGCTAGCGTGGCCGCTGCAAAGCCACAACAACTTTTAAGACCCGCGGCCCTCCACTCGGTGGTTATCTCGTCCCAAAACGAGAAAGAAACTAGTGAAGAGGTCCTGGGCAGGGTCAGGAAAACTATAGACGCCAAAGAGGGCTGGGTTCAGATAGAAAGGGTCCGGAAAGCAAGGGATAGACGCATAGTCATGGGCTTCGGGTCCACCGAGGAACGGAACAAAGCAAAGAACAGGCTGACTACAGAGGGAACGGGCCTCGTCGTCGAGGAAGTCAAAAATCGGGACCCGCTTCTGGTCCTCAGGGGAGTCACGAGCGTATTGGCCGACGAGGATATTACCAAGGCCCTGAGAAACCAGAACCGGGATCTGTTTGGCGGCCTCGGCAGCGGGGATGACCGGCTCCAGGTCAAATACAGAAGAAGGGCGAGAAATCCGCACGTGGCCAACGTTGTACTTAGTACATCGCCCGCCCTCTGGAGGAGGATAACCGACAGAGGTTTAGTCCGTGTCGACCTCATGTGGGTGAGGGCGGAAGACCAGTCGCCGTTGGTGCAGTGCACACGGTGCCTGGGGTATGGCCACGGGCGGAGGTTTTGCAAAGACCCGGCTGACCTGTGCAGCCACTGCGGCGGCCCGCACCTGAGGTCGGAATGCCCGGACGAGCGGTTGAGGTCCCCACCCTCCTGCCGGAACTGTCGCAAGGCTAAGCTCGGAAATCATGAGCACAATGCCTTCAGCAGCGACTGTCCCGTTAGGAAAAGGTGGGACGACCTCGCCCGCTCGACCGTAGCGTACTGCTAAGGGCGCGCCGGTGGCCGCAGCGGCACATAAAATCCTCCAAGTGAACCTCCAGCGCTGCAAACAGGCATACTCCGAGCTGCTGATCGAAGCCTCTAGCCTCGGAGCGCGGGTTGCTTTGGTGCAAGAGCCATACGTCGGCGGAGAGGGTCGAGTGACGGGTAGGAATGGGATCAGGGTTTTCCAGCCTGCAGACCAAGGAAATGGGACTGTCAAGTCCGCGATCATAATTTTTGGCGCGGACTTTTACGTGAAACAGTACCCAGAACTCACCACGAACAACATCACAGTGGTGGGGATCCGGGTTCGTGGCAGGGAAATTACCCTGGTTTCATTCTACTTTGAGCCCAACCAGCCGATGGACTCGTACCTGGCACACCTGCGCCGGGTGCAGCGCGAGACGGGTGCTCGGAGTATGATTGTTGGAGGCGACGCTAACGCCAAAAGTGTCTGGTGGGGAAGTCCCGTCACGGATCGCCGCGGCGAAGACCTGTGCGGGACCTTGGAGGATCTCGGCCTGTCTCTTCTTAACCAAGGGGAAACCCCGACTTATGACGCCATTCGGGGTGGCGTAAGTTACAGCAGTTATATTGATATAACTGCTGTATCTCTTGATCTCCTTGGCCTCGTGGACGGCTGGCGCGTGCGCGACGACCTGACTTGCTCGGACCACAACGGCATATCCTTCCTCATAAAGTCCAAGTGCACGAACAAAAACAACATTCGGCATACGACTCGGAAATTTTACACAAAAAAGGCAAATTGGGCACGGTTTACTGACAAACTGGGCCAAATTTTCGACCTTAACAACCTAAAAATAGACAAAATTCAAAATTTAAACACAAAACTGGAACTAGACAACCTAGTTTCTAGTTTAAACAATTATATGGATGAAGCATGCACTTGGGCTATTCCACCCATAAAGAGGAAGGACGTGTTAGCTATGCCGTGGTGGAACGAGGAGTTGGCAGCGCTAAAGCGCGAGGTGGTCACCAGGAGAAGGAGGATCAGGTGTGCCGCACCGATTAGGCGGGATAAGGTCATCAGCGAGTACCTGGAAGTTAAGGAGAGATACCGGACCGAGATTAAAAATGCGCAGACGCGCAGCTGGGTCTCCTTCTGCGAGAGACAGGATGGGGAGAGTGTATGGGGGGGCATATACAGGGTACTCGGTAGGACCACCAGGAGAGACGAAGATCCACCGCTGGTGGTAAACGGTATGGGGTTAGATGCCAGGGGCTCGGCCCGACTCTTGGCTGAGACCTTCTACCCGGAGGACTCTGAAGAGGATGACTCCGAGGAGCACCGCCGGATGAGGGTCTTGGCCGGGCGGGTCGACATCGAGACTTCTTCGGACCAAGGCGACCCCCCCTTCACACATCTCGAGTTGAAGTTGGCCAGTCGGTCCTTTGACCCGAAGAAGGCCCCAGGTGCGGACGGTTTTACCGCCGATATATGTCTGCACGCGATCCAATTGGACCCGGACCTCTTCTTGTGCATCTTCAACAAGTGCCTTGAGCTCCACTATTTTCCTATGCCCTGGAAGGAGGCCACGGTGATCTTCCTCCGAAAGCCGGGGAAGGATGCGTACACAACGCCGAAATCGTATCGCCCAATTGGGCTCCTTCCGGTGCTTGGGAAAATCCTGGAGAAGATGCTCGTCGCCAGGCTACAGCACCACCTCGTGCCCAAGATTAGTACTCGCCAGTTTGGCTTTATGCCCCAGCGAAGTACAGAGGACGCCCTCTATACCCTGGTGAAACACATCAGACACAATCTGGAGAGGAGGAGGATTGTTGTTCTGGTTTCGCTGGATATAGAGGGCGCCTTCGACAACGCTTGGTGGCCCAGGATTAGAGTCAGACTGGCTGAGGAAAAGTGCCCCGATAACATCAGGCGGCTCTTGGGCAGTTACCTGGGGGACAGGCGAGCCAGAGTGAGGTACCTGGGGGAGGAGCACATAAGAGACACCGGGAAGGGCTGCGTGCAGGGGTCTATCGGTGGGCCGATATTGTGGAACTTGCTCCTAGATCCACTGCTTCAGGAAATGGAGGCCAAAGGCGACTACGCGCAGGCTTTCGCCGACGATGTGGTGTTGGTGTTTGAGGGTGAGACGGCCCTCGAGATCGAACGGCGGGCCAATGCCGCCCTCGAACGCGTGAGGGCGTGGGGTCAGTCTAATAAGCTTCGGTTTGCGCCTCACAAGACCAAAGCTATGGTTGTGACGCGCAAACTGAAGTATGACACCCCGCGTCTTCACATGGGCGGGGTCGACATTGTCTTGTCAAAAGAAATCAAGCTGTTGGGGGTCGTCATAGACCATAAACTCACCTTCAACGCCCACGTCGCGAACGTCTGTAAGCGCGCGGTCGCCTTCTACCACCAGCTTGCCCGAGCAGCTAGGGCCAGCTGGGGTCTCCATCCTGAAGTTATCCGCACTATTTACAGAGCGGTGGTTGAGCCTGTGATCTTGTATGCGGCTGCCGTTTGGGCGCCGGCCGTGCACAAGCTCGGTATACGTAAACAGCTGAACGTGGTCCAGCGCGGCTTCGCACAGAAGCTTTGTAGGGCATATCGAACGACCTCTGTGAACTCCGCACTGTTGCTCGCTGGGATACTCCCTCTCGACCTCCGTGTCCGCGAATCAGCGACCTTATACGAGGCGCGGAGGGGGGTACCCCAGCGGGTGATAGGGGATCGGGAGGTGGAGCGGATGACCTCAGTTTTGCGGTCCCCACATCCCGCCTGTCATATCGACCTCGAGTTCAAGTGCCTGTCTGACCAAGACCAATTTAATGCGAATTGCGCAAACAATTTTAATATCTTTACGGACGGCAGCAAGATTGAGGGCAAAGTGGGGGCGGCGTTGTCCGTATGGGCTGGCGCCGCCGAAACCAAAACCCTCAAGCTTGCTTTGCCGTCCTACTGCACGGTCTACCAGGCGGAACTCCTGGCGATATGCCGGGCGGCACGGATGGCCGCAGACAACTTGGCCGGATCAGTCGGGATATACTCCGACTCCTTGTCGGCACTGCTCACAATCAAGAATCCTAAAGCCCTCCATCCCCTGGCCGTAGAGGCGCGGGAACACCTGCGGGGGGCTCTGCACCGTGACAAACATGTAAATTTGTTTTGGATCAAAGCCCACGCAGGGCTAGAGGGGAACGAGCGTGCCGACCATCTGGCCAAGGAAGCTGCGCTGAAGTCGAAGCGCGCGTTCGACTACGACAGCTGCCCGGTTTCGTTCATCAAGCGGAGCATTCGTATGCAATCGCTTGATGAATGGAACCAGCGGTACCGGACTGGTGAAACGGCTGGCGTCACCAGGGTCTTCTTCCCTGACGCGATAGCCGCATATAGGATCACAGGAAAAATAAAGGTGGACAGATTTGTCACCCAGGTGTTGACGGGGCATGGCGGATTCTCCGAGTACTTGTACCGTTTCAAGTGCAAGGAGAGTCCGTCGTGCGTCTGCGACCCTGCGTGTTCGGAATCTGTCTTCCACGTCCTCCTGGAATGCCCAGCCCTGGCCTATCAGAGACTGCGAGTCGAATGTGAACTGGGTGTAAAATTAAGTAGAATAATACTCCCAAAACTGTTAGAAAAAGAAAACAGCAGAAAACTGTTCCTGCAATTTTGCAAAGAAATGGCAATAATTGTAAACAACCGGAATAAGACCTAGAAAATTATGTTGTATAAATATTATGTATATATTTAGATTAACATAAAAATAAAAGTCAAATAATATAAGGAATAGTCTATAAGTTTCTGTATCGAGTATAAAATTCTGATTCTGATTTGTACTAGTATAAAAATGACCAATAAATTGTAAATAGATAAAAACGGTCTCCATAGTCTTAAGTCGTTAACAAAAATAAAACGTTGTGTACATAAGTTAAAATTGTAAGTTAATATATATTAAAATTGTTGTTAAGTTTGTAGACATAAGAAAAATTGTAACGACAGGATGTAAAAAATGGAATAAAAATATATGTACCCTCCCCATCTCATTCCCCCAGCTGTCATAAAAAGTATTTATTGAATAAGGATAGCTCTTTGTTTTGAGGGGATATACCCCATTATGAATGAATGTGGATGGATGAGAGAAGAAATTGGTATGCAGAATGTTTGTGGGATAAAAGCGTGAAGTATGATAAAGAGGACTAGTTTAGTAACTGTAAATCTATAAAAAGGACTCCGAATAATAAAACTCGGAGGCGTAGGTTTCAAAAAAAAAAAAAAAAAAAAAAAAAAAAAAAAAAAAAAAAAAAAAAAAAAAAAAAAAAAAAAAAAAAAAAAAAAACCTAACCTAACCTAACCTAACCTAACCTAACCTAACCTAACCTAACCTAACCTAACCAGTCTGGCGCTCGCGCTCGTAGAGAACGCATCGTTTCCACGTCGCTCTGTACCAAAAAAAAAATCGCTAACTTCGGCTCCATAAGTGATAAAAATCCCTCTAATATATCAAAAGTTGCGCGCTGCCGCCAGCTTTCCGCTGGTGGTCTTCAAATAATTTTTGGACCATTTTCCGATTTTCTACAACAGTTTAAGTGATTTCAGTGCAAAGAAACCGTGAGAAATTGTGAAAAACATTGATAGTGCTCTCTTTAAAAATTCATAACTTTTTTCCCTCTGAAGATGAAATTGTGCTGTTACATTCCATAGATTCTGTGTAAAACCTTCTTCATTTTGATATATAGTGCTTTAAAATCGGTTGATTAGAACTATTTTTTATAACAGTTACAAACTTAACTTTTGTTATTAAAAAACTTTGAACGCGTACGCCGTGAAAATAAGATCGATGACCCATGGTTTTTATTGTGTCATAAAACGTACTTTTGAACTATATATAAGTTAGTGAAAACCAAAAAATTTTTCAACCAAATTTGGATTTTTTATGGACAATTTACCTTAAGTTTGCACAAAAAACCGTTACGTGAAATCATACAGTGACAGTGAATTTTTTCAAATTATTTGCTTCCACGGATGCCGTGGCTTGTAACTAAGAGGATTTGAGGTGAGGAACCAGAAAAAACTTTTTTTACATAGTGGAAACATACTAAACAAAGTTCGTTCAATTCAAGTAAAAGTTTAAACTAATCTGTTTCAAAAACTAAAGCGAGGACACCATAATTTTAGTACATTTATTAGTGAGCGCCAGTGCACAGAACAATTTAAGACATCAATCAGAATTTTATCACCATAATTGACTTTTCTACGAATTTTTTACTGATTACGTGAAAATTGTAAAACTTCGCAAAAAATAGTAAATTTAAATTCAGTGATTTCCCACTTGTTCTTCGACAGATCCTCATTTCCCTTGACTGTGAAACCTTCTAGACCCCCCTCCTCAATTCCACCTACTTTTTTTTCCGAAATTCCCAAGGGAAAAAAAGAAGTTTTTCCGTTATTTTAAATATATAATTCAAAATTCAACAAAAATTTTAAAATTCCATATCTTTTGATCCACTCGACTCATCATCAAGCGGCTTTCACCTAAATTCCTTATTTTACCCTGTCTACCCAACCCCACCCAGAGTTCACCCCTAACCAACCCCCAACTACCCTTTATTCTTACCCCCACCCCCCAATTTCTCACTTTTTTAAACTTTTTAAAATTGTCCCTGATCCGCCTCGCTTCGCCCTTTAAGACGAGGTGCCCCCCACCACCCTCACTTTAGTACTTTCCGAAAACAAGCCCATATTCAGGTGAAAAACTTTTTTCCCTTTTTCCCGAGCCCCCTCACTCAAAAACTTGCTTCCGGACCACCTTTTTTCTTAATCCAAATATATCCCCCACCTAATAAAGAGTGGATGACACTTTATTTCAACCCATTCCGACGAGCAGTTCCTGAGATATCACGCTCGGAGCAAAGAAAGGGTCCCCGACGCCATCACCGACTAAGTTGGTAATCGGCGTAGCGGCTAAACGGGGCGTCCTAGACGAGTTCTGACGGAAGATCGGATCTCTTATGAGAAACGATCATAAGGGTAATCTATCCAACCACCTCATCAGCGGCTCCATAATCCCAGGTTTTTGCACTTCCAGGGGAATAACTTTTTCCCTGGAAGGGCTGACCTAAAAGCCATCAGGCATCCTTACTATAGAGAGGAAGGAGCTCCCCCCCAACTATTTTTCCCCCCCCTCCCCTGCGCCGTCTCGGAGTAAATTTTGTTTACACCCCCAAAACTTCTTTTTTTTCTTCGTGCTTACCTAGGGTATCTCACACATACCTCAAGGCCTCCCCCCTACCATATTGTAACCCCCCCCCCCCCCCCCCCAAATTTTAAAATTTACTAAAAATCCTTTTCTTCGAATATGTTTCACTCTCCGCCCGTCACCAGGGCGCCCTCGCCCACCCGCCCCCCTGAAAAGGAAACCTCACCCTCACCTTCACCCCCCCCCTCTCCCCCCGACAGTGCCGCTGTCACTGCTAAACAAAAACCAAAAGCAAAACCAAAAGCTAAGTCTAATAAGCAAGATCGCTTGCCTCTACCAGTCAGAGCGACTGACGTCTCCGACACTCAGTCCTTCGAGAGAATCGTGCTTAAACTCGCCGACACCATCAGAAAGTCCCTCAGCCCAACCGAAGGAAACAAGAGCGTCACATCACAGAACCGGGACCTAGCCATCGACGCCGCGGCGGAGATCTGCGTAGCCCTCGAAGCTCATAAAAAGATCATCGAACGCGCCCCCCCTACCCCCGCTCCTGCATCCGCCCCTACAGATCCTACCAACCAATCCGTCCTCCTGGCGCTGAGTCGCATCGAGGGGAAAATCGACGGTTTGGGCACGAACATCAAGTCAAACACCGAGCAGACCGCCAAAAAGATTACTGACTCCTACGCTTCAATCACCAAGAAGCTCAACTCGAAAACCGTGCCCTCCCCTGCTGCCAGTCTTCCTACGGCTACTAAGGTGGTCGTAGCCACGCCACCCTCCACCAGGCCAGCCATCGTGGTCACACCGACGACACCAGCTAATAATAAACAGGAGGCTCTTGATGCCTTACGTAATACAATATCTTTCAAAAACACTCACTATGCCCCGGCCAGAATCACGCCCTTATCTAAGGGCAAACTCAGGGTCGAATTCGACAACGAAAGCGACAGGAACGATGCATTAAAACGCATTCAAAATGCGGAAAACGCGAAAGCAAAGGCAGAGATCGCTAACAGATTAAAACCAATGGCCATCATCAAAGGAATAGGCAAGGAGACGACCTCCGAGGAACTAGTATCTGTCCTACTCAACCAGAACATCGAGCTCGGTGAGTATAATAACAGTGACATTACACTAAAATTCATTAAAAATAACCGCAACGAGGCGCTATACAACGCCGTGCTCCTAACAAGCCCTCGGGCCTTCCGCACCCTCATGGCTATGGGAAGGGTCAGGGTCGATTACCAGCGGGTTCATGTGGAGGAGTTCTCGCCCTTCCTTCAGTGCCACTCGTGCCTGCAATTCGGGCACACACAGACACACTGCCACACCCCCTCCAAACGCTGCGCACACTGCGCGGAGGAGGGACACACACACTCCCAATGCAATAACAAGGAATCAGCTCCCAAATGCTATAACTGCTCCTCACATAACAATAGATTCACCAACAACAATAACGCTACCGAGCACAAAGCCACTTCTAACACATGTCCCATCCTGAGAGCTATGCGAAGCAAAACCCAATCCAATATCGATTATGGATCGTTTTAAACAATTAAAGATTATTCAGTGCAACCTAGATCGATCCAGGAACTCGCTTCACGAGTTCTTACAGTACTTTCACAATAGCCCACACGCCATAGCTCTCGTGACCGAACCATATATAGGGGCACGGGACGAGGTTAAATCCATCCGCGGGCTAGATTTATTTCAATTTCCCATCGCCAACAGAGCTGTTAAATCATGTATTATCACTAAACCCAACGTCTGCCAAATTTTAGGCATTTCAGAATACTCGTCCCCGAACCTGTGCATGGTTCGGGCACAGGTGGGACCTGTACAAATTTACATTGGGTCAATTTATATTGAGCCCCCCACAGACACACACAACACGCTAGCACTCATGGAAAACTTCCTACGACACAACACTCATGCGCACTGCATTCTGGGTGGCGATTTTAACGGTTGGCACCCGTTATGGGGGAGCGCTCGCACTAACAGAAGGGGTGAGGAGATTTACGATCTCATACAGGCTAACGATCTGTCTGTGTGCAACTCTGGCTCTGCACCCACATTCGAGACCTTTACACACCAGCGTCAGCGCTCCTCCATAATAGATCTCACTCTGGCGTCTACACACATATATGAACACATTAAAGACTGGAAGGTGAACTTATCCGCATGCACCTCCTCACAACATAATGCGATTGAATTTACAGTCACTTTCAATCACTTTTTCACACACACACACACTTCACAACACACCAACACAACCACCTTCCAATACAAAAATCACAAGGCACATTGGCCAACATTCAAAGCCTCACTTATCACACACATTAACAACAGTACACTTCTAGACATACCTATAGACTCCCTCAATCCTGACGAGCTGGAGCAGTTCATCGACAGAATCACCAACATTATACACTCCGCATGCAAGGAGTCCATGCCCATTAGGACACCGGGCTCCAAAGCCAAACCTCCCTGGTGGTCGGAGGCCCTGGAGACTCGCAAGCGTGAGGTCATAAGCCTCCATCGAGCACTGCATGCGGCCAAGAGGGACGGGAGACCTACCGACTCTCTGGCCAGCCAGCTGCGAGATATAAAGGAACAGTATGCAAATGAACTTAGGAGCGAATCCACCACCAGCTTCAGGGAGTTCTGCAAATTGCAGAACAAAGAAAACGTCTGGTCCCTTACCAATAGGCTTCTAAAGGAATCGAACCCGCGAAGCCCTCCCACTACATTACGACTAAACGACACTTACACCACTGACGGACAAGACACAGCCCGAGCGTTACTTAACAAATTTTATCCCGATGACGGACCTGATACTGAACCCCGACATAATGACCTCAGAGTTAACTCACATAATGACTGCAACACAGAACCTGACAAGCCCTTCACAGCACAAGAAGTGCTTGAAGTGCTTGATGACATGAGCCCTAAAAAGGCTCCCGGACTCGACAACCTGACTTCTGACATCTGTCTACACTTTGCCCAATTATTTCCCAACCTACTTACCGACATCTACAACCGTTGCCTTACCCTACAACACTTTCCTAAACAGTGGAAGAGGGCATACGTTAAGATCATCCCTAAGCCCAACAAGACCGACCGCACCGACCTAAACTCATACAGACCGATAGGACTTTTGCCTGTCTTCGGAAAGGCTCTCGAGAAACTATTCGTCCGTCGCGTCACGTTTGCCGCGATGAAGGCGGACAAGTTGAACGAGAACCAGTACGGATTCAGGCCACTGACAAGCACAACGGCGGCCCTTAAGGCGGCCATCGACAAAATTAGACGTAACAGGACAGACGGACTTATGACTCTGGCGGTTTCTTTGGACATCAAGGCCGCCTTTGACAACGCCTGGTGGCCAGCCCTCTTCCACAGACTCAGGCTTATCGACTGTCCCTCAAACATATACGGACTCATTCTTAACTACACGACAGACAGGACTGTTACTCTCGACCACGCCGGCTGCAGAGTCTCCAAGACCATGACTAAGGGTTGCATACAGGGATCTGCTTGCGGCCCTATTTTGTGGAACATCATCCTCGACGAGCTCCTGGAGCTCGATTTACCCCCTGGGTGTCGGCTACAGGCGTTCGCGGATGATGTTCTACTCGTCGCGGCTGCTGGGGATTTGGCTTCACTGCAAAACATAACTAACCAATCACTACACGCCATCGTGAGCTGGGGAAAGGGGGTCAAGCTCACGTTTAGCCCCACAAAAACACAAGCCATCGCCTTCAGCGACAAGGCAAGACACGCTAACATTAACATTGACTCACATGCACTACACTTCCAGGACGACATCAAACTACTTGGCGTCGTTCTGGACTCAAAACTACTCTTCAACAGACACATCACACACGTCATCAACAAGGCCACACATATATTCAACAAGCTCATCATGTACTGCAGACCCACCTGGGGTGCCCACCCGGAGAACATCCGCACTATTTACTTGCAAGTTATACAACCTATTATCACATACGCTGCCGGCATCTGGGGTCATGTCGCCAGGAAGAAATATATAAGACAGAAACTTCTTAGTTTACAACGTGGATTCGCGATTAAGGCCTTCCGCACCGTGTCCACAGTCGCCGCCATTTCACTGGCGCGCTTCACACCCCTGGACCTCAAAGTCATCGAGGTCCACCGAATCGAGATGGCTCGACTCACGGGCAAATGCGACTTTCTTCCTGACGACATCCCCCTAGAGCGACACATCCCTCCTCATAGACTCTTACACCCAGCCGATAGAATCGCTACCCTACCGAAATTCTTCTACTCTCAACCCGAACTGGCCGAACACATCTCTTCCCTCCCCCATCCCATCATCACCATATACACTGACGGTAGCAAACTGGAGGACGACTCAGTCGGAGCGGCCTTTGTTTGCTTTGAAGGAGAGGATAATATGCCTATAATCCGCAAATTCAAACTTCACAATAGCTGCTCCGTCTTTCAGGCCGAACTGTTTGCTATCAGTCAGGCAGCCGGGTGGGCCTCCGAGAAAAACTATGCACACACCCTTATCTTTTCAGACTCCAGATCCGCCATCCAAGCCACTCAGAATCGCAGCAATACACACCCACTAGTCTCGAAAATACACAACATTATACATAGTCACACCGGCTGTATCGACCTTGCCTGGGTTAAAAGCCATGCAGATATAGCCGGTAACGAAATTGCGGACACGATGGCGAAGCTGGCGACTAAGGCTCATAAGGCGCCAGATTACGATTACTTCCCCATCAGCTTCGTTAAGCGCCATGCGAGGGAGAGCAGCTACTCCGCATGGAACGACTGGTACAACAGCGACGAGAACGGCAGACACACACACGCACTACTTCCCACAATCGACGACATCCACACCCTGTTCAAAAACACTGACACCACATTTACACTTACACAAGCACTCACGGGACACGCCTACAACCTTACATATCTACATAGATTCAAGATCACCGATCTCGATGTCTGCCCCTGCGATAATGCCTCTCGGCAAACCCTGGAGCACCTGTTACAGCAGTGCCCTAGATTTTCGAGGGACAGATACGAGCATGAGGCGGTCTGTCGTTTCCTTGGATTCCCGGCCTTCCGGATAAATGAGTTCGTCAAGAACAAACACTGCGTCCAATCTTTTGCCAAGTTGGCGGACTCGATCCTGAGTGCCCTCAAGGAATATAATAACAACCCTGCTAGTTAAACGTCGAGGACCCTGATATCTTAACTTCTTAAAGAATTGAAATCGCGCTTGTTCTCTTGTGAACAAAAGATATCAAATCAAATTAAGTTATTATTTTATGTATAAATAAGTTAGCATCATTATAATGTACAATAGTACCTCATCTTGTCACCATTTACACTTGTAATTAATACATGTTCAATTCTATTTGTTCATTTCCATGTACATACTTGTTTATTTTTATATGCGCCTCTTTCATTTGTATTAGAAGTCTGTATCTAATCGTATAATGTATTATCGTACCCTTAAGTTATTACCATTTACACTAGTTATTAATACATGTTCAACTTTATTTCTTTTTCATTATCAATGTACATACTTCTCTTATTCTATATTTTATCTCTATTACGCACTTGTGTCATTTGTATTAGAATGTAAGGGAAAAAAAAAAAAAAAAAAAAAAAACCATAATGTATAAACAAAAAAAAAAAAAAAAAAAAAAAAAAAACAACTAAAACATCTAAATGAACCCATAATAAAAAAAAAAAAAAAAAAAAAAAAAACCGGACTTGCTATATTATGTTATGTTACTATACCTTCTCTATGTTACCATTTGTTTTGTCCTTATTACTAATTAATTTAATGTACTAAGTTAAATGTGTTGACAGCAGCAGTCACCTCAGACATCTTCTAACATAAGCTGACACCCTGCTTCTGTCAACAACAGCTCTACCCTCATCATCATCATCCTCATCTCATTACATTATTGTATCATCCACATCACCTTCATCATTACCATTATTATCATTCATGCTCTGGCTTGTAAGAAGATAAATTTGTATCAAATCGCAAAACCATCTTCTTCGAGCCAAATTTCTACAAAATTTGCCTCTGGCCGGGGCAACTGACTTATATGTTCTTGTATAAACTTACAATTGTGAAAATAAATTAAAGAAAATGTGTACCAACTTATTTCAAAAAAAAAAAAAAAAAACCTAACCTAACCTAACCTAACCTAACCTAACCTAACCTAACCTAACCTAACCTAACCTAACCTAACCTAACCTAACCTAACCTAACCTAACCTACCTACCTACCTACCTACCTATCTACCTACCTACCTACCTACCTACCTACCTACCTACCTACCTACCTACCTACCTACCTACCTACCTACCTACCTACCTACCTACCTACCTACCTAAAAGTAAGTCATTGGCAAATTAATTCAGAAAAAAAAAAACTACATAATTTAAAATAAAAATCTAAAAGCCAACGTCACGCAGTGTTCGCAGGCGGTCACCCATCCAATTACTGATCGTCATGACACTTCCGCGTTACCGTTCACTCGAATTTAACCCCTCATGCTTCTAAAGAAGTTTCGCTCCAAAAAAAAATTATATAAGTCGAATATTAATACGTAAACTTATACGCATGGTCCTATAAGTTTTATTTTCATCATCCATGAGGCACACACTTTAGGATAAAAAAAAATTATTGTAACAATGCACTGCTTTAAAAATGCCATTTTTATGTACTTGACACGAAGTATACTTAATTACATTTATTAAAGCTAACACGAATCAAGCATAAATCTTGTGTTTCTTGTTTTGTAACCAAACTGTCATCTGTCAGTTAGTGCTGTCATTACTGCTTTTTTTTCCTTTCTCCGTCATGTCGAGAGACGGCAAAGAGAATTTAATCCCATACAGCCACTTCTGACGTTGTTTGTCATTACTGCGTAAGTGCGTAAGTTTTGGTACTTCACCGTTTTGTTTATGCTACCTAGTACAGAGGCAGGCCAGTCTTTAGACAATAGTATTTCGATTTATGGAGTTTTTTGAAAAAGTGGGGGGAGGGGTGTGTGGTGGATTATCCTCTGGCGCCTCTCCCATCCCTAGAAATCTCATGATTATAACGATATCACGGCAAAAAATTTTAAGGTAAAAATTATTTAAATAGTTACCGAATACCTAATTTTAATTGTGCGTATTTTAGCTCCGATGCTGCAAGAAGTGCATTCATACTCCGTTCCGTAGCTTTTAAAACACTTACACATCATAATAATACACGTATGTACGTAGAAACTATTTGTAACACTTTTATACATAATATTATTCGTATTTACGTTAAAACTATCTCTTGATTGACAAGAGTAATATACGATACGTAGAACAGATTAATATGAACTGACATATCGATGTAGATGTTTTCGTTCTATCTATCAAACAGGCAAAAGTCTAAGACCATACAGCCTATTCAGTCGGGATTCTTTTCAATACATTTTTTTATATGAAGGCAAAACCTATTTAATCGTAAATCTTTTTAATTTTGAGCTTAGATAAATTAGATTATCTACATAATTTCGTTATAAAAAATAAATAAATAACCCTAACCTATCTAACTCATAGTTTTTATATATTAAATTAAATTAATACTTGTGCATTGTAGGACAAATTAGAACGACATAATATTCTAATAAAATTAGTAAAATTGTGTGTTAGAATATATATACAGAAATCCGAAAAATACCCAGAACCCAATCCGAGCACCCCACTATCCACGTGGTCTTGGTCTGTCTTACCCCTAGAGTGTTCTGTTGAGAGCCCGGAGCGGATAAGGCTGGTCGCCGAAGGCGACCAGCCTCATCCGCTAGCACCTGAAAGGTAGCACCCGAAAAAAAAATTTTATATTTTGAGTTTCAAAAATA
The DNA here is from genome assembly GCA_905220545.2 of Melitaea athalia. Lineage (NCBI taxonomy): Eukaryota > Metazoa > Arthropoda > Insecta > Lepidoptera > Nymphalidae > Melitaea > Melitaea athalia. Next base: position 61,716 of record HG992206.1, read on the forward strand.
GATTGCGCATAAAAAATGCATCAAAAAATTGCAAGTTAGACGTTTGCGCGAGCTTTGGTTTTCGAGAAAATCCAAAATTTCTTCCGGGTGCTAGGGTATTTTGAATTTATATTCTGACACACTATTAATAAATAACTTTAAAGCAACAAAAATGTTTATCGATAGATTTTTGCATGCGCAATCAGCACCCGTAGAAGATTTATGTCTACGACCATTATTTATTGCAAAAAAAAAATTAAATTGTCAATGGGGGCGTCGGGGTCAGGCCTGAAAATCGTTAGAAAATAGAATAGAAATTTGAGTTTCAAAAATAGATTGCGCATAAAAAATGTATCAAAAAATTGCAAGTTAGACGTTTGCGCGAGCTTTGGTTTTCGAGAAAATCCAAAATTTCTTCCGGGTGCTAGGGTATTTTGAATTTATATTCTGACACACTATTAATAAATAACTTTAAAACAACAAAAATGTTTATCGATAGATTTTTGCATGCGCAATCAGCACCCGTAGAAGATTTATGTCTACGACCATTATTTATTGCAAAAAAAAAATTAAATTGTCAATGGGGGCGTCGGGGTCAGGCCTGAAAATCGTTAGAATTCGGCTGCTGCGGAGTCAGAGATGTGTGGTCGGTCGGAGTCGGAGAGGCAAACAATAACAGATATATTAAACTAGTTTATTATATTAATAATGATATTGTTATCATCAGTTGAATAAATTTTGGTTTATTACATGAATTTATTCGCTATTATTTGTTGTTGTAAAAAACTTGAAATCAAGGTTGTGTAGAAAAACCTTTAAATTTGAATCTCAAATCTGTTTTATCGACACTCGCGGTGTACGTATACTGCATCGATATAGCAGATATCATATCAGGGTTGCCAACTGTACGAGGTTCCTCGTACAAATACGAGATTTGTGTTCTTCCCTACGAGGTACGAGGATACTATCAACCTCGTACAATTATGTACGAGATTTTCATAATATGGCCATACGAACGAAACTGGCTAACTGTGGATACAGTAAAAGCCTAAAAGGCACACTTCTTGCTGCAGAGAGCGTAAAATGTTTAAGTCGTACTGGAAACTGCGTCAATTTTGAACCCACAAAAGACATGTATGTATAGCCGCCTAAAAAAAGATAAAATATACGGCAGAAAAATCGATCACAATGTGGATGTTCCTGACATTATATTTGGAGAGGAGATGTAAATTAAGTTACCTTGCAAAATTTCGTAATAATATAGGCACATTTAGTTTTTTTTTTTTTTTTTTGTTATCTTACTTGAAGAATACTAAAGATTTATTTGAATTACAATATATAGTTATGATTTATTTAATAGGAAACTTACATTAGTTTATTTCATTGAGTGAAAAGTCCCTAATTCAGTAGCTTAATATGCCTTAATTATGGTTTTAGCACGTTATCGATGCATAATATAAATGTACGAGGTTTGAAATTCAAAATACGAGATTTTTAGCTGCATATGTACGAGGGAATTTTTTTTTCTGGGTGGCTGGTTTTACGCTCTCTGCAGCAAGAAGTGTGCCTTTTACTGTATCCACAGTTAGCCAGTTTCGTTCGTATGGCCATATTATGAAAATCTCGTACATAATTGTACGAGGTTGATAGTATCCTCGTACCTCGTAGGGAAGAACACAAATCTCGTATTTGTACGAGGAACCTCGTACAGTTGGCAACCCTGATATGATATCTGCTATATCGATGCAGTATACGTACACCGCGAGTGTCGATAAAACAGATTTGAGATTCAAATTTAAAGGTTTTTCTACACAACCTTGATTTCAAGTTTTTTACAACAACAAATAATAGCGAATAAATTCATGTAATAAACCAAAATTTATTCAACTGATGATAACAATATCATTATTAATATAATAAACTAGTTTAATATATCTGTTATTGTTTGCCTCTCCGACTCCGACCGACCACACATCTCTGACTCCGCAGCAGCCGAATTCTAACGATTTTCAGGCCTGACCCCGACGCCCCCATTGACAATTTAATTTTTTTTTTTTTGCAATAAATAATGGTCGTAGACATAAATCTTCTACGGGTGCTGATTGCGCATGCAAAAATCTATCGATAAACATTTTTGTTGTTTTAAAGTTATTTATTAATAGTGTGTCAGAATATAAATTCAAAATACCCTAGCACCCGGAAGAAATTTTGGATTTTCTCGAAAACCAAAGCTCGCGCAAACGTCTAACTTGCAATTTTTTGATGCATTTTTTATGCGCAATCTATTTTTGAAACTCAAATTTCTATTCTATTTTCTAACGATTTTCAGGCCTGACCCCGACGCCCCCATTGACAATTTAATTTTTTTTTTTTGCAATAAATAATGGTCGTAGACATAAATCTTCTACGGGTGCTGATTGCGCATGCAAAAATCTATCGATAAACATTTTTGTTGCTTTAAAGTTATTTATTAATAGTGTGTCAGAATATAAATTCAAAATACCCTAGCACCCGGAAGAAATTTTGGATTTTCTCGAAAACCAAAGCTCGCGCAAACGTCTAACTTGCAATTTTTTGATGCATTTTTTATGCGCAATCTATTTTTGAAACTCAAAATATAAAATTTTTTTTTCGGGTGCTACCTTTCAGGTGCTTCATCCGCTCCCTACGCATTCGTTCATGCGCTTTCGCACAGCGGGAGAGGTCTGTCCTCCTTTCGCGCCGGAGCCGTGTTATACTAATTTCAATGGTGGTAGGTTAAATTTTTTTCGTAACGTAATTATGTGGATAAACCGTCTAATTTTGAAGTTAGATAGGTTTTGCCTTCGTATAAAAAAATGTATTGAAAAGAATCCCGACTGAATAGGCTGTATGGTCTTAGACTTTTGCCTGTTTAATAGATAGAACGAAAACATCTACATCGATATGTCAGTTCATAACTTCATATTAATCTGTTCTTCGTATCGTATATTACTCTTGTCAATCAAGAGATAGTTTTAACTTTTAACGTAAATACGAATAATATTATGTATAAAAGTGTTACAAATAGTTTCTACGTACATACGTGTATTATTATAATGTGTAAGTGTTTTAAAAGCTACGGAACGGAGTATGAATGCACTTCTTGCAGCATCGGAGCTAAAATACGCACAATTAAAATTAGGTATTCGGTAACTATTTAAATAATTTTTACCTTAAAATTTTTTGCCGTGATATCGTTACAATCATGAGATTTCTAGGGATGGGAGAGGCACCAGAGGATAATCCACCACAACCCCTCCCCCCACTTTTTCAAAAAACCCCATAAATCGAAATACTATTGTCTAAAGGCTTACCCACTGGCAAGGCGTACTGTCTCTTGACATAAAATTTAATGTTTCCTTCGAAACGAAATGATATATTTATCTCAAAAGGTTAAATAAAATAGTATATACTGTTTTGAGATAAATACATAATTTCGTTTCGGGTATATCAAATTAATAAAAAAAAAACATTAGAATAAATAAATAAAATCACACAGTTTGTAAGTTAATAACTAATAAAAAAAAATGTTTTAAATTTTATTCTGCTTCAGCGCACTATTTTGTACCAACATAATACTAACCGACTTCCAAAAAAGGAGAAGGTTCTCAATTTGTCTGTTTTTTTTCTAGTACAATTATAATGAAGATAACAAGTTTGTACGATTGTTTGTAGGTTTGTAGAAGGAAATCTTTGGAACTACTGAATCGATTTTGTTAAAATTATAATTCCTGACTGTCATAGATTGCTGACTATTTTTAAACGGTTTTTTAAACGGTTTTATTTAGCTCACCCCGTTTGTTTTATTTTTTATTATTTATTCTTGGGTCAAATTTAGTAATTCAAATTTCACCCTCTTCCTGTCAACCGATTAATCTGAAATTTTGTATACACTTTGGATTTTGGTGACAATACAATTATATTTATTCATTATCATTATAAATTCAAGATGGCCGCCGCTACAAAATGGCGGATAATTTATGTTTTATTAATCCCATCAATATGGGTATCAAATGAAAGGGCTCAACAAGCAGAATACAATATACTATAAAAAATTGAAATCCAAGATGGCGGCCGCTACAAAATGGCGGATAACGTAGGTTTTATCAATCCCATCAATATGGGTATCAAATGAAAGGGCTCAACAAGTAGAATCTATACTAATATAATAAAGCTGAAGAGTTTGTTTGTTTGATTGTTTGTTTGTTTGTTTGTTTGTTTGTTTGTTTGAACGCGCTAATCTCAGGATCTACTGGACCGATTTGAAAAATTCTTTCAGTGTTAGATAGCCCATTTATCGAGGAAGGCTATAGGCTATATATCATCACGCTAAGACCAATAGGAGCGGAGTCCACGCCGACGAAGTCGCGCGCAGAAGCTAGTACAATCTATACTAATATAATAAAGCTGAAGAGTTTGTTTGTTTGATTGTTTGTTTGTTTGTTTGTTTGAACGCGCTAATCTCAGGATCTACTGGTCCGATTTGAAAAATTCTTTCAGTGTTAGATAGCCCATTTATCGAGGAAGGCTATAGGCTATATATCATTACGCTAAGACCAATAGGAGCGGAGTCCACGCCGACGAAGTCGCGCGCAGAAGCTAGTATACTATAAAAAATTGAAATCCAAGATGGCGGCCGCTACAAAATGGCGGATAACGTAGGTTTTATCAATCCCATCAATATGGGTATCAAATGAAAGTGCTCAACCAGTAGAATACAATGTACTATATAAAATTAAAATCCAAGATGGCGGCCTCTACAAAATGGCGGATAACTTAGGTTTTATCAATCCCATCAATATGGGTATCAAATGAAAGGTCTCAACAAGTAGAATACAATTTACTATGCAAAATTGAAATCTAAGATGGCCGCCGCTACCAAATGGCTGATAACAATTTTTTATCAATCCCACCAATATGGGTATCAAAGAATGCGAAATAAAAACTAAAAACTAGAAAATAAAAATAGGTAAAAAAACTTTTTAAGTTAAACGGTTTTATGTTAAACATACATTGCAATGTTTAAGATAAATGTACTAAAAACCAAAAAATAATAAAATAGATACAGTCGTGGGAATTATAAACATATGCATAGACTAGACTAAAATAAAACCGTGGGGCACGTCAATTGTCTACAATCGTTGATTAAAATGTTTGTTTTGTAATGTTACACTATAACATCTCTTTTATTTGCATGGAGTGTATAACTATTGGAATTTCCATGAGCAAGAAAATAGTAAGTAATTTCCTCACCGTCTGCGGGCCAACTGCCTAACGACGAATTAAACGAATCTTCTATCGCACATTAAGTCGATAATTTGTAGACAATTGACGTGCCCCACGGTTTTATTTTAGTCTAGTCTAGGTATGCATATGTTTATAATTCCCACGACTGTATCTATTTTATTATTTTTTGGTTTTTAGTACATTTATCTTAAACATTGCAATGTATGTTTAACATAAAACCGTTTAACTTAAAAAGTTTTTTTACCTATTTTTTTCATAAGTGAAACTTCTTTAGGCGCATGAGGGTACCGTAAGAATTGTTACCGAGTTGTTGTTGTAAGTGTGTGTATTGTAAGTGTGTATAACGAACTACAACAATGTTACTCTTAAGCCGATCTAAAAAACCGTCTGTGAAACTATGTATTATTGGGGGAAAAGTCAAAACAATAAAGGACAATGCCCCGGTACGTGCCCCGGTACGTGCTTTGATGTGTTCAGACAATTCATATTTAAGTATCGTTTATTAATTGATGATGACACTCTAGCTCGTCTGGCCCTGCGCCTCGTGGATGGTCAGAAGCGCGACACCTCCCCTTCCCCGTATCCTTGGTTTACCAACAACTTCCGGTTTCGTTGTTAATCCTTGTGGGTCTGCCCCCCATACCTTGGAGAGCATGAAAAGCCGTCGTTCCCGGTTGTTATCATAAATACCTGGTAGCGATCGTTACTCATAGAAGGGAATATATCCGCCAACCCGCAATAGAGCAGCGTGGTGGATTAAACTGATCCTTCTCCTACATGGGGAAAGAGGCGAATGCCCAGCAGTAGGATATTGCAGGTTGAAATCGTAGTGTTTACTTTATGTACATAATTATGAAAAGGAATTATTGACAACTTTATCTCCTCCAAATATATTTTTATTTTTTTAGCATAACCAAACAATGTATGGCTACAGCCTTATATTATAGTTTTTTTTTATTTATGATTTCAATTTAGTTTTTAAAACGGTTTTATTTAGCTTGACCAGCTCGGTATTTGTGTTTGGGTCAAATTTATTAATTGGAATTTTAATTAAATTCCAAAAATTGATTGAAATTAAAATAAACTAAATTTTTTTTTATGTTAAACGGTTTTATTGCAATAAAAATGATGTATTTAGTTAAAAGACTAAAAGCTAAAAAATAATTCGGTAAGTCCTAGCTACCAGATCGCACCAATCTTCTCATCAATCTGGGGTATTGATCAGACAAATATAAAATCATTGGGCACATGAAATTTCTATCGTAATGTTTGCTCTGGATACGCTATACGCCTAACGATTTTACATTTGTCTGATCAATACCCCAGATTGATGAGAAGATTGGTGCGATCTGGTTGCTAGGACTTACCGAATTATTTTTTAGCTTTTAGTCCATAACCTAAATACATCATTTTTATTGCAATAAAACCGTTTAACATAAAAATTTTTTTAGTTTATTTTATTCTAAATTAAGTGACATTGTGGCCAGCTCTTAAATGTTTATATCTCAATTTTTCTTTTTTTTTTTTTTTTGTTAATCTTGGTGCAAGCTTAATTCTAAAACGATACAAAATATATTGTATTAAAAAGATAAAAATTAAAAATAATATCAAAATGTGATAATTTTTTTTAAATATCACTCTTATAAATGGTTAAGACGATGAAATCGTCGCTTCGCGATACCTATGATGTAGCACACAATAAGCTACAGTAACTCTATACATCTATACAAATAAATAAAATTGTAGTGTTTGTTTGTACTTGTAATAACCGATTTTTACTAAATTCATATGACACTTGGTACATACACCAAAATAACATTTTTTATAATTATTTGACATTGTGTCCATTGCTTATAAGTATTTTTAACGGTTCTCAGGAACGTGGACGTGAGCCGTGAGGTGCCAATCAAACCACTAATTGTAAATTCATGCAACGTTTCAATCCTTTATTGGACCATCATCAGGCATCTAAAAATTTTTTTTTTATGCGTCGTTTAAAATTTTTTTTATAATTTTTTATAATATTTGTCAGTATGTCTGCCTGTCTGTTTGTTCCGGCTAATCTCTGAAATGGCTGGACCAGTTTTAACGGGACTCTCACTGGCAGATAGATGATGTAATAAGGAGTATGGTCTGGCTCACGAAGTTCCTATCTATACTTCGTGGCCTGGCTAATGAAAGTAGATACTGAAAAAACGTGACATATTTAAAAAAAAAACCACCCTAGCAACCCCAACAAAACTTCAAAGACGCGCCGTCTTGAAGTAAATATTAGTAAAAGTTTAGAAGTAAATATATTTTTTTTTAAGTATTACAATACTCTGATTCCGATTCTTCCCAATCTCTGTTAAAATTGCCGTGTCAATGTTTATAACAAGATTTATGTTGTCGAGTATTAATTATATTGTCCTAAATTCTAATTGTGTGTTCAAACGTAGTAATTGGATTAATTATTGTCAGTGGCGGATTTACAAATATGCCGCCAGTAAGCTATTCAATTTTTGCCGCCCCTACCAAGCTCTAAAACTATTGAGTTTATACCCTATATCCTAGTACAGTCTAAAACGGCCAAGCGATTATATCGGCTGACCTTGTGGGCATGGCCCTGGCCATTCATTTTCTGGATCTATATTATTATAACGTTTAAAAAATAAAATTGTCGCTCCCTAGAATTTGCCGCCCTAGGCCCCAGCCTACTCAGCCTACTGTTTAAATCCGCCACTGCGAGTCACAATATAGCTTACAAGTTTGGTGACATTCTAATGATGTTATATAATATTGTTATATCTAACACACCTATACGATGCACTAATACCTAAAGACTTGGCATTGATAGTTTACATGTTTGGCTGGATTTATAATGATGATGAACAAAACATTGTTCTAAGCATGTGTACTTATTATATTTCGTGTAATGTTGAGACTACAGTATAACATAGACCTCACCTCGGAGTTTATTAATTATAGTAATGTAAAGCGACATGTATGCATATAATTATGATGCAACGTTTACGTGCCCATACTCTACGACGTGCAGTTTATACCTGCCTATTGCTAAATAGCATGTCCCGGTGCCCCTGCAACCGTGTTACGGAGTGCAGTAACTACCACTATCTATCTATCGAATACAGAGTGATATCTTAAAAAATAGAACTACAACAATGTATTATTATGATTTATGACTATTAATTACCTAAGCTATATAATTCTTATCAATTTTCTATTTCGGGAATTCAATTAAGGAAAATGAATGCGCTAATTAGTGGTAATGCGAGCATTTTAATACGTTCATAATTTAAAGTTATAAATTATTTTGCAATTAACTTGACCACAATAACAAAATTCATAAGGAAGTTGTGCCTAATTATGCTTAAGGGATGATGTTAACGGTTGAACGATACAGGCTAATTAGTTTTTACTGAAACAACTGTTGAGATAAGGATAAAATACCTACATGACGTTTTGTACAGTTTTAGAATAATTATAAAATAATGATTGTGTTAATTTTCCTCGTTCACTCGCGCTATCGTCCTGCGTATAAAACAATATAAATATGTCGCAGATCAGAAGTAGGTAGGAGAATAACGGACGGATGACCGAACTACTAAGTATTAAATGGACTCACCGAGCGGGTACCGTCTATCGCGTGGCAGAGGGACAACTCGACGTCAGTGCCCGGGACTTGTGACCCGAGTGTAGGTTTAAGGCGGCGCCGCCTAACAATGCGCATTGGCACTCGCCTCCACTGCTCGAGTTGCCCAATAAGTAACAATTAATTCGTGTACACAAACTAACTATTAGAAGAGTCGAGGTTAAGCTACTAGCAGTATACAACGAGTGTACCGTACCAAGCCAGAGCCAAGACTGAATTAGCTGCGGTTGCATCGGTCTTTTATACACGACTGAATGACTCGAATAATAGAAGTGAGGGTAGATGAATAATAATAACAACGTAGGTACCGACATTAATAACTATCTGCATTGACTCTCCGACACGGCCATCTTGACAAGTCACACGTCCCCGTGTGATGCCGTAAAAAGCAAAAAAGTACTGCGGTATCAAAGTCTCGTCTCGGCCTATCCTGATTCACACCTAATCAAGGCTAAAGGGATAGTTTATCGAATAACACGGTTGATTTCAACAACAACAGTAACACTTACTTCATCTTATTTCAGATCGTTAATCTCATGTTAATACACAACCTCTGTCGACACACCATACAACCATACGCGAAACTACCATTAAATCAAAATTGACCAATCCTTTTGGTATCAATAATTCCATTATTGCTTTCCACATAGTCGCCACTGTCACCTAAATCGAGCGACAGCAGCTCATGCCACCTCCATCGAGTGACGATAACCACATGTATTGCCTCCATCGAGCAATACAACCAAAACATGTTTCAGCAATGGATACTTAAAAACAATGGCACCAACAAAATTAATCTCAATAAAATTGGTTGTATAGTGGTCTACCTTATTCGCTCACAGACGAAAGGTTCCTCTAACCGTAATTAAAAATAAAGTTTTATTATTGACACATTAAGATCACATACAACTCTCATGGCCCGGCTGCCTCAGCAGCTAGTGACAACTACTATTGCCACCCATATCGTCATCGCCTCATGTGATACGACCAACACATATCGTCATCAACTCATATGATGCGAACAACACTTATCGTCATCACCTTAACCTTTCGTGACCAAATTTGTAGGTACGTTTACAATTTAGAGCCTTAAGGGTATACCGATTACCTTCGAGAACTTCTATTACGTGAAAAGGGTTCGATATTTCGGATCAAGATTCGTTTGATTACGCTCCTCATTTTGCAACGAAACAAACTAACAGTTACTTACAACGACTGCCATAATAGGGCCCATGATTGTACCAAGGTGTTATAAATTAACCTTCTGTAATTTAAACTTTTTAAACAGAACAACTAAATAACTTTTAAACAGTTTAAACAATCAAAGGTAGAGAAAGACTGAAAACCCTCGATACTATACAAAAATACTTGTTACAGAGGGTACTCGGAAATACTCAAACTAAGACGATATTAACACTTTATCACCAACAAGTAGGTAACCACAAAAATTTAACTTAACGCAAATATAACTGCCCAGAGCCATGTACCAACGTCAATCAAACTTTTAATAACCAAACTCTTTTTCTACAACACTAAAAACTAACGACCTTCTGGCATCTTTCTTAAACGACTGTCGCTGCGACTACCACGACTAATCACTATACAACTACCTACGTATCACAATAAAACTAAATTCAACAAATAGCCGGTAAATCGAATAACGAAATCGAACACTGAACAAAAACCACTTGTACACCGATAAGAATACAACAGAACGACCGAAAATAACTCAAACATCGATGTACCCACGAAATATTGCAACTTACTTGCACACTCGCTAACATAAAACTTAAAGTTCAAAGAAACCAAAAACTCTGAACTTAAAAAAACAATTAACAACAGCAACCAACAAATGAAGTGGGCGTAGTGAGATCTTTATCCCACTTCTGATGTCGCAGATCAGAAGTAGGTAGGAGAATAACGGACGGATGACCGAACTACTAAGTATTAAATGGACTCACCGAGCGGGTACCGTCTATCGCGTGGCAGAGGGACAACTCGACGTCAGTGCCCGGGACTTGTGACCCGAGTGTAGGTTTAAGGCGGCGCCGCCTAACAATGCGCATTGGCACTCGCCTCCACTGCTCGAGTTGCCCAATAAGTAACAATTAATTCGTGTACACAAACTAACTATTAGAAGAGTCGAGGTTAAGCTACTAGCAGTATACAACGAGTGTACCGTACCAAGCCAGAGCCAAGACTGAATTAGCTGCGGTTGCATCGGTCTTTTATACACGACTGAATGACTCGAATAATAGAAGTGAGGGTAGATGAATAATAATAACAACGTAGGTACCGACATTAATAACTATCTGCATTGACTCTCCGACAAATAAGTTATAGGGACTGTCGTAGCGGTTTCGAACATCGTTACGGTAGAAATGCAATCAACAAACTGCAGGTAGCCCGACATGCTGCGTATGCACGGCGCCGTCAACGCGTGGCCAGCTTGCGTGCGAGGCGATCCGGTGTCGATACGGCGTTGATGTAGTGAGCGTATATCCATACAAGTCCATAGAAAGAATACTAACCGCTCGAGGCGAGGCGGTGCTGGTCGGGTGCCGGGTGGGTCTAATGAGCTATGACCTTTACTTGACCATGTTATTTTGTATGGGAGATCAGTTCCGCTAAGCTATGCCACTTCAACGTTGCAGCGTGCACCCATGTCCGCAATTCGTACTGTACGAATGTACCTACCCCATTTCGTTTCGGATGGTGCGCAACTACAAAAGGAAGAATACCAGAAGTGGTATAGTAGATGAAGAGGCGATGGCATCAGCAAACTAATAAGGTCCTAAATAAAAACCTATCTATTAGGACGTCTGCAGACAAATATGGTATAAAGCCATCAACCCTTTAAACTCGTATTAATAACAATCTTAAAATCAATTCATATAAGCTTGAGAGAAAGTTCTGCTTCTCCAATTGATGACATCTGTGAAGAAACAGAAACACCTGTTTTGACTCACAACATTGAGAAAGGACCTTTTGTGGTGGTTAAATTTGACAAAAAGAAGTCAGTTTTAAATTATGTTGGAAAAATTGTTGAAAAATATAGTCTAATTTCTCAGGATCTCATTTTTAAGAAAGAAGCAGGAAAATGGCGGATCTTGGACTTTTGTGTATCCAAATAAGAAAGATGAAGGGTCTGTTCTTATTTCAGATATGTTCTCATACCGCCAAAGGTCTGTTGCTACAGCGAGGACCGCAAGTATTTTAAAATTTGATAAAGATTTTTCTCCATACAATATATTTCCAATAGAGTTGAATAGTTAGTAAATTAAGTTTGATTTCTTCTTCTTTAATCACTTGTTACTTACATAATAAGGAGATGGTTATTTATTTTTTCGTAAGACGAAGGGTCGTTGAGTTTTTTGTTTTTGACTAGATTATGATGTCATATGATATCAATTATTATTCTTGTTATTGCGATTGTTATTCTTGTTTTTTAAAATACGAAGACGTGTCATGAAAGTCAATTTTTCAAATTGATCTCATAAAGACTGAATCTATACTAATATTATAAAGAGCAAAAGTTTTTAACTTTGTTTGTATATCGGGGGTAATCTTCGCAAATACTGATCCGATCATGAAAATTCTTTTAAAAAGCTAAACTATTCAGGAGTGACATAGGCTATATTTTATTGTAATTGTACAAAAAAATTCAGTAAAAAAGAAAAATATTAAAATATATTATCAAAATGACAAAGAAACGATCGCCATCTATCGCTATTTATTAGTCTACTTATTTTATTTACTCTTATTTCAGTCAACCGACGTCAAAAGACGACGAAGTTTTTTCGCTTTTTGATAGATGGCGTTGGAGCAACATTTTATTTATAAAGTATGTTATTTGGTTCTGTAATTTAAAATAATTAATACACGATATTATTACGATTTTATACGTCAAATTCTAAACAATGAACCTAATAAAACAGTACTAAGAGCTACACAACATAATTGCATCACAAAGATAATTAACGCCCAACGAAGTGGGCGCGGGTCGGCTAGTTAAGAAATAAGTTTATTAATAAATAAATATAAAATGTAAAATTGGCTATGAATGTTACTAAGAGTGCATTTATAGTAAGCACCCTACATGTGGGGTACATTCGCACAATTTCCAAGTTTTTGTAATTCGCTTATATGCCTAAAGTGACATATATGATATAACACGTAAAACATAGCTACCTAGTTTTGAAGCCAAATATAGGTACTACCTATCCATTGATATCTGTGTCAACTTGAAAAAAGAGTGTGTTTCGTTTTTATGCCCCAATAAGTAAAATATGTACGAAGCCCCACCTTCCCTATAGCGAAATCCAAAGACATTACAAGAGACTAGACCGACAATACAAACTTTTAATATGAAAACCGCTTCAACCGATCCTTGCGGGGGGAATAGGCGTGGCTTCAATCACGCGATCAAAATAAACCAATCACGACGCTTTACAACGCTTACGTCTTTCGGCTAGGCTTCCGCTTAGTGCGGTTCCGTTAACGATAGGTTTATCGATAAATTTTTTCTTATTATAAGACAATTGATATTATTTTTATACATTATCAAAATTATATTGTAAATCAATTTTATATACTTATGCATAAGAAATGGTATTAAAATGTAAAGTAAAACTACGAGGTAAATCAAACTTTTTATTAAAAACTACTAGTTTTTAATATCGTATCTTAGAACACTTACAGTAATGCTATCAAGCGAACAAATTGACTGATCCTTGAAATTTATCAGATAATAATATTAACGTACATTTCGTAAAACAATCACACGATACACTTATTTTTTACACAATATTTGAGACGATTTTTACACCTTGGTGAACAAAACCCATTTTTTTGCACATGTCTAAGTTTTTAAGAAATAAAATATAGCCTATGTTACTTCTTAATAATATAGCTTTCTATTAGTGAGAAAATTATTAAAATCGGTATAATACTTTTGGAGCCTATTCAATACAAACAAAAAAAAAGGTAAAAAGGTGTGTGTACGATTCACACACGATAGAAGTGAAACTTCTTTGGTAAACTAATTTAAAATTAGCGGCATGCAAGTTTCACTTAAAAAAAACTTTCCTCTTTATAATATTACAGGTTGTCCCGTAATGAATGGATACCTGAACGTGCGTGTGCGGAGGGGGAGGTGGGTTACAAAACCAAAAATTTTTTTTTATCTCAAACATATATATATTATATTCCCTTTCACAAAATAAGCCAAGACCATATTGAACTTTTATCAATCCCACTGCACGCTTGTTGCGATCTATCTATAAAAAAGTTCTAGTTTCTAGTACATAGGTACACAAATGATAGATAGCGCTACCGGTAATTGTATTGTAATCGAAGATATTTCTATGTTAAATTGTTCTTCAGCTGTAAATAAAATAAATTTCAACACGTCACGACGCATAAGTGATGTTGACAAAAATGAAGATGATTTTGAAATAGATTATGTATGTCTAGATGAAAATGATTTGTCTGAATTCAGTAAAAATGTTATAGAATATATCGCAGGTTTTGTCGTGTATTGTAATTGTTGAAATGTGATACTTGTGTAGGTGCATTAATTTCATTGGTTCCAAAGCACCACAACTTCATAAGTAAGAGGAGTATAAATGATAAACTCATTCACCCCTCAGATGACGTTCTTAAAATTTGTGAAATGTCTGAATTAGTTATAAAAAAAGCTATCGTTGAAAGTGGAGGAAATTAAATAAAACCACAATTTACCACGCCGTACTTAGTAGCTAAAATAATGAAATTTTTAATTGGTACAACTATTTTCCAAGAGATCGATTTTCATCAGTATGATACAGATCCATTGGATAATCACTTAATCGATCTTTGTAAAGCTATAATGCAATTATACATCAACACCCGCTTAACATATTTAACAAAATCATTTTCATCAAAGTTATCCCAACGTCAAAAGCTGAATACTACATTTATATAATATAAAATAAATAAAAAGTAAAAAACCTTTTTAAAAAACAAGCTTTTATTTGAATGCGCTAAAACGAAAAAAATAAATGTTTACTTTAAAACTTTTACCATCTACTTATAAAGTCATTACATAATTTATATGATATAAAACCTTGTCGCGAGATATGAGTACTCGTATTTCCTTAGTTTGAAAATTTTAATAGTTAAAATTAATCACATCAAGTTAATTAATTTACTTGTTTATCTAAACAAGTAAATCTATTAATTAAAGAATGTAAGTATTTCGGAACGTTTGTGATCGATACTATCGATAAATTATTGCTCTGCAATGTGTCCCTGCACTATGTATTATACGACTCAATTTAGATGATGATTTTTTCGCTTAAATACCCAGAAGCAGTGGCTTTGGTAGCATTATACACAATAACATACGTTTTAATAGTTATATTTATCAAGTTAATTAAGTTAAATAAAATTACCGGTGATAGGTGATGTTACTATGTATTTTGGTTTTAATATCTGTTCGATTTTTGCACCACAAATTTAACAGAACAATTCGGCATTTTTATTGGTTTTTGCCTCACGTTGCACGCTCCAGCACGCTCGGTGTCAGAAATCAGAATGGCTAATGAAGTAATGAAGTAATGAACGCGCATTTAGCGCTGTTTTGTTAGTCGCGGCCTGTACGCGCCACAAAGCGCGACGTTTAAGTTCACCTCACTCAATCGTACATTCAATGTCATTCGTTATCGTGCAGCGCCGGGCAGTGAGCGAGGACAGACGATCCTGTTCGAATCGAAGCGTCGACGAGTAAAGTTCAAGTTTTATTCCCGTATAACCTGCGCGCGCGCCCGCGTCTCACCCGCTCAAGTGATTAATAAATAATTAATATTATCGACCGGTCTCTCGTATTATATCGAATATATATACGACGAGTGTAATCAGCCCACGAGTGTGACTTCCCAACCATCGCCATCGAGTTCAGTGAGCCGCTCCATCACGTCTCATCGTCCTGCACCACCAGGTTAGTCTCAACCATTATCCCTTACCCCTGCTCATACGGTCCTTCGAGTTCTCAAACCCCCCATTCCCTCAGCGCGGGTAATCGACCCGCCATCCGCTCATCGATCGATGTGGCGCCTTTAGCGCTCACATTTTTTGGTCCTTCGAGCCGTTCTAATAGTGAACGGAGAAATTAATTTAATAATGGTATGTCGCCTCCGCTCGATAAATAGACCGTTTTCGTTTGTTACGTACCTTTACTAGTTTTTATTATATAGGTTTTTAGCATTACATTTTTATATTATTATAGTAGTTACTTTTGATTATTATTATAATTTTATTTTTGTCACAAATGCACGGTAGTAAATTGTGATATTCTCGTTGTAAGATTGTTTACTTATTCTATTATTAGTGTTAACTTTAAATTCAAAATAAGTAAAGTTAAGTTAGTTAAATAAGTTTAGGTCGCATTTTTATTCAGCTCAAGTACCTATCTTATTCGTTGTTTACCTTAGTAACATAATTGTTAAAACATAGCATATTATAGAACGCACTGTCTCGTAGTAAAAATTATATTGTTTGCTTATTTTATTTATAGGATTAACTTTTAAATTACCGCTAAATTAATTAAGTCGTTTACTCTGCTCACTTTGCGGTATCGTATCCGTTGCTTGGCGCAGGAATATTTTAATACATATTACACATTTTCACATTGTCTTACTTTTAACCGACTTTCAAAAAAAGGAGGAGGTCCGCGATTAAATCGTATTATCATTATTTTCTTTTTTATTATATTATTAAATTTAATTTACAATGCCGTCTAAATCACAAGCGGCCATTTTTCGCGAGGCGATAAAAGCTATTAATCAGCTCAAAGAAATTGGCTTGGCGGTGGTAGCCAAGGATACAAAAAAGTACGCCATTACGGACTTCACGGCTAGGTACGCCAAGATAGACGAGCAAAAACACAAATTAGAGAATGTTTACTACGAGATCCTGGATGGCGAGGACCTCACTGATGAACTTGAGGCCACCTATACAAAGAACTACGAAAAGGCAATAGCGGATTACAATGACATACTGGTTGCGTTTGAAAAGTTAAGCGTGGCTTCAGCTCTTCCGGAGACTGCTCACCCCTCCGCGTCATCAACACCTGCTAACGTCCTGCCCAAGATTGCGCTACCAAAGTTCAGCTCAAAAATTGAAGACTGGCCTTCTTTTATTGCCATCTTTAAAAGTCTTACCGACGATATGAATACTATATCGGATTCGGTGAAGCTCCATTACCTGCTGTCGTGCCTATCAGGCGAGGCGCGCAGTATGGTAGCTCATCTTCAGCTCACCAACGAGAATTTCGCCGTGGCAATGGATATTCTGACCAGACGATATGAAAACCGTCGCGTTCTCATCGACCGGTTTGTAGATATTATACTGGGGCTACCGAACATTCATACACGCTCTGATATTCGCACGCTCTTCTTGACTCCGCTCATTTCCGCGCAGTGCGCCCTCAACAACCTTGATTTGCCCATGAAGGAGAGTGACTACGTTTTCGTATCGATAGTAGTACGAAAGCTCAAGGGTGAGCTTAGGACCCTATTTGAACGTAAATACGGATCACGTCAGACTCTGCCAACCCTCAAGAATTTAATCACCTTCTTGGAGGAGCACGCGCGATGTGTTGAGACAGAGTGGTCAAGCCCACTCACCTCACAACTCAGTTGGCACTCTCCACAGACTAGCCAGTATCGCAGTCGGACCCCCCCTGCTCATCCACGAGGATCACCTCGTCAGCGTGTTTATCAGGAGTTCCGCCCCATTGCTCCGGTTAGAAGTCAGCGAGACTATCGCACCACGCAGCCGGCTCAGCTCAGGCCGGTTTACTCGGCTCAACCTTCACCTATTGCTCGCAATGGCAATAATTTACCCTGCCCATTCTGCAGAGAGAGAAGACACAAGCTCATCGCCTGCCCACAGTACAACGATCAGACGATACAAGGCCGATGGAACTTTATCAGAGCTCGCGACCGCTGTCAACGCTGCTTGGGGCCTCATTATGAGAATGAGTGCAAGTCCACGAATGCTTGCAAGGAATGTGGAAATAGAGGACACCACACATCACTGCATGAACGCCATGCTTCTTCTACAGCTCACTCGGATACTCATCCTCGACGTTCACAGCCAAAGGAGCGCCCCGGCCAGCGTTCACGTTACGAACAGCAGCATTTTTCGGCGCACGCCGCGCATGGAAATCCCAGGCCACACAACAATCACTCCAATCATTCGCGCTCGCCTAGTAGGACTAGGGTAGGTGGTCCACAATGACTACCTACAATAACGGAGCACTACGAACATGAAAATAATCAGCACACTCGTTCACACTCAGCTCACACACAGACACCACAAGCTAACTCCGCGATATCACCTCCAACAATTAATAATTATACTTGTAATTCCGCTCAGCGTGGAGAGCACGTTAAAAATTTGCCAATCTTGTTGCCTACGGTCTCGCTAAAAATAGCAGACGTACATGGCCACTTTCATATAGCTCGAGCCTTGTTAGACTGCGGTAGCATGATAACACTTATAACTCAGCGCATGGCTCGAATATTAAATTTACCGCTGAATCAATCAGCACTAAAAATCGCGGGGGTGGGAAACCAACACACACAAAACTCAAAGGCATCCATCACAATAGTATGCAGACCTATACACCGTGACACACCCACGATCACGGCTACAGCGCATATTTTAAAAAATGTTACAGGCTATCTGCCATTACAAAAAGTTCCGCCCATAATTGATGCAGAGCCTCCGGTCCCCTTGGCAGATCAAGACTACCATACACCAGCTCCGATCGATCTCTTATTGGGTTCTGACGTTCTCGGCCAAGTTCTGGACGAGACTAAGGTCTCGTTAGGCCGGGGGAAGCCCATAGCCTTCGGCACGATTTTTGATTATACTTTGATAGGACCCATTGAGGGTTTATATGCCACACCTTCGAACCAGGCTATCTCAGCTCATGTTATCAGCTCACAACCAGAGCCAGACATATCTACACGCGAGGTTTGCAAGCGCCTTGAGAGGTTTTGGGAGTCGGAGGAACCCCAGCCTCATGTAATAAGACGAACAGTGCGAGGAACTTTACCGCACCACAACGACGCGGACGCCGTCGGGAAAATACATGGTGTCATTACCCTTTTTGCCGAATCCGCCGACATTGGGCAACACTCATGCGATTGCGCTGCGCAGATTTATTAACCTGGAGAAGAGACTGCAAGCAAATCCACCCTTCCGCGCTAAATACGTTGATTTCATGGAGGAGTATCTCAAACTCAGACATATGTCGCCTTGTCACCCGAGTACATTTGCAGGCAGAACGCACTTTTATATTCCGCACCATGGAATCTTCAAAGCAGGATCAGACAAGCTGCGCACTGTTTTCGACGGCAGCAGCAAGAGTTCAAATGGCGTCAGCTTAAACGATTGCCTGCACACAGGCCCAGCTCTCCAACAGGATATTGTTGACATTATTATGTCATTTAGAACACACCCTGTAGTCTTCAGTACTGACATCAGAAAGATGTTCAGAAACATACTCATCCGACCAGATCAAAAACATTATCAACTTATTCTCTGGCGGTCGTCACCTGACCAGCCTCTGCTCACATATGCGTTAAACACAGTTACGTATGGTTTACGGTCAAGCCCGTACCATGCCATCCGCACGTTACTTCAATTGGCTGATGACGAAGGTCATCGCTACCCACAAGCTGCACAGATCCTACGCACTTCAATCTTCGTTGACGATATACTCTGTGGCCATGACTCTGTGGAGTCTGCACAGATATTACAAACCGAGTTGATTGACTTGCTTGGCCTTGGTGGCTTTCAGCTCAGTAAATGGACTTCAAATTGTCCACAGCTCCTGGAACGTTTTCCAGATGATCAATGTGATATGCCTAAGGACTTTGATATCAGTCCAGACTCGAACACTATTAAAGTACTTGGGATACAATGGATTCCTCAATCGGATGAGTTCACTTATCGCATCACTCTCCCTCCAATAACTCAAGTCACAAAGCGCTCCATTCTCAGCACAGTTGCATCACTCTATGACCCCAACGGTTGGGTCACACCGGTCGTTTTTCGCGCAAAGCTTCTGTTACAGAAGTTATGGCTTCTGAAGCTGGGATGGGACGAACCCCCTCCCGATGAAGTTCACACAGAGTGGCAGCACATCTCACAAGATCTGCCTCAACTCTCAAATCTACGCTTACCTCGTCACATTTGCAAATACAAACCGACATCCACTTACTCGCTCCACGGGTTTGCGGATGCATCAGAAGCTGGATTTGCCGCCGTCATTTACCTACATGAGTTCGATGCTAATGGACAGGTCAATGTACACCTGGTTCTTGCCAAGTCAAAGGTCGCCCCTATTAAGAATCGCCTCTCAATTCCTAAATTGGAACTATCAGCTGCAGCCCTTTTAACACAGCTCATGGCTCGTGTGTCAGCTAAGTTATCAGCTCACATTGCTGTCGGCCAACATATCTGTTGGTCGGATAGCACAATAGTTATAGCGTGGCTGAACACGCCCCCTCATCGTCTTCAAACATTTGAGGCCAACCGAGTGGCTAAGATAACGTCTTGTCCGACTAGTTCTACATGGAGACATGTTCCCACGAACCTCAACCCTGCAGACTGTGCAAGCAGGGGCATGTCAGCACAATCTCTTTCAGCTCATGATCTATGGTGGTCTCCTAATTGGCTCAAAGAGCCCCCAAGCAGCTGGCCTAAGATGCCACTCGCTTTAGGCCATCATGCTTTGCCAGGCCTTAAACCAAAAAAGGTACCAGCGCATATAGCGATTCCTGATGTTGATCATGATCTGCTTACTCGCTTCAGCTCACTTGACAAGCTCGTCGGGGTGACGGCTTGTATCAAGCGTTTCATTTTTAATTGTAAGCGTGGCCCAAAGGCACGACATTCGGGTCCGCTGACTGTTACTGAACGTAGGGACGCACTATTACTATGGGTTCGTTCCGTTCAACAAAATGAATTTGCAGAAGACTTTCACCGTCTTCAAACTGATAAAATTGTAACCGCTCGACTCCAGCGTCTCTCGCCATTTATGAAAGACGGTCTCTTGAGAGTCGGTGGTCGTCTGGCTCATGCTTCAATTAATTACGATGCTCAACATCCACTCATTTTGCCCAGCTCAAGTCCACTCGTGGATCTGATTATTGACCACTATCACAAGGTACACTGCCATCCTGGCTCTGACACACTACACGCCATTCTGCGCCAGCAATTCTGGATATTATCCGCTCGCCGCGTGATCAGACGCCGGGTATTTAAATGTATGAGATGTTTCCGATGTCGCGCTCAACCTGACGCTCCGTTCATGGGTGACCTTCCCGCCGACAGAGTTAACCCTCAACCTGTCTTTAGCCAAGTCACGACTGACTTCGCCGGCCCGTTTCACGTTAAGTCTAGTACGTTACGGAACGCTAAACTCTTAAAAGCATACTTTTGTATATTTGTGTGTTTGTCAACGAAAGCGGTTCATTTGGAGGCCGTCTCTGCCCTTACCACGGAAGCATTTCTCGCGGCATTACAAAGATTTATCTCACGGCGCGGTACGCCGGTACTAATTAGATCAGATTGCGGCACTAATTATGTAGGCACTAGAAATCACCTCATAGAAGTTCAAAATTTTCTCACTGCTAATAATGATGAAATCACACACAAACTTGCTAACCAGCACATAACCTGGTTGTTAAACCCCCCAAAGGGGCCCTGGTTCGGCGCGTTACATGAAATTAATATTAAATCTACGAAACAATTGCTTTATCGCGTGATTGGTGAGCAACACCTTACCTTTGAGGAATTTTGCACACTACTGGCACGAATCGAGGCTGTACTCAACTCTAGACCTCTCTGCCCACTTTCGTCCGATCCTTCGGACTTTCAACCGTTAACTCCTGGCCATTTTATTATAGGCCGTTCGCTCACTGCTCTGCCAGAGCCGTCCTTTGATGACAGGCCCTTGTCTGCCCTCAGACGTTTTCAGCTCATACAAGCTATATCTCAGCGCTTTTGGACACTGTGGACCAGATCCTACCTCCATACCCTTCAGACCCGCTCAAAATGGCTTTCCCCTTCCTCACCTCCTCAAGTCGGCGAACTCGTACTCATCAAGGAGGATAACCTGCCCCCGCTCCAATGGAAACTGGGAAGAATTACGCATACGATACCTGGGAAGGATGGAGTTATCCGAGTTGTGGATCTGGATACAGCCCATGGACATTTACGCAGACCTGTGCTGAAGATAGCAAGGCTGCCATTGGACTCAGCCCAAGAAGAGGCTCTTCCCCGGGCCCCCCAGGATGTACGCGCCACAAAGCGCGACGTTTAAGTTCACCTCACTCAATCGTACATTCAATGTCATTCGTTATCGTGCAGCGCCGGGCAGTGAGCGAGGACAGACGATCCTGTTCGAATCGAAGCGTCGACGAGTAAAGTTCAAGTTTTATTCCCGTATAACCTGCGCGCGCGCCCGCGTCTCACCCGCTCAAGTGATTAATAAATAATTAATATTATCGACCGGTCTCTCGTATTATATCGAATATATATACGACGAGTGTAATCAGCCCACGAGTGTGACTTCCCAACCATCGCCATCGAGTTCAGTGAGCCGCTCCATCACGTCTCATCGTCCTGCACCACCAGGTTAGTCTCAACCATTATCCCTTACCCCTGCTCATACGGTCCTTCGAGTTCTCAAACCCCCCATTCCCTCAGCGCGGGTAATCGACCCGCCATCCGCTCATCGATCGATGTGGCGCCTTTAGCGCTCACACGGCCGCTTGGCCGCCACTCGGTTGAAGGGGAAAGCTTAGCGGCCGAGTGTATTGTCAGTCTATTCTCTTGTAATGTCCTTCTCCTACATGGAGAAGAGGCCTATGCCCAACAGTGGGATATTACAGGCTGAATCGTCGTATCGTCGTCTTGGCGAAATCCTTTTTTTTTGATACCTTGATTAAGTACTAACTTTTCTTCTACATTTCAGCAAAATATCAATTTCAAATAACACATTTAATTCCTTTTAAAGTACCTATCCGGCTTCGGATCGGAGTTTTTGAGTGAAGATCCAAGGAGGCCTGGTGCCTTACCTGTCGGGCAGAATAGCCCTCAACGATGTCCGTACGGCTTATACGCGGAACAGCTTTCTGGAAGCGCTTTTACTGCCCCTCGTCAGGGCAATTTCCTGCTCAAAAAATGGAGCAGCCCGACTGGGGTAGTACCTCGACCTTACAGAAGACCTTAAATAATACTGTTTTCAAGCAGTATTGTGTTCCTGTTGGTGAGTAAGGTGACCAGAGCTCCTGGGGGGATTGGGGATAGGGTCGGCAACGCGCTTGCGACGCTTCTGGTGTTGCAGGCGTCTATAGGCTACGGTAGTCACTTACCATCAGGTGAGCCGTACGCTTGTTTGTCGACTTAGTCAGTCAGTCAGTCAGTCAGTTCAGCCTATTGCAGTCCACTGCTGGACATAGGCCTCCCCAAGTTCGCGCCAGACATCCCAGTTTATGTTTATGTTTAACAACCAAGTCATACCGAGACCGGTATCGGTTGACGGTATCCTTCTCGAGGTTGTTCAGGATTATGTCTACCTTGGCCACACCATTCAACTGGGCCGAAACAACTTCGAGAAGGAAGCCAATAGGAGGATTCGGTTGGGCTGGGCGGCGTTTGGCAGGCTACGTCGAGTCTTCACTTCGAAGATTCCGCAATCCTTAAAGACAAAAGTTTTCGAGCAATGCGTCCTGCCTGTGTTGTCGACTTAGCAACATAAAAAAATACATTCGTAGGTATTATTTTATTTTTGTGTTTCCCAATTCCCACACAGGAGGAAATTCTAAAATCTTTTTATTATAATATCAAAATTTTGATCCAGCGGAATTCGAACCCGCACCTCCGACATACCGTGTCCGGTGCTCTAGCCATTAAGCTATGGAACGATGTAACCGCTCAATCGAAACTTTTGATAATTATGATATTATTTGGTTTTAATCAAACTATATAGGAATGCTATAGAGTATAGACGGCACCACGGTTGCTTAAAACCGAATAAAATCATATCAAAAGTTTCGATTTGGCATGTCGGAGGTGCGGGTTCGAATCCCGCTGGATCAAAATTTTAATATGATAATAAAAAACATTTTGTCTTATAACAGTCAGCTAGTCTATACTAATATTATAAAGAGGTAAAGTTTATAACTTTGTTTGTATATACGGGGTAATCTTCGCAAATACTGATCCGATCATGAAAATTCTTTCGCTAACAGAAAGCTACACTATTCAGGAGTGACAAGACAAAAGGAAAAAGATAAAAATTATCAAAATTTTCGACCCAGCAGGATTTGAACCTGCGCCCTCTGACGTGGCCGTGTCAACAATTCAATCTAATCAAGCATTATTAGAAATTAATTGGTGATTTTAAAACATTTATATTTATCTGATTTGCTGAAAATAGTGAGAGTGTATTGGAACATATCAAATTTCACCGTACCCTTCTTATGTGAAATGGATTATAACGCCCATCGAAGTGGGCACGGGTCGGCTAGTATTTAATATATTTATAACAGCAATAAGCTGTTAGTGTCGAAATATCCTAGAAATTCTAGACAGTTTTAGAACTGCTGGCCTGAAGTTAAACAATTGTAAAAAAACGCACGCCAATAGTAAAATAAATATGTTATAGTACAAATGGCATGGGCAACTAAGAGCCTGGATGTTCTTAGTAAATAAATAAAAAAAAAATCCTAGTAGGTACAGTCAGTCACGGATCCAGGTCCCAAAGAGGTTGTGGTCACAACCAACCGAAAAACGGACAAGTTGCGATTATTTCGGCTGACCTTTTGGGCACGGCTCTTTATTCGTTTTCTGGATCTACATTGTAACGTTTAAATAATAAAATTGCCGCCCTAGGCTCCAGCCTACTCAGCCTTGTGGTAAATCCGCCACTGATTATTGTTTTGCATTGGTTTTAATATTATTACAAGCTTTTATTTAACTTGCAATGAATGAGTAGTGTGTTTGTACCAGATCTGGCTCACGAGCCAGATCTGGTACAGTCGGCTCTCATCGGCTGACGATTGGACGACCGATCCTAAAAAAAAAAAGGTTTTGGGGTCATCTAAATCGATTGCACTCATCTATTTTGTGCTAACTGTAACGGTTCGCGACTTAGGTTTCTACATTAATTTGCAAACTCCAGTACCCATAATTACTATGCGATTGTCTATTGTCCTCTTATCTATTGTTCCTCGAGCACCGTCCTTATCTCTTACTCATTATGCACCCTGCTTATCAGTGCTATTGTGTTATACCATTTTGCTATTCTGAATGTATATACAATATAAAAATTAATAAAATTGGAGTGTATGTTTGTAATATTCAAATAACCGTGTTTTACTAAACTCATGTGTATGTATACTGGGTACACATACGAATTTTTTTTTAGTTTTCGCCTGTCTGTCTGTTTCTTCTGGCTAATCTCTGCTAAGGCTACTTTTATTTTAGACATTTTTTATTTTATAACTCTACGAACTGAACAGTACCAATTTTGTTTCACTCCACGCGGATGAAGTCGCAGGCACAGTTAGTCATAAATAAAACTCATTCATTCCTTTTGTTACGATTTTTATTTCCAAAATGTTATTGTTATTTATTTATATATTTATTTATATTTATTTATTTATTTATTTATACAAAAGTATTATTTATACTAAAAGAACAATATATCTCTGGCCCCCACACTAGGATTCCCTGTGTCGTGGGGTCCAGTCCCTTCCGTTAGTTTGAAATAAAGTGAAAAAGAAAGTGAAAGAGTAAACGAATGCATTTAAATTTTATAAATAAAACAAGAATTACAGTCAATCGGGGTATCTTTGACACATCATTTCTATATTTTTTTAGCTAACTTTGGCAATGTTGAATATGAGACAAAAGAGTTAATTTAATAGGTGCTCTCGGGTTGGTTTTCATACTCTCAAGTTATTTAATGTCTATAAAAATCATGATATGTATCAAAAAAAGGCAATTTTGTTGTGTGTCAAAGTTACCCCCCCTTAATGGGTAACTTTGACACAGGTGAGATTTGTCGCAGGAATCATAACTTTTAAATACACTCGAGTGCATAGAAATTGTACACCTCTACATTATCATTTTGACCGCAAATATCTAAAATTATCTGTGTATCCAAAATTAAACATACTAAAAGTTTTAATATTATGTTTTAACATACTTTGATAGTGGCAAAATTTTCGAGTTATCTTATCTCTCTATCTAAAAGTTTTCAACTGAAAAAAATACAAAGATTGCGCGCGGAACATTTAGCAAGTTTTTGACATCAACTTCGTTTAACAGCTTCTTTTTTCAGAGAGTTCATTTACCAAGTTTGTTAAGTAAACAAATTTTATAAATTTAACTTTATGCACTAAATGTGGACCACGTAAAAATCAAAAAATAATTTTGCGATATGACTGTCAAAGTTACCTGGTCAATCAAAGTTACCCCGATTGACTGTAATGCTAGAAATGGTGAGTGTGTGTGTATGTGTATGTGTGTGTGTGTGTGTGTGTGTGTTCGTGTGTGTGTGAGAGTGTAATCAGTATCATATGAATAATAAATAATTAAATTCTTATTTTAGCCAACACATATTTATAATTAACAGGCGTAAACATATTATATTTATATGGTTAGGTATAGGCAAAACGATTAGTCATAACCATATTCCATGACAAGAAAAACTATAGAAGAATACAATAAATAAGTAATTTTACAACAGTTCGCACCTTCATCGTAGATAATTTTGTGAACTGCGGGTAATTGTAAATACACGACCGCCAAGACCGACCGCTTATCCGACTTTCTCTAATTGGAGGTTGTGATAATATATTACTTTTAATTTCTATAGATTATTATTGTTTTTTTTTTTTTTTTTTTTTTTTTTTCTTTTTTTATGTAATGCTGCATTTATTTATTGTAAATGTTATTGTAAAAACAATAAAATAGATGGCTCGTGTAGGTTGGGAATAAGTTTTTCCGTAATCCTTTTAGTGAATTTATTCGCATTCATTTCAGAGTGATAATCTTCTATTTTATTTTTTCCACTAAATAAGAGTAGACAGTTTGGTACAAAGCCTTTTTCACTTCCAGCATGTACAGTATGAGTCGTGAATATAACTCTCATCAATATAACTAATATTTTTTTGCAATTCTTCTTTTAAATTTCTGTTTTATACGATAATATTTAGATAATCCTCTCTTTTTGCTGTAATGTGTACATTTTCATTCAAAGCAGATCAATTTCATTGATATTTCTTTATAAATAAAACAAACAAAATATGATATGTATCTTATTTATTTACTCATTTTACCTAAACGAACTGACATTTTCGCATCTATTCACACTCAGACTCATATTTTTAATAGTAGGTAAATAAAATATTGCAAGTATCAAAGTCATTTATGTCATACTATACAGTGTTGCTATGTGTTTGCTACGTGTTATTAACAGCGCCCTCATTAAATTTCACGACTTTATAGACAGACTATACCAGGCCATAAACTCCAAAAAAAAAATTACTGATTTTAATTCTTACGTCATGTTTGGAAATTTTTTACTACTTCAGTCATACTTCAGTTCATCAATGTTGCCACCTTAGGGAATTTGTCACTAGATTTAGGGAATTCTATAGTAGCTCAACTATTTTTGATTTTTTTAAGTCACTAGACATAGACTTGGTGACTTCTAGCGACTTTTGGCGATCAATGACAACGATTTTGGTAAGCCTTTAGACAATAGTATTCCGATCTTATGGGGTTTTTGAAAGGGTGGGGGAGGGGTCAGTGGTCGATTACCCTCTGGTGCCACTCCCACCCCCCAGCAAACTCATGATTATAGAGATATAACGTTTAAAATTTTTAAGGTAAAAATTGTTTAAAGACTTACCGAATACCTAATGTTATACCTATTTTAGCTCCGATGCTGCGGGAAGTGCATTCATACTCCGTTCCGTAGCGTTTAAAACACTTACACATTATAATAATACACGTATGTACTAGAGATTGCAAACCGGGCCCGGCCGTTTTGCAATCTCTCGTGCCCTTTTAGACACCCACCGGGCCCGGCCATTCTGACCGAGCCCGGTCACCGGGCCCGGTACGTAAACCACGACTATACAAGTTTGCTTGTTTACAGTTACAGTACACCTATCATATAAGATTTCGCTATTTAGTCAATTAGTAAGTGAGGCCGCACACCGCCGCCACACGCTACACTCAACATACATTTACGGCGCCACAATTACTGCGATACAATTTAAGCGGCCACAAATGTGTCGTGAGGGCGCACATTGGAAGCACAATTGTAGCGTGGTACTAACAACAGAAGTCAGAATGTCGACATCATCGTCTGACGATGACGATTTTTTGATGAGGCGATTAATGAGAAAAAAAAGACGTTATTGGGTTCACCCGTTTAATCAAAATTGTAGTTTACGGAAATTTCAAAATTGCGCAAGAATTACGATCCGAAGAAGAAAAGTTCATAGAATGAATATGAAAACACATCATCATCATCATCATTTCAGCCTATCGCAGTCCACTGCTGGACATAGGCCTCCACAAGTTCGCGGAAATAATGGCGTGAACTCATGTGTTTTGCCCATAGTCACCACGCTGGGCAGGCGGG
This sequence comes from Melitaea athalia, assembly GCA_905220545.2. Lineage (NCBI taxonomy): Eukaryota > Metazoa > Arthropoda > Insecta > Lepidoptera > Nymphalidae > Melitaea > Melitaea athalia. The sequence goes on from HG992206.1 coordinate 90,341, forward strand.
TTGGTGACCGCAGGCTGGCTTTGTCGCACCGAAGACGCTGCTGCCCGTCTTCGGCCTGTGTAAGTGTGTATTTCAAAGCCAGCATGGATGGTTATCCCGCCATCGGTCGGCTTTTTAAGTTCCAAGGTGGTAGTGAAACTATGTTATCCCTTAGTCGCCTCTTACGACACCCACGGGAAGAGAGGGGGAGGCTAAATTCTATGCCGTAGCCACACAGCGAAAACACATACCTACCAATTATTATTAAATTTAGTCATTATCTGCTCCGGGCTCTCAACAGAACACTCTAGGGGTAAGACAGACCAAGACCACGTGGATAGTAGGGTGCCCCGATTCAGTTTTGGGTATTTTTAAGATCTCTATATCTATATTCAAGCACACAATCCTACTAGTCTAATTAGAAAAGTTAAAGCAGGATATTTCGACAGTAATTTAGGCATAAATTTATAAATAAATTTAACAATTATTAAAAATGAAGCGAAATATTGAATATTTTTTGTAAGACAGTAAATAACTAAATATAAAAAAATTATACTGAAAAGAAACACGGCTGTATAGTAAACGAAGACGTGTCATGTTTTTTACTTAAATATATTATTTTATACGGTCATATATTAATAATAATAATAATAATCATTTATTCACACTCTCATACATAGGTACATCGATATACAGAACAACATAAAGAATAGACTTAAATTAAGTAAAAATAAAGTATATTTAAGTAAAAAACATAACATGAAATAAGGCTGTACGGAGTTTGCCTTTTACAGACTGATATTTAAACAAAAATAATGCAGGCGGGAAACTTTTCGTTTCGCGCTATTTTCGCATCGTTAAACATCAGTAATTGTATCGTTTGTTAAAATAATGTGTAAAAATATTAAAATAAAGTGAGAGACTTTTAAAGTGAAGTTAAGTGACGTTAATTATAATATCTAAACTAATCTGTGCGTTTGTGTTATATGTGAGTGCGTATCGTTAATTACTCTTGCAATTTTGGAGACTTCGGAGAGTATTAAATAAAATACTTGTTCAGAAGGTGTCGATCGAATCGAATGAATTTATTGGGCAAAAATTGCAATATTTATACAAAATTATTTACAAAGAAAAATTACATAAACCAATAAAATAATTAGTTTTTTAACCAATTAGAAAGCGATTCTAATTATTGTTCTGCATTTCTTTCCCGCATTATTTCCGTCTCTCATTCACCGTGCGTGATTCGTGCTTCGTCGAAATTACTCGTGCGTCGTGTAAAACGGCGTCGCGGTCGAAACTCTATTAATACCACCTCCGTGCCCGCCAGTGTTGCCAACCGTACGATTTAAATCGTATTTATACGATCTTTTTGGCTCTTGTACGATGTACGATCGAGTAATCGAAATCGTACGTAAAATATACGATCTTTTCAAATCTTACACCCATCATCATCACTCAAAGGAAAAATAGATGAGAATTCAAGTTAATTCGATCTATAAATCGATTGAAATTATCACTTTTGCAATTATTTATGTAGGATTTGACAATTTCAATTACTAGCCACGAAGTATAGATACATTACTATAGCCACCAAGTATAGATTATACTTCGTGACTATAGCAATGGGTTATTGTTAGTGCTGTAAGCAACTGAAAGTACTTAACTGTCAAATTGTACATACATAATCAGAAAAGTTACGATTTCAATATAAACTAAAATCGAGAATTATTCAAATTGTTGGCATTATATTATATTAGAGGAGAGGACAATATACAAATTCGAGATTTTAAATCAAATTACGAAATAATAAAACATAAAACTGCTGTATTTTGGGGATTTTGACGGTATTCTGAGCATAAATTTCAATTTGAGGGGTTCTCCAAAGGTCAGCTCAAGGTCATTTTGATGAAAACGCGTTTAATTCGATATCTCGATGATGGTTAGCGTTAGACAAAAATTTTTAGAGATTTTTTCTTTTATAAATTTTTACTAATTTTTTATCTGAATTTTTTTTTAATCATCAGTACTTTTCAATTTATTACTTCCGAAAGGCAAAAATTTTACATTTTTTTTTCTCCCCATATTTCATTTTTCGCCATTATCTCCCTAACCGTTCAATTTTATGAAATTTTACCTATTTTGAAAAAGTTTCAAATAAAAAACTTAATAAATTTAATTTAGATTATCATCATATCATAATCCCCAAACAGCGGTATTTTATGTTTTTTTAACCCATTTTCAGCCGTAATTTGACTGGACTAATCTATATCTACGAAAATGATATCTAATTACGGTTTCATCTGAGTTTTAGAATATATCTATGTAACTTTTCGCATAACTAAAAATATAATAATTTATAATTGTGTTTGCTAGCAAACGAAAAAAAACCGACGTCAATTGCGTCGGCAAGTAATAAATCACTACAATGACATATTATAAAACAAATTCGCTTCCCGCTGTCTGTATGTATGTATGCTTAGATCTTAAAAACTACGCAACGGATTTTGATTCCGTTTTTTGTAATAGATAGAGTGATTCAAGGGGAAAGTTTATAATTATGTATAATACATGTACAATATAGTAGAGAAACACTGATCATTTTTGCAACCGTGCCAAGCCGGGGCGGGTCGCTAGTAATTAATAAATTAACAATTGCACTAGTCGTCACTACGATTTTCAAGGGTTCCCTCGATTTCTCTGGGATCCCATCATCAGGTCCTGGTTTCCTTATCATGGTACCTAAGTTGGGATATTCCCTTTCCAACAAAAAAAGAATTATCAAAATCAGTTCATAAACGACGAAGTTATCCCCGAACATACATATAAAAAGTAAAACTTATATACGTTCGAATTGAGTAACCTCCTCCTTTTTTGAAGTCGGTTAAAAATTTTTAATGTTAAGTGTTGATTCATGTTCCTTTATTGATAAATATTGATTCAAAATTATAATAGCATTCCGTTTTAACATTATTTACCTTGTTTTTTTGAAATTTCATTACGTACGATTTTTTTCCTTGAAATATAGGCAAAATACGATCTTTTCTAGGATATGGTACGATCTTCTGAAAAATAAAGTTGGCAACACTGGTGCCCGCCCGCGCCTCGCTCATTTGGCGGCGATCGGGCGCGGCGGGCAGACGTACAACGCACTCTTCACTCGACGGGCGGCGTCACTACAAATCTTGAAGATACGAAGAAAGAAACTTGCTTGAAGATTTGTGAAGTTATGTGAACTGTGACTGCTTCCTGCGTGGCGTGCTGCGACGAATCTATTTACAAACAGCTCTTTTCAGAGCTAACGACGTCATTAACAATTCTTGTTTCTAAACATTAAAACAGTCCTTTTCAGGGCTAACTATTATCGTTTCTAACGAAAATTAAAACCGTCCTTTTCAGGGCTACTTACTCCCTGTTTCTAGCAGACGTCATGCTTCTTGGTAAAGGTTTTCAAGGTAAACTGGTATTTTGAAGGTAAGGTGTTATAAAGGTACGGTATTGTTCAAGGTACGGTTTTATAGGTAAGTAAATAAGGTAAGTAATATTGTGCTAGCACATCGACTTACTATTACTACTTACGTAATAATGAATCGATGTGGTAGGCACACAATCTTAATCAACTTTATTTTACATGTATTTACATACATGTAAAATAAAGTGTTAACATGAGAGAATAGGCTGAATAGTAAACGAAAACGTGTCTATAATACGTAATATCTAATTCTAAACTAATCTGCGCGTTTATGTTATATATATAAGTTTGTATCATTTGTTACTCTTGGAATCGAGATAGTTTATTTTACGTAAATACATACAAAACAAAGTGTTAAAGTGTTTTAAAAGCGTCTTTAAAGCTACGAAGCGGAACATGAGTGCACTTCCAACAGCGCCGAAGCTTAAATGGTGTAACAAATAACATTAGGTATTCGGTAAGTCTAAACAATTTTTACCTTAAAAATTTTAACCGTAATATCTCTATAATCATGAGATTGCTGGGGATGGGAGTGGCACCAGAGGGTAATCCAACACTCCCCCTCCCCCCACCCTTTCAAAAACCCCATAAATCGCAATACTATTGTATAAAGACTGGCCACGATTTTTTTCCCCTGAATAATAAATATAGGAAACGTTATAAGAAAATAATAAAGGAAACTTTATGAAGTATTTTTTACTATAATGTTGACAGCACCGACACTTAATGCGATTGTTCGTCGGACGAGAATCATGCATTGGTGCTCTCACTCTGACGTACTGAATCAGTTATTTGATATCCTTGTCTAGTCACGGAATGGATTTCCCTGTTACGACACGGGGAATAACCGTACAGACGATTTTGTTTCATTCATATTCACTCTGTTTAAGGCCCTGCGCGCACTAGTGACATTTGTCACCGTGACAAAGAATTCTTTGTCACTGTCACGTCACCGTCACTTTCGTGACTGCGCGCACTTGCAGTGACAGTTTCTTGCATTCGATAAGATGGATCTCGAAGAGACGGTTGTCTGTGAACTCGTTTTTAGAAATAGAAAAAAATACAATAATAAAAAGTATTGGGTTCACCCGCTTTGGAGTGATAGGTTGATAAGTGGAAAGTTCTACACCATGTTTGCCAACCTACGTACATATGACACGTGACATTTTGTTGCGTCACGGGCATGTTGGCGTCCTCCGCGGACAAAAAGTCACCGAATTGTCACGCATCCAAGTGCGCGCACCTTCATTAGGGATGATGGACGCGGTGACAGTGACAAAAAGTCACGGTGACAAAAAGTCACTAGTGCGCGCCTAGCCTAGCTGCTGTTGACGCGGTTTGTGCTATATTGTAAATTTGTAAAGCTTTTGTTATAATATCGTTGTGAATTGAGAGTCACAATGGAAACTCCTTTAAAAAAGAAGGTATATAGCCAAAAATATCGCGAAGAATGGGCAATAATAATTGATGTAAAGTAAAGTAAGTAAGTTAAGATACAGGATGAACATTAGCACTTTGAACAGCATTATTTTATTAAAAACAGACTGTAAGTTATGAATGAGCAAAAATATGCTTTACCTACGAACTCCTAGAAGAAGATTTTTTTGTGGAAATAGGAAAAAGTAAAAAGTATTCCCATTAGGCCCATGCCCAACAGTGGGATATTACAGGCTGAATCGTGATCGTGTTTAATATTGTTGCTTTTGATACATTCAACCAAATGTGATGGTAGTATATAATTATTAATCGAGGGACTATACAGGGTGGGGATTATAATACAACGATAACTTGGACAGCGTATATGTAATGACTTTCCAAGCCCACATACAAAAAATCAATAAAATACATCCAGTAGTTTAGTCACAAATTATGATTTTTCATTTTTTAAAATTTCTACGTATGTATCATACTAAAGACCTGACCTACCCTAAAACCGGCGGTTAACGACTCAAGGACAGCTATTATTATTTTTAAAAAGATAGAGCATAAAAATAATGGATATGGGATCGACTGCCACAAAAAAAAGGCAAAATTTTTAATCATTTCCATTTAGTGACAGTTCGCAGACCAAATAATATTATAATAACTAATGTTTAAAAAAAAATAACTTATTCAGTATCGGCTACTGATCAGTTCTGCATATTTAAAAAAAAATTGATGGTTTGAGAAAATTTAAATCAAATAGTTTTTTATTCAATTTAATTTTAAATGCGTAACAATTTATTTTAATTTACTTTTCTAACTTACTATTTTTTATTCAATCAAAATAATGAAGTTTTGTAGGTACAAGCACATAGCATTTCCACGCGATTATGCCGCGTAGAAAGAAGGCCACGCGCGAAGGCGGCGCGATGACGCGTGTAACAGGTCAGTGATCCTGTAGAACAAAAATTGGGCATTTTTACTTTTAAGTGTACCTTGATAAAAAATACGAATATTTTATTAAACTGTGTTCTTAAGATGTTTAAAGATCCTAGTTTGTACATCATAGGCTGACGGACAGGGAAGAGTATTTTATTTTGAATAATTAATATATTTTCCTTATTAAAAATGCAAAATAAATGGACATTGTAGAAAATAGTGGTCAGTTTGGTGACAATATAAAAATCATCCTGTTTTAATATTTTATGTAATACGACTTCATTTTTCGTTTCTATTAATAGAGAATATTGCAATCCATCGAAAATAAATTACAATAACCATCAATTGAAATCTAATTCTTCTAAAATTTGATTTTAACTACGGTTTTGTGACAAGTGACGCTACCAAGATCGCTTTTCTTTATATATTCATTTGATAATGTGGTTAGTCTTCGTTAATATTTTTAGTGTTTAATGTAGTTACTAGTTAAAACAATATCCAAACCGTTACTTAGTAAAAAAACTAAAAATAAATATGTAAAAAAATATTTTGTCCACCTGCAAATTGGGACAGTCACTGAACTGACACATCGAAAATCCTTAGGCTGAGGTTACATGGTACAAAGAAAACAGCATTGGTAATTATTATTTTTAATGTTTATAAAACAAAAAAAAATGGTTTTATCAAAGTTAACTAGCGACTATGAAATAATGTAATAATAATAATAATAATAATAATAATAAGCACTTTATTTGTGAAACACACTGCAATACAATACAATACCATGAACAAAAGATAAAAATTAGTAGGTACATAAGAAAAAACATCAAAATAAATTTGGAGGAAATAACTATCAATAAAAAGGAATAATAATAACAATAAAAAGAAAAAAAATACTACAATATAATCAAAATTGACGAGAAGAAAAAAACATTTAAAATAAAATAATACTCACTACTGAAGGTAGCAGCGTGTCTCACAAAAAGGTAAGTCCTCGGCTTCAGTCAGGGATAAACCCTAACACCGATTTTCAGGACCACCTACTGATTTTTTTTAATTTCGTTCCGGCGGCAGTGGAAATGGGATAATAAATGTAAAACCATAAAATATACTTACACATATACGAATATTAAGCATACTTTTAGATGCTTAAACAACAATATATACCTAAATGAATCCAATATGCATCATAGTATACACATACATACAAATACACATACATATACGTATACACATACACACGCACACACACACGTACAAACACACACATACACATACACTTCCATATATAACTATCGTTAAGTACATAGACATACAATATAATTATCGACACCTTAAATACGTTTATTCATTTATTTTTGTCTCACAATGCCATAAACATACATAGATCCTGAACACGACGCTCCCACACACATCACACTCTCATCCACTCAGACCCGCATACGCACCAATACCACAAATACATAAAATAATATACAACTTAATATAAAATGCGCACACTAAACTATAACAAATTTTTTTGCTCTATTAACAGATAACGCTTATAATGGCGCTTAAAATTCGGCTGCGTACTGATATGATGATTTTAGGTTTTAAGCAAACCTTGTCGTCTGGCGTTAAAACCTAAAATCATCATTTCAAGAATTTCGACGCGGCTAGATGAGGACCCATAGCTCAGTTGGCAGAGCGCTGACACGGCACGTCAGAGGGCGCAGGTTCAAATCCTGCTGGGTCGAAAATTTTGATATGATTTAAAATCTTTATAAAAGTAATTCAGTCTTCTATAGTTCTTTTATAAACGTTGCTAAGCTTTTCGCTCTTTTAGTTTAGATTAATAGATTTTCAGATTACCTTTTGACTAGTGGCGTTTTAAAAAAAAAAATATATTCCTCATTGTCGATGTGATCCCAGCCTTACGTGTCAGTTTAGTGACATTTGTAGTCAGTCTTATAAGTGACGGAATAAAAATGTCACTGAACTGACGTCACATTTACGGGCAAGTTTATTGGAAAAATGTTTTTTAATTACAGTTAAACATTTTGCACTAGAAAAGTATGTGAAACTATTTCTAAATATATCAGATTCGTTTGAAACAGCTGGAAGATGTAAAAAGTCCTATATGGAAAGAGAAATAACATCACATGCCTGACAAATAAAGTGGGGACAGCTACTGGCACCAACAAAAACCCCCTTTTACTCGAGACGCTATGGCAATTCTGATAATTTAAAATAGCGGAAGTGATCTTCTTTACAAAATGTCATCATTTTCGGTGCCATGATATTCTTTATTAATATTTTTGAACAATAGGAACCGTCACTAAACTGACATGTCCGACCGGCATCAAATAGGAACATTTTTTGAAAATGTATTTTGAGCTTGTCTCATTAGAGTTAAATTGCACAAATTTAATCTATGTGACGATAATGATGTATTTATAGTCGTACCAAAATTACTTGTACAATATGTATTCGTGGTACTATTTAAATTTCGGTTAATTCCATGTACGTAAGGGGTGGGACATGCTCATAAACAGTGACTCTTGGTTTTAAAATATTCGTCATTTAATAAGTTGAACATATTTTACCAGGATCGCAGATGAATTCGTAAAATTAATGTAATGATTTACCTTTATATTCCAAAAATTAGAAAATATGGCACTTATTAAACTTGAAATAAATTTTTGAATATTTGGGACAGCCTCAAATCGGCGGGTACACTTAAAAAAAAATGCCCAGTTACAAAAATGATGTTATAAAATTTTATTAAATTATATTGAATTAGTTTGTATGAAAAAATCTTTTTTTTTTTTATTTTGATGTTAGGACTTATCTGATGGTTTTGAAATACTTCTTTATACTAGTACTAACGGTGTTTTCAATTATCGTTCTATTGTCATCCACACCTTGTATAATTCGTTGTTCTCTCACCATACACATTGTTGGCACGAGCTGTGTTTAATTGGTTTCTCGCTACAGCCCGTGTAAATGTAGGGTGCTCAACACGCTGCCTAAACATATTATTCCAGAAAATTTCTTTTAGAATAGTATACTCAAACTTTTTATGTACTGGTAATACTTTGCAATGATTAAAAAGTGCATTTTCGTCGTTATGAAATTCAGTCCTAATATTTTATGAAACAATGTTTTTCAATATTCTTAATTGTAATTTGTATATTTTGTTTAGTTTGTAGGATGATTATTGAGGATATTGGATATACGAATCTGCCAAAGCATAATAAAGTAACAATTTAATTTTCAAAGGGATCTTTTTTTTTAAATGATTATGTTAACCAAAAATTGTCTTAATTTGTCACATATGCGATCTATTTGTGATCTCCATGAAAATTTGTTGTCTATTACCAGATCTAAGTACATCTGTGAATTAACAACTTCAATAACTGAGGAAGCACAGTTATTTTTATCTTTGACCTGTAAACAGTTGTGATTGTGAGCAATCAATTTTGTTGTGAGAGTTTTTCGCTGATGTGATGATTTTATAATTAAAAGTTTAGTTTTGTTTGTATTGATTACAATTTCTACATCATGGCATCATTGTATCAATATATCGAAGTCGTCTTGTAATTCCTTAATGGCCACCTCAGGGTTTCTATCAGCTGCTACGAGACACGTGTCATCGGCGAATTGATAACATGTACTCTTTTTAATACAACTACCTACTCATATCGTTTACATATGATGAGAAGTGGATTGGACCAAGCACCGATCCTTGAGCCGTACCGACAGTCACATTAATAAAGTGACTTAATGTGTCATTAACTTTAACAGTGAATGTTCTATTTTGTAGGTAATTTTCACACCATTTCAATAAAGGTCCTCTTATACCGCAGTAATCTAGTTTTTTTATTAATTTTTTTGTGATTTAAAGTGTCGAAAGCACCTGAAAAACCAATAAACAGAGCGAGTACAATTTTTTTATTATAAAGATGTTTGTTTACTTCATCGGTAAATGCAGATAATAAGTCAATAGTTCCTTTTTCTTTTTGAAAGCCAAACTGATTCCCAGATATTATTTCGTTTTACAATTTTTTTATTACATCGTCTCAAACTTTGTCGTGTGTGTGTTGCATGTCGCGTGGCGGTCGGCCACGCAGTAAGATTGATAAAGCGATTTTTATACCCTTAATGGAATATTATTTCAAATTTTTTTAGTTAAATGTCTATAATGTGAAAAAAAGTTTCACTTTTACCGTGGTTTCATAACATCACAAAGGTTTTTAAAATTTGTATTTACAATGTAAATATAAATCCACTTTATGAAAAACAAGAAAGATACCATAATAAATAATTTCTGGGATCTCACCAGTAAAATCAGGGATTTTTTAGTTCAGGGAATTCGATAATAAAATTATTTTTATTACCATATCAAAGTAAAGTATAAGATCAGGTATAAAAGAAGACATTTATTTTCTAAATATATTTGTTACGTTTATTTTCTAAATGTATACGGAAACAAGCTAACTCGCGAATTTTTGAGTAATTAACCCTTTAACCGGCAACACCTTAATATTATGAGTACGTTCAGCTAATTATTGTAAATAATTTTATGGTTTTTACCAAATCAGAAAACTCGAAGACGATTTTCAAGGGTGAAATATCGATTCACTGAATCGATTCAGTACAACATATCGATTTAAAAAATCGATTTATTTGGCCCGAAAAATCGATTCTTCGATTAATCGATCTCAGATCGCCATCCCTAATGCAGTTCATCAGTTGAGTCTTGAGTGCCGAGTGGTTGACGTTGAGTCATTTTATCATTTATCGCAAAAAAAACAAAAATTGCCGGCCTTTAGAAATGTATCTAGGATAAAATTTATTAGAAATAGCTTCGCAACTGTCGTGGAGATACAAAATATATTATAAGAAAAGCAAGAAATCCACTTCTGTAAGTATTTTTTTAAAGATATTAGGTAATTATTTTATATCCTTCCTCTATTACTGGAATATTTTTATTTATACAAGTGTGATCTACTATGTGTGAGCAATTATTAATAAGTAAAAACTGTTTTAAGCATTAGTGACCAGTGATTGACGATGATATCATATTTTTGGATAATCTTTGACCTTTGTGAACAAGGAGATCTAGCGTTCAAAATTGCGGCTACATTCTTTTAGTATGAAGTACATATTCATTAAATATTCATTGCGGTTAATCGTCTTCAGATTTGTAAAGGTATATTTTTTTTAAATATATTCTACAACTAGCCGACCCGTGCCCACTTCGTTGCGCATTAATTATTTTTAATAATTACTTCTAACTACTATATCTCAAAAACTATTCATCTGATTGATATAGTGTAATTGGCAATTTTAATCTGCATTAAATTCTTAAGCGAACTAACATAGTTATTTGGATAAGGATTAATACTGAACTAAAGAAAATGTCTTTGAAAATAACGTAATGTTTTTAATAACTAATTTGAACATAAAAGTGGTTATTTTAAGTCAACGGTAAGAGCTAGAGATATGCTGTCGCGGACATTTTTGTAGTATTTTTATAGATTTTGAATTCGCTAGTACCTACATTTACACTAGCACATTACGCGGCGTTTGCGTGGAAAGGTCCCAGTTGGCCCGATTTTGTGCGACTTCTTCAACATTTATCGCCGTATTTCTGCTAATTTACATAAAAGCATAATAAATTATATACCTAAACCTTCCTCAAGAATCACTCTTTCTATTGTTGAAAACCGTATAAAAATACGTTCGGTAGTTTTCGAGTTTATCGCGTTCAGAAAGACAGGAGGACAGACAGACAGGAGGACAGAAAGACGCGGCCGGTTGACTTCTTTTTATAATGAGTATAGATTTACATAATTCTAAGCCTGCTAGTCCTCCATATAAACTGAACTGAAAACAGATACACTTATGTGTGTAAAATAAGTGAAGTAGATGAAACTAGATAATTTTAAATGAAAAATATATCCACGTACACACAATACTTTGATAATAAATGATAACAACGGTACTTAACGATTACTCATTGATTGTATTTTCAATTTAAATGTAATTTACCAATAATATGTTTCACATAATTATACTAACTGACCCCGCAAATGTATTGCCATTATAAAAGAAAAGTTGGAGAGGGCCACCCTCGTCTTTTAGGGGTATGAAAAATAGCTTAAGAACTGTTCTAAAGCCTACCAAATATACACAAAAACTTCATAAAAATCGGTCTGTCTCAGAGGCATTCAATAACAAACATTGTTACACTACTTTAGTAGAAAGAATGAAATTTAATTTTCTGCAAGAACTGGTGATGATGTCACATTTGTAAACAAATTTTAATTGCTCTAAATAAAAATTAAATCAAAAATTTTAAAAAGCCCCCAACACAATAACCTGAGTTCCCTTTAAAAAGTAAAAAATAATGAAAGATACTAAATCTTAAGGTACCTAAGTATGTATGAGTATTAATAATTCTAAAAAAATACATAGCGTTGGCCGTTGGGGGACCAAACCTAACAATTCAATTACAAATAGTCTGAAGCTAAACTAACCTAACTTAATTAAGCAACATAGATGAATTTAAAAACAAAATTAAGAAAAGAAAAGGTAGCATAGGTAGGAGCAGTCCCTCAACGTGATGTATTTTTTTTTTTAATTATTAATACTCGTATATACTTAGGTACCTTAAGATTGAGTTTCTTTCATTATTTTTACTTTTTAAAGGGAAGTCAAGTTATTGTGTAGGGGTTTCTTTAAATTTTAAATTTAATTTTTATTTTATACTTTTTATAGATAGTTACCATTCATTTATTTTTATTATCTATTTTGTAAAGTGAATGTGATGCTATTTAATTTGCGACCCTACTTGGGTAAATTTGCTGAGATTCGGATATTCATCGTCATTTTCTCCCCACCACATATATTTGCAGATATTGGGTATTTTCCCCCACTTTTACCCCCAGAGTTTTTTCAGGGCTCAACCAATTTACATTAAACATATTATTTTGTAATGTGCACGTGATGCGCTTTCATTTGATACCCCACTGGATTATATTTGCAGACATTCGGTTACTCTTCCCCACTTTCACCCCCCACAACATTTAAACGACTCAACCAATTTGAATCAAACATGTCTAAGAACAACTTTTAAACTTTCGCGTTGCATTATTATATTTTAATGTTCGAACGGGGATTAACGCGAACAAAATTTTTAAGGTAAAATATATTACCTTGGGGCCTGACGTTTCGGCTAGGTTACACTAGCCGTGGTCACAGGCAGACTGATCCAGCGATGTCACGACTCCGCCGTCGGGGTAGATATTTCTTCATCCACCCTCAACTCCTGATTATTGTCAGTTGTACCGCGACACACAACACTTATTACGTCCCTATTCTGTAAGTCAACCGGAAGGTGCCTATTCTGATATTGAACCGACTGAGAACTAAAACGAGGTTGTGTAATTTTAATCACTGGGTTCCATATCGGGGACAGTTTGAATCCATCTTCGCGATTGAACGTTTTGTGTTTCTTTATTTCAATGGGCATGACGAAAGATTTTCAAAACCTCTTCCGTAATGTGGCTACACATTTACTATTTACGAAAATACCTATATTTCGGTAATAAACTTAAGTTTAAGGAAGATTAAAACTATTTTTCTAATATGTTTTCAATGAGAGCGGCAAAACGGCTGCAGGTGTCATGGCGTCGACTCTGACGTCACAAAATAATCTGGGCCTTACTTTTTACTTTACTCTTTGGAGCGCGCCTGACGTATTATGTTATGTTGTGACGTCTGCGCTGTAATTTGTGTTTCATTCAAAATGGCCGATTGCAGTATTTTAATGTTTTATTTTATTGAAAATCACAATAATCTTATTGTTTTACATAAAACTAAACCAGTATTTTGAATTTTATAAATATGAGTGTTCCCCTGAAATCATTAAATTGACGATTTTTTGATACTGTCGTCATGCCCATTGCTTCTCGCATTACTCTTGAATAAACGTGGCGGTCTGTGGAGAGGATTTCCGTACGATGAAATTCGATCCAGTGATTAATGCCCGGTTGTAATATATGCTCTATACTGATTTATTCGCTTGTCGGTTTTTTACAGCGGCGATATGTTCTTTGACCCTTTCAGCTATCGTCCGCTTAGTCTGGCCTATGTAAGAACTACCGCAGCTGCAATTTATCTTATAGACACCTGGTGTTTGTAGCGGCAAAACATCCTTCGGTGTGCCCACTATGTTGGTAACCTTTGCCCCCGGCGTAAAGACAGTGGGTATTGAGTATTTCTTTAATAGACCGCCGATCTTATCTGTCACTCCATATTTATATGTATGCGTATGTATTATTGAATCCATTAAACACTATTATCATTCATCCTTAGAATCTTCACTTAACTTCCTATCCGTCGCTACTACATCGTGTCCTGTGCCTAAAGGTTATCTGTAAGAAATCTCTCTTCGCGATTAGATCGCCTTTGTACATCTGTTTTTAGTTACTACTCTGTTTCTTTGTATTTTGGCTTAGAGTATAAACAACAATAGAGCGCGCGTATTGCACAAATTGCTTAGTGCTGTCGTAGGCAGGTGAGCTATACAAACTACATCGATGTATATATAACAAATAGAGAAGAGAAGAATAAGAGAAGAGAGTTGCCGAACGGCAACGAGCTATCGATAAGTCTTGAAAATAGATATGTTTGTTATGTACATTTTATGTTCAATATATAATTATGTTATTTTCTATACTATTAAATGAGAAACGTATCTATAAATAAGTAATTATACATAGGTATATTTGGTTGTTTTTTTTAAATGTCAGAATCAGAAAATTATTTATTTTAACACAACCTACAACACATATAATATACAAAAAAAACATCATTGAGGTATTATTACTAACGTTAGTAATAATACCTACCTCAATGAAAAACATAACCAAACATTTTTATGGCAAATTGGTTTGCCAAATGAATAAAATGTGGCTATTTCATTTGAATATTTCTTGTTTTAATTTTACTTCAGAAATTATGCTAAAAAAATGTCTGAAAGTTATTATACTTTCGTATTAAAATATATATTTTATTTTATTATAAATACGAAAGTATAATAACTTTCGCATTGATTGATTGATTGATTGATTTTTAAATATCTTTATTAAATCATACAAGTTCACAAATTGTTTAACAAAAGCATCACTTATTGTTAACGTCATATTTATTAATACATTTTTAGGCTAACTCACCTTTACAAACATATCGCTCCTTCAATACAAAAGTCACACATTTCAAAAAAAATCAAAAACGTTTTTATTGCATAAAGTGCATCTTAAACGATGAAACTTTAATGTTTTGCAACAACAGCCGTCGTTTTATGATTAAAAACACCCGTAAACGCACACACGTTAGTTTTGTTTTGTACCGCTTCTGTAACTGAATTCCGCGCAAAAGTACCACATTGTGAGTTGTCAACAGTCATTCGGCATGACCACACGCATTTTTGTGAAAAACTACCACATTCCAGACAACTGCTAAAAGACAGGTGAAATTATATATTCAAAAGTGCCACATACAAGAATATAGTGGTATTGCAGATCACATACACGAAAGTATTTTATCATTTTTATGTGCAATAGTACACTATTTCGAAATAAGGTAGTTTTGCATTTATAAATTTGATATTTTTTCTCTTATTTTTGTATGCAATACTACCATATTTTGAACATATTTCGAAATGTGGTATTTTTGTATTTGAAAGTGATTGTGATAAATACATTTTATTTTACATCAAAAAGCATTAATTGTAGTTTTTATGTTGTTTTGTCTGAATGTTTTTGTAGTTTTTGTCTGTGCATTCAAGATCTATATTAGTAGGTAAGAGTAATAAATTTAAGTTAAAAACAAAACAAATCTTTTAAGCAATAAAAACGAAGATGCATAAAACTCTTTCATAAAATTAACTGATATAGGTAATGTTAATTTTACCCTTAATTGATGATCACATGATAAGATTTAACTATTTTTTTGTTTTCCCTTAGCAAGTTTACTATGTAGTGAGTATGTGCCATTTTCTTTGTTAAATTGACGTTTTGTGAGGTTGTTATCTGAAAATAAAACTCAACTTTTTCTAATTATGGTGGTTTAATTTTTAAAATTTTAATGTTCTCGAAGTCAAAGTCCATATATTGTATATATACAAAACTAACTTATCTACATTTTTTCGAGAGTATTCGAATTTGGAGGAAATAAGATTACTTCTAAATAATCAGAACATTATTGACCAATACAATCAATTATTGGATGTAGAATGGCTAGCAAAGTTATATTTTTTCACTGATTTAAGCTCTCACTTAAATGACATAAATATAAAACTACAAGGTGTTAGGTAATAAAACACTAATTAAAACGTTACTATTATACGTTTGACTTAATCAAAGCGTTCAAAGTCAAATTACAGATTTTTAATCGTGATATTCTTTCAAAATCTTCAATATTTTGCGAATACATTTTTTTTCTTAAAGTGAATGTTAAAATAAAATTAACAAAAGAATTTTCAATGTTAATTCAATTTCTGATTCAGGATTTTTTTCGTATGTGATTAACGCAGTTTAAAGAATTCGAATAAACTTTAAAAATTATTTTATATCCTGATACAATACCGCATTGGAAATTTTTTAAAAGTCCTTGAGTGGTTAAATTTTAATGAATTAGAAATGGAATTAGTTGAATTTCAGTCAAGTACCACATGGGACCAAAAACTCGTTGATTTAAGAAATTATTTAGAAATTATTGAAAGTAATCGATTATTGGATAAAATACGTATAGTTTCACCACGCTAACATTTCGAATGTAATTTTATTGTGGCACGTTACCTATTTAAAAAAGAATTTTTATGACTTTTTGGCACGGACATCAAAAAAGTTTCGCCATCCCTGCTCTAAGGCCCCGTTTACGGAGACGCGGAGCGTAGTCCGTAGCGTGTGGCGTAGCTTCTCGCGTGTGTCGAAATGTATGAAAATGAACGCGTATAAAATCGCTTCTCCGTAAACAGGGCCGGACCGTGAGGTCAGGGGGCCCTGGGCTAATACTAATTAGGGGCCCTTTTTTTTTTTGCTGCAATTGCATTTTCGCACTAGCCACCATCGCCTGGTGGCGACGAGAGTGCGGGGCTCCCGGTGCTATCAAAAAAGCACACCGACTACCCACTAAAACCCAGCGGTGCCCTCAACGTCATTGTGGAGCGCCACATGATCACTAACGCATGCACCGTTACGCCCCGACGGTAGGCCCGCCTGTTGCGTAAGGTGAAGGTGCGTGGCGGCGTCTCCTTCCCGCTGGTCGCCTCCTGCATAACACATCAGCATGGGCGTTCGCTTCGCGCTCACACTCTGCAGCCTCCTTCAGCGCCATGACCTCTTCACAGAAGGAGGCCACGGCCGACCAGCACCTCTCGCTGCCAAGCATGGAGCGGACGATGCTCGACAACGAGAGATCTCCGCCTACAATAGCCACTAGGGCCTGACGCTGGGGTCCCCAAGCGGTGCATTCCTCTAGAGTGTGGCGCACCGTATCTATCAGAGCGCCGCTCATGACAAACAGGGGTAGCTTCCCTCTTTGCTATTTGATGCAGGTACTTACCGAAGCATCCGTGACCGGTAGGTAGCTGCGTTAGCCGAAAGGTCAGCACCCCGTGCCGCCTTTTGACCCAGCGACTAAGATAGAAACGTATAGCGTCCACCGTTGCTGAAACTGCCACTGTGGACTCCATTTCCTCCTTCTACCAGTTCATCAGAGAGCAGAAAGAGGCGGGGGGCTCTGCGAGTGCCTTGAAAAAGGAAAGCCTCCGTTTTAGATATGGAGACTCTCAGACCCAGCATCTCGATGCGACCGACTGCGATCGATGCACCGACTCGCGCTAGGCAGGCTACCTCTTCGAAGCTTCTTCCACGGGCCGTCAGCAGTGTGTCATCTGCGTAACATATGACGCACAACCCGGGGGGTAGAGGCGTCCGTAGCAGCCAGTCGAAGCGTTTCAACGTTCCAAAGGGTAGGTCCAAGCACGGAACCCTGTGGAACGTCGAACTCAACGCGATGTCGATACAATCGACCGTCGCCTCCCTCCCAGTGGACCTCTCTCTCACAGAGGTACGCCTCCAACAGCTTTTGGAGATAGGGAAGCACTTTATAGTACTTTAGTGCCTCCAATATTGTCTCTACGGGAATGCGTTTGAAGGCGTTTGCCATATCCAACAAGATGGCCAGTAGTACGTCTCCACTGGCCACCGCCTCCGCGGAGAGAGACTTTAGGGTGTTCAGGGCGTCCAGGGTAGAACGGCCCGCCCGGAACCCGAATTGCGCGTCCGACAAACCCGGCCTGTGCTCGTCGAGGTGCCGGACGAGACGGTCTACGAGAATCTTCTCAAGCAACTTGCCTGTCTCATCCAGCAGCACGATTGGCCTGTATGCAGAGGGAGAGTCGGGAGGTCGACCCTCCTTGCATATCAGGCACAACCGGCCCGTCTTCCACGGCTTCAGAAACTCTCCAATAGTGAGGCACTTGTCAAAAAGTCCCCTAACTCTCCTCTCGGGTGTTCCAGGGCTATACTTAGAACACGCCCCAGAACACCATCCGGACCTGGTGCCGTCCTCTTAGCTTTGAGACGATTCAGGGCCGTATCCATCGTGGCCATCGTGGTTACGTGGTAAATGAGGCTGTAGATGACCACCAGTATACTGCCTGTCGTCGTCGCAGGTGCCGCCCGATTCTCGGCATGGCCGCATCGCAGATCAATGATCAATCATCTGCGAATACGCCCGGCAAGCTAATTAGGGGCCCTGGGCTAATACTAATTAGGGGCCCACCAAATTTGACCACGATTGAGAAGAATGTGTAATGGCAGCCGAACATTTTAACTGTCAGTTCGATGTACCAACACCTGAACGTAGACTTGAATTAAATGAATTAAATGGGTTTGATTAATCGTAAGATTCGAAGGGCTGCAAACTATACGGTCTGTTTAATTTAATAAAATTATTGATTCTTTCGCATTGTCGTCTATTTTTGACTTTGACTTGACTTAGCTGGGGGCCCCTTGAATCCACGGGGCCCTGGGCTTAAGCCCAAAAAGCCATATGGTAGATCCGGCCCTGTCCGTAAACGCACTCATACTACGCCCTATTAATCAGCTACACCAAATTTTCAAATCTCCCAAATCCTCTCTCAACCTTTTGTATCAATCCCGTATTCTCTACTTCTTTCAAAGCCCTTACCTACAATGTTCCCATCATCACAGATTTGGGTCTTAAAAAAGGCGATCCTGGTATAAAGTTCAAATTTCAAGAAATTCTTCATCAAAATTGGTCAAATTATCATCAGCATCAAAACTTTCCCCGTCCAGCTGTGTTGGTGCTGCCTGCTGGATCCCTAAATATAAAATTATTCTTCAATTTAAATGTCCCCCCGAAACATCTGTGTTTTCTGGTGAAGCCATTGCTATTCTAGAAGCCATTCTCTTTGCCCTTTCCCATGACTTAGGACCGACGGTTATCTTTACTGACTCACTAAGTTGCCTCTTAGCCATTATGGAAAATCCCTTTCGCAGCAAGTTGAAAATTTCTATTGTTTTTAAGATAAGAGAGGCTTTGCTCTCTTGTAGTCAAAAGGGTCTGCATATTCTGCTCGTCTGGATTCATGTGCTAAAGCTGCAATCCAAACCGGTATCCTTGATCACTACAAAAACTCTTGCCAAGACCTTCGTTCCCTAGCCAAAACTCATATGAACAAGTCCTGGAATTTATCTTGGAATTCATCAAAATTGGTAAAGGGTAAATTTTACTCAAATATACAACCAGACATCCCAAGACGCCCTTGGTTTTCTCTTCATAGACATGCTAGTCGCTGGGTTACATCTAGCATATGTCGCTTACGTCTTGGCCATGCGTGCACACCTGTTCATCTGGCCAAAATCAGAGTTCACGACCACTCATTGTGTGAATGTGGCCTTGACGAAGGCACAGTTTCTCACATCCTGTTTTCCTGTCCTAAACTCCTCCGTCCTATATACGACATCCTTCCCTCTGATATTCCCCGCCCTATAAATGTTCAATGTTTGTTAATGTTGGTGTTTAGTCCTTACTGTACATTTTTGTGTAAATATTTTGAAATAAATAAAATTAAGTTGTAAATAAATCATGTGTCTGTCCTAGTGTAATTAGTTTAGTTACTAACCGCTGTAGTCTTAGTTTAACATTAAATGTTTGTGTAGTTTTAGGTTAAGGACGTATTCACAAAATTAATAGGTATAGAATCGACCATTTACACGAGTCACACACACAAGCGACGCAGTACGCACGGTTAGGTGTAAGAATAGTAGTGGATTGAACTACTTTGATACTTTACAATTTTTTATTTATTTATATTTTTTATTTTATTACAATTTATATTTCTTTGTGATTCGTAGGTACCTACGAAAATATATGTAGGAATCTGAAGTGAGGAAGAGGATGACGGATGGTCGAACTCGTTAATTAACAATGTAATTTAACACAAGATAGTTACTTAGTATTCAATGGACTCACCGAGCGGGTACCGTCTATCGCGTAGCAGAGAGACAACTCGACGCAGTGCCCGGGACTTGTGACCCGAGTGTTGGTTTACGGCGGCGCCGCCTTTAAATGCGCATTGGCACTCACCACCACCGGTCGAGTTGCCCAATCAGTAACAATTAATTCGTGTACACAAACTAACTATTAGAAGAGTCGAGGTTAAGCTACTAGCAGGATACACAAGTGCACCGCGCCACGCCAGAGCCAAGACTGCCCCAGCCGCGGCCGCAACGATCGTTCCACACACGACGGAATGACTCGAATAAATGAGTGAAGGCAGGCGAACACGTCACAACGTCAAAATGACTCAAATAATAGAATGAGCGGGGGTAGGTGAATATCGACAACAGCGCAGGTACCGACACGGGTTCGAATATGTAGTGACGAAATGCGGTCGCGCTCACATATATTTTATTGGTGTTTGTGTTTTTAGTAAATAATAACTATTTATAAATATACCAATACCCACTTCAGTCACTTTTTGATACTATTTGTTTCACTTTGTTAGTTTTTCCTTATGAGGTGTGAGTCAAATACATATAATTGTGTGGTATGAGACGGTTGAGATTATGAAGTAGAGTGGAGAGGGTTGAGGGCTGCGATTTGATACAAGTGACACTCTCTCCTCCTCCAAGAGGAGTGGGAGCCCGGCGGACAGCTTGTTTTTAAAGTATCTCATTTTACGATTTTTTTGACGAATTCTAAACGTAAAAATTGTGTTTGGCTCGTAAACGAAAAAAAACCAACTTCAATTACATCGACAAGTAATACAACGTAATAAAACAAAAAAAAAGGTGTGTGTGCAATTCACACACGATAGAAGTGAAACTTCCGCTACAATGAGCGTAACGCTACAATGAGCGTAACGCTACAATGAGAGTAACGCTACAATTAGCGTAACGCTACAAATAGCGTAATGCTACAATGAGTGTAACGCTACAATTAGCGTAACGCTACAAATAGCGTACCGCTACAAATAGCGTAACGCTACAATGAGTGTAACGCTAGAATGAGCATAACGCTACAATGAGTGTAACGCTACAATGAGCGTAACGCTACAATGCGCGTAACGCTACAAATAGCGTAATGCTACAATGAGCGTAACGCTACAAACGCGTAGGTAACGCTACAAATTTCGTAACGCTACAATTAGCGTAACGCTACAATAAGCGTAACGCTACAATGTGTCATCCTTTTTCGTGTTAGTAGCACGGCACGCCCTTCCCTGACGTTTTTCCGTTGCATCCGGTTTGAAATCACAATGATTCTAAAGAATTTTCACTTCAAAAATAGTCAAGTAAAAACGCGCTATTAAAGATTACTCAAAAAGTTCAATAATCAGATCTCGATCTAATTTAAACAAGACTACATGACAAGTATTAGATTTCGATTAAAGTAAGAATCATCAAAATCGACACACCTAGTAAAAAGTTATGCGGTATAATACGTCATGATCGTAGAATAATGTCGGTTTTGAAAAAAATACGAAATTCACTTTTTGCCATATTTGAATACTACATTGTCTATATTATGACTACATGAAAGAAAAATTATGATATGTATTTTAGTTTTCAAATTAATCAGTCGGTAAACTGACGGATTTGATAGCCGCTCATAGTAAAATGACGCTTGTGTATATCCGTCTCTGTACGACGCGCGGGGATCTCCCGCCGAGCCGTCCCGCTCCCGACGAATCCGCGCAATCGCCACTATTCGTCGGACTCGCTCACGAGTTGCAGCAGATTAATTTATTCTTAAACAATTACAGTAGTTTCTCTTTGTTTGCCTGTTTATTGATTATTTCGTGTCTAGTTTTTTACATATTATGTTAAAAGGTATGCCACAATGAAAACAGGACAATCAAAGCTTATGTTAAAACTTGTGGAAGAATCAAGCAAAAATGCACAAACTACCAATATTATTCGAGAATAGTGCGTTAATAAGAAAGACTGCATACTAGGGACTCCTGGCTATTAAATAAATTATGTATTAACATTTTGGTAATATTTAATTATTGTATTTATAAAAAAATGCAAAGTAAATAATTAAAACGTCGGTTCTGACTATCCGTCGGTTTTCTACGGAAAAATTTAAATCAGTTTAAAACTGAATTTACATGAAAATAGTATTTACTTGCTCATAGTAATACAATATTCTGTTGATTTAGTGTTTTATTTTCCATTTTGAATTTTTAAGTTGTATTTAGCAATATTACATTTTTCTATGGACATGATAGTGACGCGTGATCGCAACCGACAATATTCTGCGGACCAGCTTTTTTATCTAACGGTCGTATCTGACTATCCGACTTTGTTCTTAGTACAAATTTCACTTCCGCCTTTATTCTATTGGAAAACAATGATTATTTAAATATATTTACTATATTTTTTTGTGAAAAAATAATCTGATCCGAGTAATAAATTACCTGTATGAATAAAAAGAAGTAAATTCTATTATTTTTATACTTTCAAATGTTTTATTGTGAATATAGTCTAACGGTGTTTAGTAAATTTTGTTTTACGTTATTAATAATCTATTATATATTTTACATTTACTGGATAATAAATCTTTTCAAAATGCAATACACCACTACCCCCAGAAGCACACAACATAATAGAAGAAATTAACGACATTTATGATGATGTCTTTTTATACAACGTACACGGAACAAGCGAAATCATAAAATGAACGGATGAAAATTTGAAACCGAACATACCATCACCTACTTGTGTCCTTTATGGCCGTGTATAAAAATGTATCCTAACTATATTTACTCTCGATAGAAAAACAGTATGGTGTTGTGTCCCTCTTTAATATCAGCTCAACTTTAACCCCTTTAAATACTTGTACCTTGAGATCAGATCTGTCATATTTTCCTCAACCCATTGCCCCGGCTGTTGACAATAACGGCGATAACAAACACCTATGGCATCACCAGCAAAAACCCATAGTGCAATATGTAATGATTGTTTTTGTCCCACTCACGATGGTACATACCATAGCAACTGCCCATTAATCAACACTGCTGTGTCTTCATGCCAGTCGTCTCCAGCGCCTTTTATTAGATGTAGACGTAAGAAACGTGTCCGACATTATCATGATTCAGAAGAAGTTAAAAGAAAGCGCTTAACAAATGCAGAAAAAAAAGGGTAGTTCCAGAAAAAAACTATAGGTAGGCCTTGCACGTTGTAGGTATAAATGTTACGATATCTTGACTCTTGGAAAAAAACAGTATGCATTTGAAAAGTTTCGGAGATTATGTGATCGTGAGAAACAATGGTTGCATTTTGCGAATTATACGACAATACAACTTCAAAGATATTTAAAGCATAATCGTCAATTCACTTACAAGTATTTTTTGTTTAACGGATTATCAAAAAAAGTCTATAAAACCATGTTTTAAGCACATATTATTTTAGTGAAAGGTTAGTTTCTAAACTGGTTAGTTTTCGGACTGCAAATATGATGGAAGCATTTCAATTGAAAAAGACATGAGCGGGAATCATAAAAATTTTAATCGGATTTTTGACAATGAAATGATAAGGTCTATTTGTACCCACGTTAACTTCTTTTGTACCGGTAGAGTCTCATTATAATAGAGCGGTATCGAAAAGACTGTAGGTATGTAGATGGTGACTTGAGCATTGCTTGGAAGTTCAATTTATACAAAGAATAGCCTGAACTCAATAATTGTTTAAATACAGCTTCTAGTCTTGGACAATACAGTGACATAGATAACACTCATTTTAATTTGAGTCTCACAGTTTTGAAGAAACACAAAATCCGTCTGCCGACCTTAGAGAACAGTATGCAAACCATTTAAATAGTGAAAACTTATCTAGAACCTTGTAACAAAATAATAAAATGACGCTATTAGTTCTAATAGACGCATCGTTGGTGCAACCTTTGATTTTCAAAAAGTTTTGTCATTTCCTCACGAGCAAATGGGTGTATTTTATTACAAGCAAAAGCTGTCATTTTATAATTTCACCATATAGGTACAATATGGTTGGCAAACAAGGTTACTGCTATATGTGAGATGAAGGTGTTGCCAAACGTGGGGCCAACGAAGTAGCTGCGTTTATGACTTCATAAAGAAGTTTGTATCGAAGGATGTGAAAGAATTTCGATTCTGGTCAGACAATTGCGCTGGCCAGAATCGAAATCGCATAGTATTTAATATGTATGCTATTATAGCTAAAGAATATAATATAACAACGAGTATAACACATAGATTCCTTAAAAAAGGGAAGGGCACACCCAAAAGGAGGGGGATACTGTTTAGTATTATAGAAAGGGCTGCTGAGTGTGAAAGAATTTATACACTAGATGAATGGAAATTTTTGTATGTTGGGCTAAATTGAAGGGTGATTCTTATGAAGTCATAGACGTAAATCAGTCGTTAGTATTTTGATTTTAAAGGTAAGCTAAAAAGGGTTAAGAATACAGCTAACAACAAAGTTACTTGGACAGGCAAAAAAGAAGTTTGTATTGACGGGAATCAGAGCAATAAAATCCTACCTATTAATTATTAACGACCAATGGTCTACCTACTTACTCGTGGTCAAAATAAAATATGATAGATAACACATCCGCCAAAATATTACTCAGTAACTCGATAGAACATAATCGGAAACTAACATCCGTCATAATTTGAAAAATAACTTTCCGAAGAACAATGTCGGATAAGACTATGTGACTGTGTTGACTCCGAAGTAAAATGAAGCATGTGATTTTTCTAGAAAACTGTATAATTATGAGTTGATATTTTTATTACATTTTAAAAGAAACCCTATTTTTTACATGTATGCCAAATTTCATAGTTACAGATTAAGAATTTAAAAAGTTATGTCAAAAAAACTAACATAATTATTTGAAATGGCTGCCCTGTAAAGTTTTGTTTTTGTAAGATCCGTCACTATTCTACGACTATGACGATTATACAACGTAGGTCGACGAAAAAGTAGTCAAGTAAATAGGCATTATTAGATAAGTACTCGTCAGATCACGCAACACCTTTCAAAAACAAAATTGATCGAAAGCGGTCCACCCAGTCAAAAGTTCTGATCTAACGTACATAAAAAAATACAGTCGAATTGAGAACCTCCTTCTTTTTTGGAAGTCGGTTAAAAACAGTACAATACAGTGATTTTCCTACTTACAAACTTTAAAAAATTCAGTACTAGCTCAATTTTAACTTCTATTTTATGTTTTATATACCATTCTCTTCGTCTTATTTTGTTCTTTAATTTGATGTACTCTTTTTGAAAATTGCGACATAAACTATAGTAATACAACAGTGTTTTACTCGCGAAGTGCAAAATTTTTAATTTCAAGTGCGTGCGGCTTCGAAATTAAATCGTCGACCCCCCATTGTTTTTCATATTTAAATAGTGCTCAAGGTCCTCTATGATCATGCGAAAATTCAGATTTTTTAAACTAAAATTAGTGCCTGTTTTCGTACTTTCAAATTTTTTTTCCCACGCTCCATTCCCGTCTATTTTCCACAATAAGCGTGGTACACCCATCTTCGGTACACCACAGGATTCGCTTTGCCTCAGGTAACACTCACAAACAAAAAAAGGTGTGTGTGCGATTCACACACGATAGAAGTGAAACTTCTATGGCAAACTAATTTAAAAAAAAACTAATTTAAAATTAGCGGCTTGCAGCGCGGCCCGGCCGTACTACGCAGCAAACTGCATTTAAGATCATAGTAGTGATAAATAATACTTTCGTAAATTAATGAAATAAGTAAAGGATTTCAGGGTTATTTTATTAAAAAGACTGTTTGACATAAATATAATAAAGGCTATATAAAATAAAACAAATTAGGTACATATTAAATCTATACAAATAAATAAAATTGAAATGTCTGTTTGTAATATTAAAATAACCGCTTTTAACTAAATTCATATGTATGTATGTATACATGGTACATATACCAAAATAACATTTTTTTTTATAATTTGTCTGTCTGTCTGTCTGTCTATCTGTCTGTTCCGGCTAATCTCTGAAAAGGCTGGATCGTTTTTGACGGGAATTTCACTGGCAGATAACTGATGTAATAAGGAGTAACTTAGGCTACTTTTTGTTTTAGATTTTTTATTATTATTTTATAACTGCGAACTGAACAATAATTATTTTGTTAAATTCCACGCGGACGAAGTCGCGGGCACAGGTAGTTTAAAATAATTATTATTCAATAAAATGGATCTCAATAAAGTAGCTTCATATTTTATCAATAATCTAATTCTTATTTTAATTTTAATTAAATATAATATATAATAAAGAAAAAAAAAACGCCAACATCACGTGGTGTTCCCAAGTGGTCACCCATCCAAGTACTGACGCTGCCGCGTTACCGATCGATCAAATTTTACCCCTCATGCACCTTAAGAAGTTTCACTTCAAAAAAACTAGTTGAAAAAAAAAGCGGTCACCCATCCAAGTACTGACCATCGTGACGCTGCCGCATTACCGGTCGATCAAATTTTAACTCAAAATCAAACCAAAAATCAACCAACTTATATCTCCCTCTCAACTTCCGTTCGCCTCGACCGATCACACTTTTCGTAACACTCTCGTCACGCACCTGCTTACTCCCCAAGTTAAGCGCGCCTAAAGAAGTTCCACTTCAAAAATACTAGCTATGTACTTTTAGCGAAATAAAATAATGCAATAAAAATGTGTGATTATAAAATGATCTTACTTTGTCAAGTATCAAATTTGGTTTATCGAAAAATAATACGTAAATTTATAAAATAATAATTGTTTTGCTACGTCACCGGTTGCTAACAAAGCGACATGGCGTCCACTCACCACAGCGCCCGAGCGCGAAGTGAGGTCTCGTTCTAAAAATTGAATTATGTTTCAAAACAAAAAACAACAATAAAATAAACCTTACTGCAATGGAATAAGAATCATCTTTAATAGCAAAATGTGTATAAAAATTAGCTCCAGTTTTTATTTTTTTAAGACTATTGGTGGAATTTTTGTATTATTTTCTGGCTGTCATTTAAAATTGAACATATCCTCCTGCTCATACTATTTATAGAAAACTTAATATATGTGTATAATAGAACAAACATCACCCGAAAGTCTACCCGTTTTGTTCATTTTCTTGAAAATGGTAATGGAAAAACGTTTAATACGATATAATATATAAGAACTAGATTTAAAAAACGTAATGCTGTTTGAAGATGAAGACCCAATCTCTATGAAATAATTATTCGTTATATATTATTTTGTTTAGTTTTGTCACAAAATGACCTGAAAAAGAGCATGATTTTGTCCGATTCGTATAGGCGCCCTTAAGGTATAACAAAGAAAGTCTGACTATTTAGCCTGTTTCCAAAATTAAATTGAGACTGTTATCTCAACCGCACCGACCAACCAATCTCCTTCGTGTGTTCTCCACTCTACGTGACATTGGCGGAATCAACGGAGTTCCACTGGCACAACTGAAAGCCACTAAACTAATCAATCAATCAATCAACTGCTATCTCAACTGCACCGGCCAACCAATCTCCTTCGTGTGTTCTCCACTCTACGTGACATTGGCGGAGTCAACCGTGCTCCACTGGCACAACTGAAAGCCACTAAACCAATCAATCAATCAATCTATTTTGACATAACAAACGCGGAATACAAATAAAATATTTTTTTAAAATTAAATTATAAACTGCGGCTTTAATCACTTTTAGAATATTTTTAAAATTTTAGTTTCAATTAATAAACGATAGTTAATTATATGAATTGTCTGAACACGTCAAGCACGTACGAGGGCACGTACCTGGGCATTGTCCTTTTGAAGATTTTGGACCCCCTCCTCCCCCACATGCAACGTGACGTAACGTTTTCCTGTCCCCCCCCCCCACCCCATAAACGTTACGTAACACCAACTGTCTATTTTTACCACATTTTTACCCAAATGTCACAACTATGTTGCGCAAACTAACTGGAAAGTCGCTAAATTACTTTTGTTATTGTTTTAATCGCGTTTGTGGTAGTAATAAGTAAATAAAACAGTATAGTCGGACTTTTAATTCGATTCCAGATTTGACAATTTCAGTGTTGCAGCGTTATGACAAGTAATAAATAGTGACGTTGCGAAATTATTCGATACGGAAATCGATTATTTCCGGATCGATTCTTCTCGTTTATAATTTTATTCTCGTAAACTAAGTATATCAGTAAATTAAATATTTCTAAACGGATAATTTAATTATGACGATTAATTTTATTAAGGATCTGAGAGTTTTCTTTAATAATTGTGTGTGAAATAAATAAATAAATGTGATCATGAAGGAACATGAGAAATAAAACAAATATAGTCGTATTTTTAATTAGACGAAGCCAACTGACAGTAGCTAATGTCACTTTGTAAAATAATGATACCATGTTTAAAGTAATAGTGATGCGTTCAGTTCTCATTCAATCAGATGAATGAGCAATGAGTGTGAATAGTCAATCACTTCAAAGTTCAAACTATAAATGAATATATTGTTACGTGTTAGGGTTCGAACGATTTGGAGAGAAAGACCTGCTGACTCTTTTAGAGACTTTATTCACTAGCACTAGGTCCGACACAAAGCACTAGGTACAAACACTGGGTACAAACACTAAGTACAAAGTACAAACACTAAGCACTAGGTACACTCACTAAGCACTAACGATGTCCGAGGTCGTAGCCAATGTCGTAGGTTTCCGCTGGTATCACTCTTGATCACTAGTCTTCACTTCGAAGTCGCTTCGTTGATCACTCAAACTGAACTGCCTCCGCTCGACCACCCGCCTCTTTGGTCATACATTCATTTTCATCCACAACTTCAAAGGCCTCCAATTGCGCAGAAGTTTCATTTTTCACGTACTTGTAGGCGTTGCGGATCATTACTTTTTCAGTAACAGTGAAAGCTTTTCGTGGACGCTCATCCACGTCTTTTTGTGATGTACTTGGCTGAGGATCCATTTTGATGGAAAACCAAAACAAATAGATTTACTCAAAGTTCACAAAAAACTATAAACGTAACAACAAACACAACGTAACAAAACTTTAACAAAACCCAACAAAATAACAAAATATTGATTCGCAATGAAACAAGATATTCGTGCAATCAGACTGGGAGAATGAAGCCGAATGACAAGATAAACAAAATGGCGATAGAATACTAAGGCCGCAAACACGAAACTTGCGGCGGCGGGGCGACGGCGGTAGCGGGGCGACGGCGATGTATTCAAAAGCATTGCACAGTATAGCGACGGGCACGAAACGGGCGGTGGCGGAGCGGGGCGATCGAGCGATGCACGGGCGACGGTGGAGCGACGGTGACGCGTTATTTATTAGTAAGGCTAAGCGCGCACTAGTGACTTTTTGTCACCGTGACTTTTCGTCACTGTCACCGCGTCCATCATCCCTAATGAAGGTGCGCGCATTTGGATACGTGACAATTCGGTGACTTTTTGTCCGCGGAGGACGCCAACATGCCCGTGACGCAACAAAATGTCACGTGTCATATGTACGTAGGTTAGCAAACATGGTGTAGAACCACTCCACTAATCAGCCTATCACTCCAAAGTGGGTGAACCCAATACTTTTTATTTTTGTATTTTTTTCTATTTCTTAAAACGAGTACACAGACAACCGTATCTTCGAGATCCATCTTATCGAATGCAAGAAACTGTCACTGCAAGTGCGCGCAGTCACGAAAGTTGGTGACGTGACAGTGACAAAGAATTTTTTGTCACGGTGACAAATGTCACTAGTGCGCGCTTAGCCTAATACTTTTTTGGACGGACGGTTTTTTTCCATAGTTCGGATATTGAAATGTATATATCGACACTCGATATTTTGAAGTAAAACTTTACGCATGCTTGACTTGGTGAATAAGCTGGTGAGTGCGTAACGAGAGCGTTACGAAAAGTGTAATCGGTTGAGGCAAACGGAAGTTGAGAGAAAGACATAAGTCAGTGAAAGTAGAAAGAGAGAGAGAAACTTAGGTTTCGTAATGCTTCAGTCATGTGGTCTAAAGCGCAATCGTTTTTTAAATACATATCTTATTTTTTTCCCGCTAATTATTTAAACTACAACATCATTATAAACTTAATCTACTGAAATTTATTTACACTGTATTTGAAAAGAACACAACATGTACATAATTATAAACATTTTAAATTAAACAATATAAAATGTAGATAATGCATGTCACTTACAAGTGTACATAACACTCAAGCCTAACATTATGTTTTCCTCTTTTAATTTATTTATTTACATACTAGCTTTTACTTTTTTTTAAATATCGATATATCGAGAATACGATATTTTAAAAAATATCAACAGCCCTACTGCCCGCCAGCTTGTTTCGTGCCCGCCCGAGATAACGCTGTCTGATCGCTCCATGTCGCGTCGCCCCGCTACCGCCGTCGCCCCGCTGTCGCCAAGTTTCGTGCCCGCGGCCTAAGAGAAAATAGAAAACTATCTAGGCTCTTTTATTATAAGTTTTGTTTTTAATATAAAAAACAAAAATATTAACTTTTTATAAAATAAAGGTAATACTAATTAATAAATAATTATTATGAATAATTATGTATTTATTTAACTAAAAATAAGTATTTAGTTTTTAATTGGCACACCAATATTATGATTACATAAATATAAATCGCGATTGTTTATCGATTTTTGTGTTCATCACTACACTATTAAATCTGGTATCATTATTTTACAAAATGACAGTAGCTAATGTCAAATCTGGAATCGAATTAAAAGTCCGACTATAGATTTTAATACCCAAGTTTTTTTAATTAAACAAAAAACAATGTTACGTAACGCCTTGTTCGAAACATGTTGCATTTGTACCAGATACAGTAAACATGTAGTAATAATAATAACTCAATTGTACTCCAAGAATATCAATTTTACAACTGTAAAAATATAAAATAAGAACAAAAGGTCGCCTTATCTATGGAGGAGATGGCATACTTCCAGTAGAGGTGTAATTATGATGACTTATACCCCGTCCGGCGACTAATGATCTTTTTGACACTTCAAGAAATTTTGACATTAGTGACTGCCTCACACGTTATTTATTCGATTCGAAATAATAATCGATTTTATTTAAGAAGAACTTTCAATCGATTTAATTAAATAAATTTAGTTTAAAAATATGATTTATTTATGCGTTTATTAGTTTTTTTTAATTATAAATGAAATATATAAATAATAAATAAATGAATTAACAGAGTTATTGCTCTTTAATCTTGGTTTGCAATTAAATTCAAGATTTCGACTTAATTTTTCGCAAGTAATCAATCTTGAGGTCATAGATACTATTTTTATTTCCTTTTTTGTATTAAATTTATAGAAACAATAATCACATGACGTAAAATTATTTTTATCATATGATCGATTTATTATTTCAAGAACTGTTTCATAGTCTGTGGTTGTTTGTTATGCACAGGGTACTTCACTCAATCAATCAAATCGTCAATAAAGTATGACATTACTGTAAAATTTTTAGTACGTTATTCCGAAAAAAAAAACTGTAATTTATAGGCGTGAGCTGTCAAAAAGCTAATTACTCACCGGACGGGGTATAACTGGATTCCTGTGTATACATGGGTCTAGTTTATAGCTTTATACTTGATTTTAGTATTTAGATTATATCTTGATAAAGTAATATCTATAACATCTAATTATAAATTAATGGTAATGTACTAATTGTTTAATAGGGAATCGGACAAACTTTCAAAAAGTGTTTTTAATTAATCTTTATGGATACTTATACCCATAAAAAATAAAATTTTATTAATTTACAGCCTTTTAGGTAGGTACTCAAAATCATGTTTTAATATTGTTTGTTCAAAAATCCCGCCAAAACGCCACGTTATGACATCTGACAATGCGTCACGTCAATTGGAGGTAATAAACATAGAGTATATAAAGGACAGAGTACGTTGAACATACGGATAGAATAACCCGTGCAGTCAATGCTTCCTCTTTTCTAAATTACTCTGTGGCTTGTACCGCCAAATGACGTCACGCACTCTAGTTGGTGTTTTATTACAGATTAATAATATTACATATAATTTTTTCATTTAAAATTAAAAATTCGATAAATAATCGTAAAACAGTATATTTATTTTATCTAAGTACATTATAGATTTTAATCTGATTACTGTCCGATCCCCTATTATTGTTAATGTTGGTGAAGTAGCTTTTATGTATAAAAACAAATGTCCGTTGTCATATCATAATGAGAGTTAGTCAAGTATGATAATTTTATTTTACTTCAGCCTATCACAGTCCTCTGCTGGACGTAGGCCTCCCCAAGTTTGTACCACAAATGGCATGAACTCATGTATTTTGCCCATAGTCATCAGTCACTACGCTGGGCAGACGGGTTAGGCTGCTTTGGGGCTGGCTTTGTCGCACCGAAGAGGCTGCTGACCGTCTTGGGCTGTGTATTTCAAAGCCAGCAGTTGGATGGTTATCCCGCCATCGGTCGGCTTTTTAAGTTCCAAGGTGGTAGAGGAACTGTGTTATCCCTAAGACGCCTCTTACGACACCCACGGGAAGAGAGGGGGTGGCTATGTTCTTTACTGCTGTAACCACACAGCATTTTATTTCAGTGTTTAAAAATATTTCTAAATATAATCTTTTTAAACCAAAAGAAAAGTAATGATGTTTAGCGATGAATTAGGTAAAAATATGGGTACAAGGTTGAACCATATATATAGCAACAGTACAGTTTGCAACTTTAGTATGCCGGGTGCCTCAGTAGGTGAAATAATGGATAGGGTTCTAAACGCTACGTATGAACCCTCCACTACCTTAATATTACTATTCGGTAGAAGAGGAAACTTAAAACAACAGCAGTTATCCTTTTATTTAGACAAATTATGTAAACTTAACGTAGAAAAGATTATTTTGTTTACATTCCCATATATTAAGGGTAACTGTAGTGAAAATAAAATACGATATAAATTAAATCTATTGTTATACAACAATATTGGTAATAACAATGTGACAATAAACAGTAATTCAAAAAAATTATTTAAATTAGTTGACAAAAATTTAATTTTCAAAAATGACTCATTTGTTATGAGACAGGATAGATTTATTCTATCTACTTATTTTTATAAACAGATAGCATGTTTGCTATCACATTTTTTACTTCTTGACATGACTAATAATTTACCAGCTGCTTCTATTGAGCAGTCAAAAACATTGACATACTCCAGTAGTACCTGTAGTACTACTTCTAGTAATGATAATTTAAATTAAGTAAGCAGACAACAGAGGCAAAAGTCTCTTGCTATCAACTGCAAATAAAGAATAATATATTAATTGAGCAATATTTATGTAACAAGCATTGTTTAAACTTGGTGCATCAAAACATACAGGGCCTGTTGGGTAAGGAACTGGAACTAGAACTTTTTTTGAATAAATATAATATTAGTATAATTTGTATTACCGAACATTGGCTTAAAGAATACCAGGTTGTTTTTAATTTTGATAAGCACCAAGTTGCCAGTTCGTTCTGTAGGAAGACAGCTATACACGGTGGCTCATTAATTATAGTCAATAAAGACCTAAAGTTTAAGGTTCGTAGAGATATTGTAAGCCTTTCCATTGAACGAACTATAGAGATAGCCTGTATCGAGTTAGCGCATTGTATAATAGTCAGTATTTATAGACCACCCAGTGCATGTTACGAACAATTTGAAGCAGTATTAGAAGAATTATTAACGAAGCTAACTGCTAAACGTAACAAAGACATTATAGTGTGTGGTGATTTCAATATCAATTTATTGGATGATACCTTACTCGGTCATAGATTTTTAACTCTGTTTAAATGTTGTGATCTTACTAACCTCTTCCTCGAGCCTACTCGAATAACTAGCTCTACAGCCACATGTATTGATAACATTTTTACAGATGGGACTCCGTCCTTCTCTGCAATAATTAATAAACTACACTCTGATCACTGTGGCCAATTAGTCAGCTTCAATTATAATATGGAAAAGCAGGTTAGTAAGAGGAAAGTGGTCGTTCCAGTGAACATGAAACGTATGGAAAGATTTAGAAACACTATTGAAAACCAAATAGAGATACCATTAGTCGGTGGTGTTAATGACAAATATGGAGTTTTATGCGGTCATATAAACAGTGTTTTTAAGACTGTATTTACACCAAAAACAATCTCTCCTAAGTATTGTATGTCATTCAATGATTGGGCGACTCCGGGAATCTATGAAAGTAGACAAAATTTTGTATGATCTCTTACATGAGAAATCATATAACACAAACATTGTTTTTGTAATTATATTAAAAACTATTCTAAAATTTTTAAACTTGTTTGTGCCGCGGCCAAGTCAATATTCATTAGAAATAAAATTAAATCAAGTAAAAACAAAATTAAAATGACTTGGAATATTAAAAATGCCGAAACTGGAAGAGTTAAAGAACGAAATGGTGTCAGTGAACTCATCATTGACAATCACTGCATTAAAGCGGTTAATGAGTTGGCAACAGCTTTGGAAAAACACTTTGCCGACATTCCACTTTCGACAACCAAGGCGCTTATATCATCGCCCGAAGTCGCTGAATCGTTGCTTAAACAAAATGTAAATGCGTGCAAAGGTGATTTTATTTTCAGACCCATAGATGCTAAAGAAATTGTTAAAACTTTTAAAACTTTAGAACTTAAGAACACCGCTGACCTCTGGAGTATATCTGTTAAAATTTTAGGTTCAATTGTAGATATCATAGCACCCCACTTAGCGATTATATTTAATGAATGTATTATGAGTGGTGAATTTCCTGATCTTATGAAGCATAGTAGAGTTATTCCTTTGTTTAAGTCCGGTTGTCATACAGATCCAACTAATTACGGGCCTATTTCTATTCTACCTGCCTGTAGTAAACTATTTGAAAAAGTGATTCTCTGTCAACTTTTAAATCATTTCACAAGAAATAAACTTTTACATAATAAGCAATTCGGTTTCACTAGAGGACGCTCCACAACTGATGCCGGTGTTGAGCTTTTTACATCGATAGTCAATGCTTGGGAGGAGTCACGCGATGCTTTAGGTGTATTCTGTGATTTATCCAAGGCATTTGACTATGTTCATCATGACACCTTGATCAGGAAACTCAGTCACTATGGCATTAAAAATACCGCACTAAAGCTTCTGAGTTCTTATCTTAGTGATAGAACTCTGAGGGTTTTAGTAGATGGTACTAAGTCATCTGGGTCTCATATACAGATGGGGGTCCCACAAGGCTCAATTCTTGGTCCATTTTTATTTTTAATATATATTAACGATCTACCATATTTAGTAGAGAAGAGGCATGAGATTGTATTGTTTGCTGATGATACTTCATTAATATTTAAATTGCGTAGACAAGAAACTGCTGTGTGGCTACGGCAAAGAATTTAGCCTCCCCCTCTCTTCTCGTGGGTGTCGTAAGAGGCGACTAAGGGATAACATAGTTTCAGTACCACCTTGGAACTTAAAAAGCCGACCGATGGCGGGATAACCATCCAACTGCTGGCTTTGAAGTACACAGGCCGAAGACGGGTAGCAGCGTCTTCGGTGCGACAAAGCCAGCCCTGCGGTCACCAACCCGCCTGCCCAGCGTGGTGACTATGGGTAAAACACATGAGTTCACGCCATTATTAGCGCGAACTTGTGGAGGCCTATGTCCAGCAGTGGACTGCGATAGGCTGAAACGATGATGATGATGATGAGATAAGAAACAAACTATGACGATGTAAACAATGCTCTCTCTGAATTGGTTCATTGGTTTAGCGCAAATAACTTGCTTCTTAATAGTAAAAAAACGAATTGTATTAAATTTTCTGCTCGAAATGTAAAACAAGTTGATATGCAACCAGAACTCAATGGTGATAAACTCAACTTAGTTAACTCAACCGTTTTCCTTGGAATCACCATTGATTCAAAGTTACAGTGGGGACCCCATATCTGTAGATTGGCGGATAGACTGAGTTCTGCAGCGTACGCGGTTAAAAGGATATGATTATTAACGGATATTGATATAGCCCGATTAGTTTATTTTAGCTACTTCCATAGCATAATGTCCTATGGCATTTTGCTATGGGGCAATGCGGCTGATATTAGTGTCATTTTTATTCTGCACAAAAGGGCTATCCGTTATATTTACAAAATGGGATGTAAAGAATCTTTGAGGGAGAAGTTTAAAGAGATCAACATCCTGACCTTTGCATCGCAGTATATTTATGAAAATATAATGTATATACGGAAAAATAGGCATTTGTTTGTTAGTCGTAGTGGTCGAAATGCCTCAAATGATGTAACACTCAGGAACGACCACAAATTAATATTTCCTAAATGCCGGCTCAAGAAAAAAAGTAGTTCCTTTATAGGAATGTCTATCCTTATATAAAATAAGATTCCGGCTGCGCTTCAATCTCTGCCTTTACTGAAGTTTAAAAAAGTT
Source organism: Melitaea athalia (assembly GCA_905220545.2). Classification (NCBI taxonomy): domain Eukaryota; kingdom Metazoa; phylum Arthropoda; class Insecta; order Lepidoptera; family Nymphalidae; genus Melitaea; species Melitaea athalia. The sequence goes on from HG992206.1 coordinate 127,219, forward strand.
ATTAAGCGGGTTTTATGTAGTAAAGCCTACTATACCATTAATGATTATCTCAATGATGAAAAGGCATGGGATTGAATAAAGCTCGACCAGGCTATGTCTATGACCCGCTGTAAATAGATAGTTACATATATTGTGAGCAGGTGGCATGTGGTGGTCTCGGCACGCACGATTGGCTGTCTCGTGTTTGTTCTGATTATTCATGTTCCACTACTGCGTTTTTATCTTGTATCTGACTGCATTTTTTTAAAAGAGTACCGAGAGTTTTTTTTCCTCCGGCTTTTTTTCTCTCGGCCTACATTAGGGAAATTGTTATTTATTGTAATATTTAATAAAGCCGAGGATAAAGTAGGTAGGTAATGTCTACCGAGACATTATAACTTAATATTTTGACTAAGTTAAGGCTGCTTAGAACACTGGGTACATTACGTAAGTTTGTAATGTACCTAATGTTAAGATATAAATGTTTATTTTTTATTGTTTGATTTTTTGCTGCCTTAACTTTTGTTATTTTTGTTTACTTTTTTTTTTAAATGATTTTATTTTATTTTTTGACTTTCGCTAAGCGTGTAACATGCACCTTATGGCGAAATAAATGATTTTGATTTTGATTTTGAAAAATTTAACCAAAAAAGATTATTATAGATACAACACATTATTAATAGATACTTGAAAAGAAATTTCATGCTTTATAATATTAATAGTTTATATTTATTGTTCTTGTCATAAAATGATTCAGATCCGTATCAATTACTTTATTTCAACAAAAAGTACTTTTGGTTCTAAATTTTACCAAAACATGTTTGTAATTTTATGTAAACGTGTATGTTCAAAGTAACAATATTCATATTTTACTTTTTCAGACAAAATGGCGCCGCTAGTGGTAGAAGGCGAGACTCTGGGACAAAAACATAAGAATTACAATAAAATATTAAACGAAATTAAGCAAGAAGTGATACCAGAAATTAATTATGATGAACCTGATCTCGACAACCTTTTAAAAATCGACTTAGCTTGTAGAAACAGAAATGTCGACTACATTATCAGAGTGCTCCAGTGTGAAGACATGCTCTACGTGTCGCGAGCCATCAAACGAGCTACTTGGATCATAACCGACCCACAATATGCAGACATCATCAACCCCACGTACCTCAACGATCAGCTGTCTCCCAAGATGATGTCCAAGGCTTTTAACAAACTCCTTCTACACATAAGGTTGAATCTGAAGAATGAAGAGCGCGTCGAAGAGTTTTTCAACTACTATAAAGAGAGAGATTTACGAGCGTCTTTCAAGTGGCTGCCTCATTGTTCATTACAGTTAACGGAGAAAATTATACAGAAACACGCGCGCGACATTCCCTATCCTGTTGTTAAAAGAATATGTGAGAAATCTGTTACATGTCTGGACGTATTTATACGCTCCAGCATGTCGTATTACAAACGCGATGTATTGGCTGCATCAATTTTTTTCCTAAATGAGAACACCGAGAAGTATTTAGATATCGTCGAAGCGTGTGAAAACTATGAGATACCTAGATTCGGACCGAAGGCTACTAAGTTGATCATGAGGAAGTACAACAAAAGAGTTATGAAAAATCTTGAAAAATACGCGCGCTTTATACACGTCCCGACGTTTGCTAAGTTTATAAAAACAGAAGACATTAAAGATTTCATAATATCGAACTTAAAGAATAAGAAATTGCTTTCGTGGTTCACGTACAGCAAGATCAAGCCGTTTGTGAACCGCTTGCCGGTCGAGAGTCGTTTCGAGTTTATAAGAGAAACGTTTATTGATAAGAAACAGCCGGTGGCCGACATAGTAATGTACCGAGGTCGTGCGAAGGGCGTTGAATCTAACTTTCAAAACATATACCGCTGGTACACATACGCCTCTTTCGACACCGCATTTACCGACTTAAAGAAACTAATCCGAACAGAGTCGAACCCTACAGAGCGGACCTTCATGTTTGGAGTGTTGCTCACATGCGCCGGTAAAGACATGAAAAACATACAAGCACTCCTGAAATATTACCGAGAGAATCATATCAATGAGCCGTTTAAATTCAAAATACAAGTCGTGAATCTCATTATAAGCTACACGAACACTCACAGGTTCGACAAGGAAACGTGGGGATATTTGAACGACTTGTTTAGCAGTTTGGACGTGTACTCCGAATCTGATAAGCTCGACCAAAACTGCGTGAGAGCGATTATATTGTACAACATTATTCACGACGAGGAGACTCCCTATATAGTCCTGAAGAAGTTTATGTTCGACACGTACAAGCTGAGTCAGAAGAAATTATCAGAAGAGGAAAAGGAAAAGGTGTTTTCCTATTTATATAAAAATCTAATTTCCGGAATCGATACAATTAAAATAGATGACAAAGAGGAGTTCAATGCGAATGTGTGGGTTGTGACGAGTCTAACAAAACTTCTCGTCGATTGGAACAAGGAACTAAAAGATTTCCCAGACCTTTTGGACAAAATAAAAGAAATGATTCCGATCGGCCAAAAGTTGAATGGTAATAAAGACATTTCAGTAGTGTACAATGTTCAAAAGACCTGGAGGAAGCTTCTGTTCAATGAATCGATTATTCTGAGCCCCACTCAGGAAGCTTGTATCAACGCTCTAAAACATGGTCCCCAGTTATTGGAAACATACAAAAATGAAGTGGAATGTCTTTGTCTGAAAGACATTAAGTTGATCGATCGATTCCTTAAAAAAGTCCGTATTTATCTGTCACAGTCGCTGGCTAACACATACAAAACTCTCTTTCTGAATGAAATGGACAATAAGAATACGCACAAAGCCGCAGTAATGGGGCTCTGTACTTTACTTCCGAAGAATGATCTTAACAGTTTTGTTGATAAACACGTGCCCAAGGAATCTAAAATTGACTGGAGTCAATTCGACGACATAGAACTGAGTCTTTGCAAGAATGTTGCATCCAGTCTGCACCTGGCAAGGCCCCAGCCTTCACCCGCTACTGCTTTATTGTTTGCCAAAGGAGATTATTTACAGTTCGTGTTACCTTCGCTAAGTTCCATTCTTTATAACATGAGTAGTGTCCAAACCCGCAAGTATCTGACCCCTCTCTTGAATTCGCCAGTATCTCTACAGAAACATGGCATCCGAGCCGCTTTTGCGAAGCTCCAACGCGATGAATTAAAGAAGTTGTTTTCTGATATTTGGAAAACGAATAAAAACAGCAGTATTCGAGCGGCTATCTTCATCCAAACTTTAAATTTTCTGTGTAAACAAACTGAACCGTCAGCAACAAGAGAGATGTGGGAGCTGCTCAGTGTGTTTATTGATAATTTGACAACTGAGGAGGACAAGAGAATATACACTAAAATGAGCAAGGTTGAGAAGGTGCCCATGTCGGTGCGGCCGGAGTTCTGGATGAAGAGCTACAAATTCCTAAAATCACTACCAACAAAAGCTAATTGCGAATCCCTCCTTGGTGTCCTTAGAAACAACATGGATGACTTGATGGAATTCCTCGACGACGATTTAATTTCCGAAATATTTTTAGAGTCGTTGGAGGAAAACTTCAGCACCAAACGATACGAATATCACTATTTAGTTGCCGACTTCGTTTTGTCCACTAGATCAGAGCAAGCTCATATTGTCCGCTACACCAAAATTTTTGTTCCAATATTGGAACAAGCGTTTGCGATGTGGAACAAATCTCACGAGGACATCAACTACGTTCGAGAGATCTTGAAAGACATAATGACCTCTTCGTACACTCGTTTCCATAAAATCGTCATAAAGAAGAACATGGTGCGACCTGTCTACATGTTCGCAAACTTACTGAACAGGATTCAGGAGAATCTGCCGAGGGAGGAAACTTACATAATTGCGACGAGGCAAAAGTTAGCGCTAGACTTTGTAAAAATTATCGACAAGGTGCTTAAAACAGACGACAAATTGACGTTTAAAACAGAAGGCGATGAAAACGACAACGATGATAAATACAAGGAAACTTACGCCGAAGCAGCCTCCGAGCTGGGTAGACTGAGCGTCAACTACTTGAAGGAGGATGTGGCGAGCATTTGCCCTTCCATCTACATACTCTTCGCTAGAGCCTATAACAACATATTTGATAACTTCAACTTAAATAAGGTCAACAAAATGGATTCTTTAAAGGCTTTCCTTGAGAACAAAGATTTCATTCCTGGATATTTGTTCGTACTGGAGGCTCTGCCAGAGTATTGCTACGAAGATAATGAGAAGGCGCTAAAATCAGAACTACTTAAAGGCATCAGCGCGCACCCGTCTAAGGAAGTTAAAACGCATTTTAGTTCGTTTAAAATAAACGAATGATATTTCGCTAATTATTTAATTTCTAAGTGGTCTTAAAAGTTTAAGACAGAGCCTTTATAGCTAAAAATGCTTTTTATAAACTATATTTATAGGATTTTTTTATTTTTTTTTAAATATATACCTACAAGTTAACCAGTAAAAGTGTCACTTTCACTATGACATAGACTATAACTATAACTACTATCAATAAAAATGTTTTAATGTTTACACATATGATAATATAACCTACATGAATGTATTCTAGCTGTGTAAACTCTGATAAGGATTGTACATTTATTTTAAATTAAACATTTTTTCGAAAGCTTTAAAATACCGAATGCTGTGTATTATAATCTAATTTTTCTTATATTTTTTGTTCATCACAAATATGAAGTTTTTTATGTTTACGCGAATTTCACTCATTATAATGTAACAACTTTTTCGGATTTTATCGCGGTTTATCAAGTTCTTTAAATTGCCATGCCATTTAATACTATGGTCACGGGAGACCTCCCGTCGCTGTAAAGTATCCGAAACGTCGGGCATTTAAAAAACTTAATAAACCGCGATAAAATCCGAAAAAGTTGTTTCATTATAAAATTTGAAGTTTGTTAAGAAATATTTTACCGCAAGATTTGTTTTATACTTACATTTGTAAGTTTTTATAATTGTTTGATACAATAGTTACATGTTAATAAATTTATTTATCAAATAATGTTGTAGCATATTTATAACCAGATACTAATAAAGTATTATTGTAGTTCTAAAACATATTACTTCTGCTACACTTGTTTTCGCCTGCAACTTCGTACACACTTCAGCCTATGGCAGTTCATTGGACTATTGGACATAATAATATTATACCTCCGCAAGTTCGCACCAAAAATGGCGCGAACTCGTGTGTTGCCCATAGTCACCACGCTGAGCAGGCGGGTTGGTGACCGCAGGGCTGGCTTTGTCGCGTCGAAGACGCTACTGCCCGTCTTCGACCTGTGTGTTTTTTTAAGCTAACGCGATCACTTTTCATATTTAAATTTATATTTATATTGTGTCTCCCCAGTCCCCGTGATCATGGCGATACACTAGTATTTATATTTAGCTTATCCTACATTGGAGCAGTCAGCTGAAATGCTCACAGTTCACACACGTTTTTCTTTTCTTTTTTTCATTTATACGTAGGTGGGTCAATCAACTTTTAAGTGTACATCGATGATAAATTTAAATTTTTTAATTTTATTTGCCAATTTTTATATTTTAACATTTTTACTGTAGATAATTAATTATACTTTAAGAATTCACATAGAGCAGAACGATTTATTTAAGGGGGTCTCTAGTTTCTCGGGTCGAAAAAAATCGTTTTTTTTTTTCTTTCATAAATCACGTCTACAACATGTGTAGAAAATGTGTGCCAAAGGATTTTTCGATATTCAAAGTGGTTCACAAGTTACGGACCTGGAACGGAGCAGGTACCTGTATAGGTATGTCAGCCCGGCGCGCGCTCCATACGGAGGGCTGACAACAACCACAGACTATGAAACAGTTCTTGAAGTACGATAAATCGATCATATGATAAAAATAATTTTTCGTCATTTAATTATTGTTTCAATAAATTTAATTCCTCTGCTCTATGTGAATTCTTAAAATATAAATAACTAGCGGACCCGGCAGACGTTGTCCTGCCCGGAAAACAGCTACCAAATTTGATTGCTTACATACCGATAGCAGCGCCACCTACCGGGTCCAATTGAGATAAAAACTACCCTGTCTCTCAAGTTAGACCAATTACGGATGCTTAAAAAAATTGATACACATCGGTTCAGTAGTTTCGGAGTTACATACCGATAGCAGCGCCACCTACCGGGTCCAATTGAGATAAAAACTAATCTATCGCCCAAGTTGGACCAAATTACGGATGCTTACAAAATTTGATACAAATTGGATCAGTAGTTTCGGAGTTACATACTCTAGCCTTTGCAAGAGGCTCTTCAGTGACTAATTATTAAAAGAAAAAGTATTGCTTTATGCCGATTCTATCATTATTGTCTATCATTAATGTCTCCTGGACAACGGTTGTCCGAGAGACATTTATCAGTATTTGTGCTTCCTGGTAATAAATAATTATATTTTGAATTAGGTCTTACGCGCAGTGAAAAATATAAATTAAATAGAATATATTTCACTTCAATTTACTACGATACATCAAATAGTTACGTTTTTATGCTGGTTGTCCAGAGGACATACAAAAAAGCCACGCACTTTCTCAAAACACACTCGGCCAAATAACGCCGCAGCAAAGATGAAATCAGATTGGCGGCTGCATGAATTTTGTCACCAAATCCATCGACTTGTTCTCCAAGGCGCTAATCTCCATGTATGTTTTGTTTTCGGAACTTTTTTACCGTTTCCCGGTGTAAGTCAGGATAATAAAAATTATGTAAACACAATCGACCGTTTAATCAACCGAATTGCGCAATCGATTAGTTTTACTTTGGATTTATTGATTTTTGTTTATTTATGATATTAAACGTATTAGATTCGGAAATATAGTTAATTTTGTCGTTAATAAACGAGATTTCGACATTAATTAAAAAAAAACTCACGATCACGATCACGATTCAGCCTGTAATATCCCACTGTTGGGCATAGGCCTCTTGTCCATGTAGGAGAAGGATCGGAGCTTAATCCACCACGCTGCTCCAATGCGGGTTGGCGGATATATTCCCTATTATGAGTAACGATCGCTATCAGGTGTACATGATAACAACCGGGACCGACGGCTTAACGTGCTCTCCGAGGCACGGTGGGGTAACCCACAAGGACTGCACAAACACCCAGACCACGGAAAACATCTGTATGGCCAATACAAATGTTGTCGTGTGGGGGAATCGAACCCGCAACCGCCCGCGAAACAGCCAATCGCAATCCAGTGCTGTAACCGCTGCGTCAACGCGGCGTCAAAAAAAAAAACTACATAAATTAAATTTTCTCGGTTGAATATATATAAAATATATATATATATAATAAATAAAAATACTTGAATATCAGTTATCTATTAACGACGACTTAAGTAACAGCTATTTGAGAAAATTTAAAACCTCCTTTTAAAAATAAAAATATAGATGTTTTACACAGCAATAAAACGTTTATTATGTGCCGAAAGAAAACACAGCATCGCTAATGAAGAAGCAGTGTGTAACTTACCCTATATCTCTATAGTCTATACATTACCACCGTGTTTTTACGTCCTTATCTATGCCTGGACCGTGTCTATGGTCTCTAGTTGTCTATGAATTGTCACCGCTAGGCGGGAACCGCGCTGTCTCGTCATTGCTGTCTTCACCAGGAAGCTATTTCTGCGATGCAGTGTTTTCTTTCGGCACATAATAAACGTTTTATTGTTGTGTAAAACGTCTATATTATGTGCCTGTTAGAAAACACAGCATCGCTAATGAAGACGTGTTTGATATCTGCTGGTGACAAGAACTAATAAAAACACACGCAATGTTGAAAGGAATGTAAATTAAATAAGACTCATGAGTTAAATTAGTATAATATTTCTAATAATTCTAAAGAGACAACTTCTAGCTATTATAAAATTCATTTAAATAGGTCTAAACCCTTCCAAAAATGTATTATTCTTGTCGGGTTCCTGTGTATCAATCTCTCGGCAATAGTGGTTTCTCCATGTCTGTACAGAATACAGATGCCTAATTACCTCTTGATAAGATCTCTTCGATTGGTCTATTTTATAGCCAGGAAAGTGATGCTACTGCAGCTCTACAAGAGCCAGGTGTAGCATCTATGCCAGCATCTTTTAACACTGAACGTACATATCCACCAATTATAGTCCTAGTTCAAAAAAAAAAAACTTTTCTTTTTCCTTGGCCTTTCCATCGTCTGGAGAGGCAAGAATGCTATATAAATTAGTGTTGACAGGATTAAGGCGTCGACAGTTGTAAGAAATGATTGTTTGATTTTAGAGATCAATTGTAAAGAAGCTCCTATAGGAGTGACATGATCACTTTGTGACCAAACTCCTTAACTAAATAAAGATTAAAAAAAAAATTATAGTCCTAGTTGCTGGTCTTGGGGGACCTTTAATGGTAATGAATAAATAGCCATCTGTTTTATCATTTTGACGGTCTCTAAATGACTGTATTAAGAGTCTTGCCCATTTGACGGGACATATATTTTCATTAGGAAGAAGTTTCTAACCAGACTGCTTTCTGGTACCAGTATCGGTCTTGGCACCGAATACAGGCCATCGACAAATTTCATGACCGTTGTCGAGAAAATGGGGTTCTTTCGTTCTAAGAAGTGTAAGGTCATGAAGCCTACGACCAGAGACCAAAAGCAAAATTGTAGCAGTTTTCCTCGCAATTTCAAATAGTGAATTACTTCTTGGGTGTTGTTCTAACCATTCTATGACTTTTTTTACGTCTCAAACTGCAGGTTAAAAGCTTGGAGGTTTACAATTATGTATTGCTTTTAGTACCTGTCTAATTAAAAAAATTTGATGAGATTGTTTCACCCATTCTACAGAAGGTAGAAATTGCAGATTTCTGGACTAACATTGTACTGTACGCTAGACCTTCCTTTATAAAAGTGTCCGCTAAAAATTGTGCCACCTGCTCTGGACCAGGATACCTTGAATTTATTCCTTTGATTCCGCACCAAGTCCATCTCTTTAATGCTGGCTTATAAGTTTCTAAAGTAGATCTACGCCAGCTTGACTTAAGCAGGTCTCTTTCTGCTTGAGACCAAGATCTCAACTTGTAGCTCCACCCCCAATTCTCCAAACTTTCAGTGTCAATTTGTCCACTTGTGGGGGTGAGAGCCCGGTCGTGAGGTCCACTAATACCTCCTGTAACCGGTTCACTTTCAGTGGTGTGTCCAGTGCTCGTGCTTGGAGATCCGCTCTCCAAAATGGCTGTTCCCAGTCTGGAGTTACTAGAAGGAAGGTGCCCCACGATCTGTTGAGGTGGGTGAGAACTCTTGGTATTAAGTTTGGAGGGGGAAATATCCAAGCCAGTTGATAATTCCATTCCCTCGAGAAAGCGTCTATGAAGAGAGCTGACTTGTCCCGTGGATCTAACGTGACAAATTGGTACGACAGCAGACCTTTTCGTTGCAAAGAGGTCTATGTTCGGTAGCGTTTGAATACCTCCGTGGTCGCCAGCGGTTTTAAGTGCCATTCCGGGATGGGTCGTCTCCGAGATAACCGATCTGCTATCGTATTGTACCTGCCGGGGAGATACTGAGCTGATAGTGTTATGTTACATCTGTCTATGATCATTAGAAGTTGGAATGTCAATGATAACAGACCTACGGACTGTGTCCCGCCCTCTTTGCGGATGTATGCCATAACAGTTTTGTAGTCTGTTTGTAGGAGTACATGGGAGTCCCTGAGACTCTCGGCGTTTCTCCTCATAACTGACAGTACCGCAAACATTTCTTTCTTGTTGCAGTGCCATAATTCTTGGTGGGGTCTCCAGACTCCGGAAATGACCTCTTGGTCTAAAACTGCACCCCATCCTAAGTCGGAGGCGTCCGTAGTGAGAAAGTGGGACACACTTGCAGCATGTATTGTTGTTGTCAAAGATAGGGCTCCGTGCCACCACTGTATGTCCAGTAATGCCCCCCGAGGGACAGTCATTCTCAAGAGACTTTTTGAAAACTGTCTGAGCAGAATCTGTAATCGGCGGCAGTGAAGTCGACCTCGTGGAATGACATAGCACGCAAAATTTAGTTGGTCGAGAAGGCATTGAAGTTGGCGGAGACGCCAGACTCCGTGGGTCAAAAAATTTTCTATTGAAAAATCACAAGAGTCAATTCTAAAAAGAATTGACTCTTGTTTCTTTATTGGTAGACTGATCAGGTTATTGTCTGAATTCCACTGTATGCCTCGAAACTCCAGTGATCTCACTGGTGTCAAGACAGATTTGTTGAGGTTCACTTGCCATCCCAAAAAATCCAAAAGCTTCACAGCCTCCGAGGCCTGTGCTGCTAGTTTGGAACAGTCCTGGTGTGCTAGCAAAAAAAAATCGTCTAGGTACACTAGGACCCGCATCCCTTTCTTGCGTAGGGTCTCCGCGACCCAGCAAGTTACAGAAGCGAAGAGCCTTGGAGCCGATGATAGGCCAAACGGGAGTGAGGTCATTTGAAGCATTTCCTGCTTGTAAAACATTCGTAGAAAAGGTCGATGTGACTGATTGGCAGGTGGAAATATGCCTGCGATATGTCGACTTTTACCAGTCAATCTCCGGATTGTAAGAAGTCTGGTACCTTGGTATGGTTTATGAGGTGAAAATGTTTGATTCCTACAAACTTGTTCAACTCTCTTTAAGTCGAATATTGGTCTGACGCCACCACCGCTCTTTTTTACCAAAAACATCCGAGAGAAGAAACCGGGTGTCAAAGTAGCAGGTTTCTCTAACACTCCAATTCGTTTTAACTCATCTATTTGTTCGGTCATTAAACTTGACACTTTTGTTGCGTAGCTCCGAGCTACTCTTGTTGAGGGGTATACTAACGTGGGTCTTCGAATGAAGGGTATCCGAGACTCTGACAAGGCTTTCAGTAGAAAGGGTGTTGCTCCGAGCTTGTTCCACCGATCTCTGAAGTCCTTCAATTGCCCCCCCCCCTGAATTGTCCTTGTAAGTCATTGTTTTGTCTGTCGAAGGTACGAAAGGAAGATCTTTTACCTGTGCCTTTACCTTTACCACTGGGCTTCGTTTGAGCATTTTGAAAACGAGAGTGAGAATCATTAGTAATATTATTACTATAATTAATGTTCCTCCGAGGAACATCTACCTCTCGACCTTTTAGATTCTGTACTAGTGGAAGGAAAGGCGATGGGATCCGCTCCCTTCCTTTTTGTCGTAAAATTGTGAGATCTATTTTCTTTAAGAGAAAGTGATCTCATCCACTGTGTAGGACCACCAAAATTTTGAATGAGGGCATTAAGCTTAAGTTGGTCGAATAAAGCACTTTCAGAAGGAGAAATATTTCTTAAAGCTAACTGAATACATTTGTTTGGTATTTCTTTAATTAATCTCTCCCTCCTCGTTTCTATACACTCCGCCCTCTTTCCACGTAAAATTTGTAAGATGTCTTCAGAGTTTTTATTAAAACAACTACCTTTTCCTATAGAAGAACTAATTTTTTGTATTAGTGTGGTCACATTTAAATCCTCTGGGGATTTTGCAGCCCAATCAACCACTGCTTGTAAGCCCACTCTCAGTAACTCATTACTCTCAAAAATAGCATTTGACAATGCTGCCCTGATAGATTCAGTACCAGCTAAATAATCTTTTGATTTACTTAAATGACATAGCTTGTCATTAATTTTAAGATCAATAAAACCTAGAGTAGCTATATACGACTGTAAGGTCTTAGCATAACTAACATTTTGCCATGTGGGTAGTCCGAAATGTTGTAATAATTTTATCTTATTAACCCTCTCCGCGAGGGCTGGTTTTATTATTTTAATTCTATCAATATTGATACTTATTTCACCTAAATCTAATGATTCAGGTGTTTTCTCTGGTATAGTAATAAAGTTATATTAATATTAAGTATATTAGTAAGTATATTATATATAATAATTGCATTATCAGTAACGTCTTTGTTAACTTGTGAACTACCGAGACTCTGCATATGTATATGTTTGATAAAAAGCTCACCTGATTAATTAGGGCTTCTATTCGTGGGTCTTCCTTTACACCTCGTCTCTTAAATGGCGGTCTTTCACTATCAGATTGAGAAGATGAAATAGATGACGACGAATTCGCTTCGTCATCATTTGTATTTTGAACACTATTTCTGCTATTTCCCTCCGTATGCGGAGAGTTATCAGCGTTATAGCTCATATTTAATTAAATATATTTTACGCACAACTTTTAAATTTTAAGAGAACTTTACCGTAAGTGCGCTTGTGCACTACAATGAATTTTACCGTCCGGCGGTCCGATTTTTTACGGTCCGATGTGGCACGGAAAAAAACGGATGGGCGTTTGTGCACTACAATGAATTTTACTGCCCGGCATTCCGATTTTCTCCACTTGTCCGTCTTTACTCAGATCGGTGCGGCGCAGTTCAGTTTCAACTCTCTTTGAAACTACACGCCTCACACTCGTAATTACACGCTAGGAACGATGAGTTACTTGGAACGTCGGCAGTTGCTTGCAACCGATGGTCCCCCGAGGCGATGTATTTTTTTAGAATTATTAATACTTGAGCATACTTAGGTACTTTAAGATTGACTTTCTTTCATTATTTTTTACTTTTTAAAGGGAACTCAGGTTATTGTGTCTGGGTTTTTTTTTAATTTTTAGTTTAATTTTTATTTCATACTTTTTATAGGTACACACATATTATACTCAAATATACACAAACGATTTTCATTGAACATATTATTTTGTAATGTGCACGTGATGCGCTTTCATTTGAGACCCCACTCGATTATATTTGCAGACATTCAGTTATTCTTCCCCACTTTAACCCCCCACAACTTTTAAACGCCCGTAACTTACCTGTCATAGAAAAAAAATTGAAATCGCTTCATCCGTTCGCGAGCTAAGGAGCCACAGACAAACAGACAAACATACAAACAGACAGATACGTCAAACGTATAGCACCCCTCTTTTGTGCCGGGGGTTAAAACCGACTTCAATTACATCGACAAGTAATACAACATAGGTATAGATGAAAAAAATTAACACAGGAACTAGTCTCCACTACGATTTTCAAAGGTTCCCCTTGATTTCCATGGGATGCCATCATCAGATCCTGGTTTCCTAATCATGGTACCACCCTTGGGATATCACCTTTCAAAAAAAAAAAAAGAATCATATAAAAAATATACAGGTACGGTTGAATTGAGTAACCTCCTCATTTTTTGAAGTCGGTTAAAAAACGGTCCGTAATGGGAAAAAGTAAAATTCCGGACGGTAAAAATTACGTGTAGTGCACAAGCTAGCATACATTTGTATAGAGTGCCATGTCGGACCGTAAAAAATCGGAACGCCGGACGGTAAAATTCATTGTAGTGCACAAGCGCCCTTAGGGAGTAACACACGCAATGACGAGACAGCGCGGTTCCCGCCTAGTGGTGACAATTCATAGACAACTAGAGACCATAGACACGGTCCAGGCATAGACAAGGACGTAAAAACACGGTGGTAATGTATAGACTATAGAGATATAGGGTAAGATTATTTATTTTATTTATTTATTTAATTATCAAATAAAGAAACAATATGTACTATAGTTATAAGTAGCATAAGAAAACCACTAAGGTTTGTACAATGCTACATTTTACATTTGATACTGGTAAAAAAGTACTATTAATGGTAAAAATAATATTTAAAAAGAAAAATAATAATAATCATATTTACATTTACCTACACTTGGTACAACAATTTTTATACTATGTATTTTCATAATAAATATTTATGTTTTCTCAAGATAGAATTTTTTAAGTTTTTGTTTAATATTGTTGCTTTTGATACATTCAACCAAATGTGATGGTAGTATATTTATTAATCGAGGGACTATGTAATTCGTTGTTCTCTCACCATACACATTGTTGGCACGAGCTGTGTTTAATTGGTTTCTCGCTACAGCCCGTGTAAATGTAGGGTGCTCAACACGCTGCCTAAACTTATTATTCCAGAATTTTTTTTTTAGAATAGTATACTCAAACTTTTTACGGACTGGTAATACTTTGCAATGATTAAAAAGTGCATTTTCGTCGTTATGAAATTCAGTCCTAATATTTGATGAAACAATGTTTTTCAATATTCTTAATTGTAATTTGTACATTTTGTTTAGGTAACTTTTGTAGCTACGACCATAACTACTGAGGCCATATTGGATATACGAATCTGCAAGAGCATAATAAAGTAACAATTTAATTTTGAAAGGGATCCTTTTTTTAAAATTACACACTGCTTCTTCATTAGCGATGCTGTGTTTTCTAACAGGCACATAATAAATATATTTTTAAGACTTTTTAATCGATTTCAATAAAAATCGATTAAATAACACCTCAGGCGCGCGTACTGGACATCCCTTTTTACTTACTTCATACAGCTTCGTGCTTTTTCGGAAATGCTCGGTTACGGTAATATGTCTCAGTCACACGTTAGTATTCGTGCCACTATCTCTGTCTTGAGCATTATTGTGTACCTTTTTAACACCTTACCTTCAAAATACCAGTTTACCTTGAAAACCTTTACCAAGAAGCATGACGTCTGCTAGAAACAGGGAGTAAGTAGCCCTGAAAAGGACTGTTTTAATTTTCGTTAGAAACGACAATAGTTAGCCTTGAAAAGGACTGTTTTAATGTTTAGAAACAAGAATTGTTAATGACGTCGTTAGCTCTGAAAAGAGCTGTTTGTAAATAGATTCGTCGCAGCACGCCACGCAGGAAGCAGTCACAGTTCACATAACTTCACAAATCTTCAAGCAAGTTTCTTTCTTCGTGTGTATCTTCAAGATTTGTAGTGACGCCGCCCGTCGAGTGAAGAGTGCGTTGTACGTCTGCCCGCCGCGCCCGATCGCCGCCAAATGAGCGAGGCGCGGGCACGGAGGTGGTATTAATAGAGTTTCGACCACGACGCCGTTTTACACGACGCACGAGTAATTTCGACGAAGCACGAATCACGCACGGTGAAAGAGAGACGGAAATAATGCGGGAAAGAAATGCAGAACAATAATTAGAATCGCTTTCTAATTGGTTAAAAAACTAATTATTTTATTGGTTTATGTAATTTTTCTTTGTAAATAATTTTGTATAAATATTGCAATTTTTGCCCAATAAATTCATTCGATTCGATCGACACCTTCTGAACAAGTATTTTATTTAATACTCTCCGAAGTCTCCAAAATTGCAAGAGTAATTAACGATACGCACTCACATATAACACAAACGCACAGATTAGTTTAGATATTATAATTAACGTCACTTAACTTCACTTTAAAAGTCTCTCACTTTATTTTAATATTTTTACACATTATTTTAACAAACGATACAATTACTGATGTTTAACGATGCGAAAATAGCGCGAAACGAAAAGTTTCCCGCCTGCATTATTTTTGTTTAAATATCAGTCTGTAAAAGGCAAACTCCGTACAGCCTTATTTCATGTTATGTTTTTTACTTAAATATACTTTATTTTTACTTAATTTAAGTCTATTCTTTATGTTGTTCTGTATATCGATGTACCTATGTATGAGAGTGTGAATAAATGATTATTATTATTATTATTAATATATGACCGTATAAAATAATATATTTAAGTAAAAAACATGACACGTTTTCGTTTACTATACAGCCGTGTTTCTTTTCAGTATAATTTTTTTATATTTAGTTATTTACTGTCTTACAAAAAATATTCAATATTTCGCTTCATTTTTAATAATTGTTAAATTTATTTATAAATTTATGCCTAAATTACTGTCGAAATATCCTGCTTTAACTTTTCTAATTAAACTAGTAGGATTGTGTGCTTGAATATAGATATAGAGAACTTAAAAATACCCAAAACTGAATCGGGGCACCCTACTATCCACGTGGTCTTGGTCTGTCTTACCCCTAGAGCGTTCTGTTGAGAGCCCGGAGCAGATAAGGCTGGTCGCTGAAGGCGACCAGCCTCAGCCGCTCCCTACGCATTCGTTCATGAGCTTTCGCACGGCGGGCGAGGGTTGTCCTCCTTCCGCGCCGGAGCCAAGTATTATTCTAATTTCAAAGGTGGTAGGTTGAATGTTTTTCTATGTCGATAAACGATCTAATTTTAAAGTTAAATAGGTTAGGGTTATTTTTTTTTTTTTGTAACGAAATTATGTCGATAATCTAATTTATCTAAGCTCAAAATTTATTTATTTATTTATTTATTGGTTTACCAGCAGTTATTACACTAAAACATTCATTACAAAACGGAACATACATTATGCTTAAACTAAGTGCACAACTCATGTAGGTAAACAAAAACACCACATGCATATAATTAAATACAATTCATTAGACAAACAGAAAATATGTTGTGCAATACAGTGACTAAATAAATGCTAAACAAATGCTACAAAACCCACTCCAAGTACATCTATATATCTAAAAAGCACGGCTACTAGCAGGTGGTAAATCGAAAGTAAGATTATGGACTTGGCTCCTAAAATGCGGAAATGTTGTGCCAAATATATCGATATGTTTGCTGTAGTGATTGTATAACTTACTTAGCCGTGAAACTGAAATTGAAAAGATTTACGATTACATAGGTTTAATTTGCCTTCATATAAAAAAATTATACTGAAAAAAACCCGACTGAATAGGCTGTATGGTCTTAGACTTTTGCCCGTTCTGATAATAAAACGAAAACGTCTACGTCGTTTAATCGTTTATGTCAGTTCATATTAATCTGTGATTCTGTGCTTCGTGTCATAGATATAGGATACTATAGATGTGGCAAGCGTGCCACACCCGAAAGGGACAAACATAAAAGTATATAAGATGTCAGGGTTGCCAGCCCTACCAAAATTTCCCCGTATTTTATTTTATTTTAAATTTTTATTTTCACCGGGCACTGATTTTTACCCGACTGCGCAATGCAAAGGAGGGTAATGTGTTTTTCAGTCTATGTTGTATTTTGTTTTTTCGATTTTTTAATGAATTTATTTTATTCTGCTTTTGAGTTTTGATAGTTGCATGAAATACGACAGTAATATCTTGTAAGATGTGGTCTGAAAAAATGTTCTGTTTTTTAACTCTTAATCGAACCTGGGAGTTGAACGGAACATATTTAGCATGATTTCATGAAAAAAAAAAATGAAACAAGTTACTCCAAATTTAAGTTTTTATTAATATACTTTATATATTCTTACAAATAAGAACAGAAGTTATTTTTTTTAAAACAAATTTATTTCTACCCTAAAGAATACAATTTACAAAAACGAATCTACTTTGAAAACAATTTAACATACCAAAATTAAACGAAAAGTAAAAATGTAAGACCTCTAGAACAATTACGTACCAAGATAAAGAAGACTGAACATAGGCTCTGCGAACTTTTGCACATGTACACTCACGAAGAAAACTGTCATTACCAATTTTTATTTTTATTTGTCTTTTTCTTATTTATTGAATTTTTTGTTCAATTACAATAAAATATAGCATAGTCACTCTTGAATATGAAGCTTTCTATTAGAGAAAGAATTTTCATAATCGGATCAGTATTTGCGAAGATTACCCCCTACATAGAAACAAAGCTATAAACTTTACCTCTTTTACCTTTATTATTATAATTTTCCTAAGCCTGAGAATTCACAAAAAGCTTTCTATATATGAGTACTATTACTATATACAGAAAAAATATGAACATCTATATCGACGGTCCAGGATGTAAATTTTAGCCTAATAAAAGTAACTAACCTGTTCGACGATATGAAGTGTAGGGATCGAGAATGGTTTTAAATATGTCACATTTCGAGCAGTTTTTCTAAAACAACTTTGTTCAAAATGTCTAGAGCATATCCGAGTATATTTGGTTGGTTGCCAGTTTGGTCGCCCAGTGGCACGAATCCATAATTGGCGAATTGCAGAGTCCTTTGGAAATCTGTAACATCAGTTTCATTAAGTAATATGAAATTTAAGATTGAATAAAAAATACCGCACTTTTAGGGTAATTTATCAGTTACCTCGGCTGGTATCCCTAAAAAATCTATAACCTGAGCAAATTATAAAGTACTTAAAAATGGCGGACCAGCCTAACGTTTGTTTCGAGGATGACAAATTAACCTTACCACTTAATTTTGTCGGTTAATATATATTTATTATTATGATGATAAATACCGTTTTCATAAATTATTTCTGTTTATAATAACTTGTTAATATACTAGGACTCTCATTCTGTTAATATTTTTGCCTAACAAGTCATATTTTTATCAAAAAAATTGTACTTACGTATGAAAGGTTATGTCTTGTGATTTCGTCTCCGTACGGCTTTTACAGCCGATTATATAACATATAACCATGATAACTCTTATATAACACTCAACTACGTCTTAGTTTCAC